>VWZW01004510.1:1568391-2134000 GCA_013397115.1 Edolisoma coerulescens | reverse complement strand
TTTTTTTTTTTTTTTTTTTTAGGAAAATAGATTTCATCCAAACACTATAATTCAACTTTTACATAGATGAATCTCCCTCTCTAGAGAAGACCTGAGGGCAGAGAATTACCTACAGAAATCACTTTGAGGTCAAAGTCCTGGAACTACGGTTACCTTTTCCATAATAAGTGAAAACGTACACCCTCCCACTGGGCATACAGGTAGCCTGAGGAGGTATAGATAAATTAATTGCTCAATAGTGAAATGCACAGAGCTTCACTCCTTGCCTTATGCCTCTGGTAGTCGTGGGCACCTTTCATTTGCAGCTGGGGAGAACTTGGAAGAGCCAGAGGATGAATTTTTTTAGAGCCTGCCAGATGGCTGTGCTGGCAGTAGCTTTTTCATGTTGTACAGGGCAATAGCAACCCTTGCACCCCAGCTCTGCATCATGCCCTCTTCTCTCACTTAGGTGTAAATAGATGAAACAGTGTGTGATCGTTCCACTAAACCTGCTTCTCCTTTAGTCTCTGCTAAACCAGATTGGCTTGGCCAGGAGTCTGGGGGTAGACACAAGAAGGAACACGAAACAATAGCTGTACATCAAACCTCCCACATCTCTGCCCAGCTAAAACAGCATCAGTCATTCACTCTAATGGTGGTGTTGAAGGATCACATCATTTATACATAAAGCTTTGTCAGTGTGTGTGCAAGTCAGTAGATAAAATTGCGTTAAAAATGGACTCACCCTGAGAAATATTAGTCCTTTACTTACAGTTGCATCCATAAAATGTATTCCAGCTAAAATCTGTGAAGAAGCTTTCAAAAAAATCCCCCAAACTGAGCTTATTGTGTCAGGCTAAATCTTAAACATCAAAACAATTAAAATTAAAATGTTGACTGCAAGTAAAATGTACTGTGGCCAATAAAAATTTCTATATATAGACCTCACTTGGAAGTGGTGAGCTCTCTCTAATAAATTACAAACCCTGTGGTTTATGTATTACATTTTCTTCTCCACTGATTTAAAATATATATAGCCCAGTGATTTCAATTAGTTTTATACTTGCTTCTTGCAAAGCTAAATTGGGCTAGAGTCTGGCTTGCCATTTCTTTTTATTTCATCCTACAGTAAACAACTCTGTTCGAAGATTGAAAAGCAATTGTACTTTATTTTATCTTTACTACAGGGAAGGAGTGAGGAAGTTGCCAGAAGTTATAGAGCTATTGTGACACAGGGCTTCCACCTTTGAGGTTTCTTGACTCTCTTCTGAACACTGTAGGGTAGGGAGTACCAAAAAAGAAAGTGATACAGTGCCTTGGAGATAAACAAACAAACCCAAGCTCCTCTCTTACTCAGCTTACATATCTCAGGTGATTGTCTTGAGGTGTTTACTCATCAGTTCTGTGCTCCACAGGGTGCTCCCTAGTATGCCCAAAGTAAATATTTTGCTCTGTGTTCAGCTGCAGAGTCTTTATTTGGGAGACTCTTGAAGGATGCTCTTCCTTATGGTCAGCAGTTATCTTCTGAAATGCACCAGGTTTTTTTTCCTCCTCTGCTGCAGATATTTTAAAGCTGATTCCATTGCAGAGGATATATTTCTCTCCTTAAATGCTCTATGCAAAACCTTTTTTATGCTTAAGAAAGATGTTTGGTTTGATATAAAATGTGCTCAGGCTTCCTGAGAAATTATTTTAGCGATTCACAGCCTATAAAGGGATGTCTGCACAGAAGGTATTCTGTTTTTCTTCCCTGTTTTGGGGAGACCTTCATCCCACTCCCATTGTTCTGTAAAGTAATAGAAGTAATTTTTTTTTCCTCTGTACAGGAAAACAAGACAAAACACAGTGATGGGAAGACAGGAGGAAGTGTCATAATACAGATTTGTGTATGAAATAATAGCATCTCCTCTTCCAGTTTGATTTCAAATAGAACCACCTGCTGATAGCTGAGATTGTGTCCTAAATCACTTTGCTCTTAGTACATAAAAATGTCAAGGATGAATATATTTATCCTGGTATGTTCTTAAAATGTTTTATTACTGAGAACAGTGAGTTTCTCAGAATTTGGAAAAGATTATCTTACAACTATGATAAGATCTAAAGATGTCTAATCTAAGTCAGGTGACTTTCAAGACTAGAGGATGGTTGATACCAGCCTACAATTAGTAGCACATTATTGATCTTTTTTTAATTTCAAAACATTCTAGTGACATCATTTTTCAAGGTGTTTCATCCTGTACAACTGAAAGCCTGGGATTTATTGTGGGTTTTTTAAGCTGAAGAATGAAAAATACAGCTCTGTGCGTTATACAGAGTTGACAATGATAGATGTTTGTGTGGCACATGGAAAGAATATTTTATTGGGAGCTTTTCTGAGTCACTGACTACATCTCTGGTGAGTGACTGGCAGCAGGTACATTCTCCACGAGAGGAGAGGGTTTGGGGTACTTTGAGCATTCACCTTTTGTCTCACATTTTGCAGCTAGCAGTGCAGCCAGTGTTAATGCCACCCTCGTGGGCTTTATTAGATCTGGGCATTATAATTTGTGGTTGTTTCCTGTTACATTAAGCACCAAAAGTAATGCTCTATGCCAGCACTATTCAGTGAAGTATGTGGCATACAGCATGCTCACACATGTTATGTGACATGTGCAAATTTCGCTGAGTGGTGGAGATGAAGGGTGATCTTAAAGAAATGAATTCCCCGTTTTCATATTTGCCTGCTGAAAGTGGAAATGTGGGAAAAAATACTGCAAATTATACTGGTGGCTCAGAACTTAGGAGGCAAGGGAGCTTCTATACCTGGCATAATTTTCCTTGTAGGGAAATAAAACAACTCTTGGGAAAACTGGTGCCAATGCTGGAGCACTGAAATTGCAGTAGGCAAATCCTGCATGGCACATGCTATGAGATATATTAGCTCCAGATCCTTATCAACTGATTCATTTCTATGGGGGCCACAGGGACAATGAACAGTTGTAGCCAGATGGGGGTCGGCCTTTATTCCCAGGCCGCCAGTGACAACACAAGAGGACAAAGGCTCAAGCTGCAAAAGGGAAGGTTCAGTCTGGACATTGGGAGGAATTTCTTCATGGAAAAGGCTGTTAAACGCTGGAATGGACTTCCCAGGGAAATGGCAGAGGCACCATCCCTGGAGATGTTGAAGAAACAACTGGATGTAAAACTCAGTGCTATGACCTGGTTAGCAGGTGGAGATCAGTCAAAGGTGGGACTCGATGACCTCACAGGTCTTTTTAAACCTTAGTGATTCTGCGATTCTCTGTGACTGTGATGGTGGGAGAGAAGCAGTTCAAGTGTCCCTCCTTTCCTTCCTGAGAGTATGAGCTGCTGTTGTGTCAGCCATCCGTGTGCTGCCTTGGCAGATGCACGGAGGAATGTGGCTCGGAGAGTGTGTTTGGGGGAAATAAATACGGCCACGGTCTCTTCTTGTGGGCACTTACTGCAGGCTGCTTTCCCAAAAGAAAGTGCTATGTGACACAGGTATTTTTTCTTTGCCACTAAAAGCCTATTTTTGTATTCCATTTTATTCTGTTCTATTTTTGTGGTAGAGTTTAGTAGCAGTATTTGATGGGGAGAAGGTAAAAAGTGCTGAATCCTTTACCAAGATATCACAACTTTGGAAATGTAGACATTTCTGTGGTTTTAGGTATACAATTAACACATCATAGTTCTTACTGCTTGTGTTTCCTGGGTCAGGAGCAAGAATGACAAGCTCTGGCTCAATTTTGGCATTCTTGTTTTCTAAATAACCTAAGGATTTACAAAGCTACAGAGACAGGTAAGGTGGAGCATCTTTGCTAAGCAATGCAGCCTCAACACAGGCTTTTTTCAGCATGAAGGATTTCACCAAGGGCTGAACAGTTTTGTCTTCAAGCAGGAAAGATACAACAGAATTGTAAAAAAAATCTGTTTCAGGTAGTGTCAGTATTTTTTGAGCTGTCTTGTAATCTCCAAATCGACACTAACTTGTAGTTTTGCTACAGTACTACTGAAAATACATCTCATCCTATTGTGTTAGCAAACATTTTTGGACATAGAAGTTTTTCAAGGTCATCTGTGGGTAGTCATGAACAACAGCCATAACAACCATTCTTAATTGTGCATGTTGATAGCAAGTGAAATACAGGAATTAATTAGAAATCATGCTTATTTCACTGGATAGTGAAGTGAAGATATGAAATTGATGTAATGATATAATCTGACAGTTTCTTGTCAATTATGAGGAATTAATTTTCCTATGCTTTCACAATTAAATTCATGGGTTTCTTTAGGAGAAAGGGATGCTTTATTTCTCCCCAAAAGTATATATCTGTGTTTGTGTATTGTGGTAGGAATTATAGTAGCATAGTTGAAATGCTCCAATGGTTTTTTGCACAATTTGGTAATATATAAGTTGTGGGAATCCTGGAAAGCAGAGGCTTAATATGCATCATTACACATCACTATTTTTCTTGGTGAAAGTGAAGAAGTTTTGCCAGGGATCTTTCAGTTGATAGATAATAGATAACTTTTACTTGCTGCTACAGGAATAAACTTTTTAATTATATTATATTATTGGTTACATTTTCACCAAACAATGACAACAGAAGAAGAGACACAAGTAGATTCCTCCAATGGATATGAATATTGTGACTTGAAGCAACACAAGTCTCACTTTATCTAATCCAGGGAAGTTGTGTATCTTTGCAAGCAACTTCAGGGTGTCACGTAATGCTTTTTAGAGATGGGCTTGTATACCTAAGGTGTGTGTGCAAATAATTTGACAGTGAGCTTGCAATGTTTTTACCCAGTGCAGGATTTTATTTTAACCTTAAGTGTCTTATTGCTACCAAAGGCGAACAAACCTGTGCACAGGGATCCAGAAGAGGCAATGAGATGAGCTCCATTCTGCCTCGCACAGAACTGCCCTTCAAACAGTTTCCTTCCATGAAGGGATGCAGTGCTGTGAACGTACACACCCCGGAGTGCATATTTGGTTTGTATTTATTTTATAACCACAAGCTTTTGATACTTCACTGCAAGGCTGAAGTCTGCTGTTCTCATCAGATCACAGAATTATAGAGTGCTTCGAGTTGGAACGGACTTTTAAAGGTCATCTAGTCCAACTCTTCTGGAATGAGCAGGGACATCTTCAACTAGGTTGCTCAGAGCCCTGTCCAACTTGACCTTGAATGTTACCAGGAATGGGGGCATCTACCATGTCTCCAGGACAGCTTCTTCCAGTGTTTCACCACCCTCACAGTAAAGAGTTTCTTTCTAACATCTGAAATAAACCTCCACTCTTTCAGTTTAAAGCCTTTACCACTTGTTCTATCCCTGCATGCCCTTGCCAAAAGTCCTTCAGCTTCCTTGTAGGCTCCCTTCAGGTAGTGGAGGGCTGAAAGCAGTAGCTGGTGTGTTTTGTCTCTCTGTGAGTACGTGAGAATGATGACCATCCCTTGCAGAGTCTGAGGTCCCACCATTCCTGAAAATGGAGATAAACCGTGGGAGCTTCCCCTGGGAATAACCAGGGAGTGCTGATATTTTGCTTTCACAAGTCGCTTAGCCTACTCCTGCTTTCCCATCTATAACACATATTTTTTAGCCATATGTTGTTCTTCTTTTTTTAAAAAAGCAGCTAGAGAAAGATTAGGGTCTGAAGTTATTTCTGTTAGGAGGGAAGATGTGACAAGATGTGTGTTAGATGCCAGCATTTTATTTTTAAGGAGGTACACATTTGTGATGAAACCATCTTTGAATGGAGGAGGGGCTGCATTAAGGGGTAGGTTTCTGGCTTGTGGCCCTCTGGTTTTTTTTAAATAAAACCTCCTCAGAGTGCTGCCCCCTCCCTAATCACTTACTGGTGCTTTTAGCTCAGCCTGAAGCCTCCCCAGCCACCTGAGTGTGGTGCCATCCCTAGGAGCAGCAGGGCATCTCCCTGGCACAGGCACACCCTCTCCCCCCCAGCCTGGTGGCATTTCTTGGTAGCCTTCCAAACACTTCTGTTTGAAATTCTTTCCTAATTTCATTCATGTGGTTATTTTGCCTAATTGTCAGCTTTTTGCTGAAATTTTTTCCTAGCCTATTTGTCTAAATATCTTAACACTGTGAATTTTTTTTAATATTGCCCTTTCTACTTCTAGAGGCGGTAGGATGTGTTATAATATTTGTCTACACAAATTAGTTCAGGTTTTTTGTTGTCCTGAGAATCCAACATTAAAATTTCCTATGAAAAGCAAAAAGCATTTTCTGTGGTCCACAAATTCAGGAGACCAGCAATCCATGTTCTTTCCCTGCCATTTATTATTTAATGCTTTTTTATTGTGCCTCTGCACTTTAGATGTAACTCCTTTCTAAGCAAAGTTATCCTGGCTTGGTCGTTTATTCCTTGTAGGAGAGTTCATGCATGCCCTGGACTATTTTCATTGCCTGCTCTCAGACATTCTCTGTCTGAGTCAGGCAGTGTTGGGGTCATGCTTTGCTCCAGTGAAACTTCACCTGCTGGTAGCATCCTGCAGGATTGTCTCTGGTGCCCACAGCATGGATTTTTATGGAACTTTTTCAAATTCACATTTAGCAGACCCTGTCCTTGTTCTCACCAACTCGAAGGTAATTCACTTTCCTTCCCAGCTATGTCAAACTCTTCTAAGGCGAATGAGGATTTCAGGCTTCTACCTCCAAATACAGATTGTTTTCCCTGTGTGACCTTTTCAGCATTCAAGGTTTACCAGATGTTTCTAATAATCTTTCTTCTTGATAAAGCTTTAGAGTTTCTCTAAATGTTCCTACTGTTCATCAGCAGTTCTCAATTATTAGCTTGCATTTTAATTATTTATATTTACGGCCAGATGTTACAATTGTCATCTGACATATAAACAGAGACTTGAACAGCCAGTGATTTTTCACAGAATGTCAAAGAATAAATCCAAGTCATGAGAGTTTGCGTATCATTCAGATTTCCCTTTTCAATTTGCATTAAAGTGGAGAGAAATGTCCGTGAAGCTGTTGTGAATGAAGACATTCTTTTAATGCTAAACAAATAAATTCTAAACAAGAGTTGTTGTTTTCCAAACTGATTTTTAGTGATTATCTTTTAATAAAATTGTAGTAAACATTAAAAGACTAGCTGGAACCTGGTGAACTATAATATGTTTATGTAGTGAAAATAAACATAGCTTTAAATAGTAAAAGAATATTTCCTTTAAATGGTAATACTACAGTGTCTTCATGTACTAAAGATTTTTTAAATGCAGTGTTTTCCTTTCTGTCTGCTAAACAGCTTTTGGTAATTTCAACTAATTTGCTCTATTCTCCAGCTACTTAAATTTGCAGTGATTTTCTATGTGACACTTTTTTCAAAAGGATTTGGAAGTCCAAATAAATTATGTCAACTGGTTCTCTTTTATCTATTTTATCCATTACTATGCTGGTGGAATATGACCCACTTTGAGAAGTTGATCAGATGAGAAAGAGTTACATAGTGATATAATACAGACCAATCTACTGTCTGAACGTATCTTCAAGCACCATAATGGAAAGTGGGACTCTTCAGATCACTGTAAATTAAATTGATTAATAATACATCATGATAAAATGAATTTTTCATGGTTTGGGAGCTAATGTTCTCAATTATTCAGCAATGCAAAATGTAGGAAACTTGCATATAAACAGCATGCAAGAGTTGATCCATGAAATCTTTATTTAGAATACAAAGAATTTTTTTTTTTTAATATGATAGAACAATTTTACTAAAAATATCTTTTGCTTTCGGTGGCAAAAATTAAGTCAGAAATTAAACTGGCCATGTATGGACAGCAAAAGTATCCTGTCTATTACAGTAACAGCACACACACTTTAATCATTTAACATTCAAAATTTTCCTATTTTTTACTTCTTCAGTGCTGTGAAATAAAAACTTTGTTCCACACAGTGCTGCAGTTTCTGGAATGCATTTGCAATGCTCATATAGGAAGTTCTGTTGTCTTTTGAAAATGTCTTTGTTAGAGAAATTTTTAGACCATTCAATTTATAAACATTGATGTTACTATTGGTGTGCATTTCTCCTGGAGCCTGATTCCAAGTCATAATCCTACGTGCTTAAACCTTGGAGTGTTTTAGTGGAACTGAATTTTGAGAATCCAGAAATTATCTTCAGAAAAATTATGTCCAAAATGGATATTTTATGTTTAGGAGGCTTCTTTGTTTGGTTGTTTTTAACACATAATTTCGGTTAGGATTATTTTTTTTTTCCATAAATATTCTGAATGAGATCCATTATATTGGAAAACAAATTGTTCCTAGTCCATGTGCTAATCTCAGCAGTAACTACATAATTTTGGAGTGTCCCACCATGAAATATTAGCAGTATAAGCTTCTGTACTGTCTTTTTGGACATTGTTTATTGTCACTCTTCACTGCTGAACACACGTAAGGGCAATAATAATGCTGAGCATTCGAAAATCTGAGTGTTCCAAAGCATTCAGTATTTCTCAGGATTTAGCCTGAAGAAATGAGAAATGGGAAACACTTGTGTGTTTGTCTAAATCATCTTTATATAAATCATGGGCAATTCCCTAGTGTGTGTTTTTTTAAGAATAGATGCCGTGATCATCTCCTTTTTGGAATAAACTTTAACTTTGGTGGAAGGTTCAAAATTTAGATTGATTGCAAGATTTAACCTCTGCTGTCTGGTGTCACTTTAAGTGACTCACGATCAGGGCCTCCACATACAGTAGCAATGGTAGCCAACTTTTCTAAATTATTCTCTATTCAAACCTTGTATGAAGTAGAGGTCTTGATTCTCCTTTTCCACATTACTAAATAAATTATGTGGCTGAGATTGCAGGTGTAGTAAACTATCACTCAGTATATCCCTAATTCTGGACACGCATTCTCTGTGGTAATGTGTTTGCACCAAGTTCAGTTCAAGTCTGCCAAGCTACTCATAGAGAGGTGCCCTGGCATGCAATACTTTAAAAAAAAAAAAATCAGTGAAGGAATTGAAGCAAAGGTGTTCTCTATGGGAGTACTTCTCAATGCAAAAAACATCCAGATAATTCTCCATTTTTCCTTCTCCCTTAAATCACTGCTCTCAAACTCATCAAGATGTTTGCTGTGCACCAATGAGATGTTTTGTCAACCAGAAACTATGATGTTCCCAGACACAGATCACTGTAGTTGTCTAGAGGTTTTTGGTGCATTTGGTTGCTTTTTCCCCTCCAAGAGAGATAGAATTGTTTAGAGCAACTGGAGAAAGATTCTAGGAATTGTGCTTATGTTTTTCAGCATAAAAATTCAGAGACAGATGATTTGGGCTTGAGAGAAATGGGTCTTTCCCTGAAAATAGGAGTCAGGGGACTTATCCTGCGTGACCTCTATTCAGTATCAAAGGCTGATGGACAAATTATTGCTAATGGCATCATCTCTACTTTAGTCAATTAGTTAATTTGCATCAAAAGAGCTCTATTGCATGTAAATAATCACCATTATGAGCACAAGATTATTATGGGTTGCATTCTGGGTTTGCCATATCTTTCTGTATAGTTTGGAAGGAATCGCAATAATTTCCGGCATTTCTCTTTTCTTCCTTACAAGAATGATTGCCAAGGTCTGGGAAAAAAAGTAATATTTCCCATGAGAATGAGTGAGTTGTTTCCTGGAGAAACAAAGATGCATCCCTTTTTGAATGTTAGTTTCCTGTGAGATGGTATCTGGTGTGGAGACCTAGGAACTCGCCTGACTCAGCCATTGGGGTCTCTCTCAGTGGACTTTCTGAATTGTAAAACATTTGTAGTTCATAATGAGACGTAAAACAATGTAAATTTGAGGGGCAGGATTTTTGTGTTTATCTGTCCCTCAAATCTATCAATGATGAAAGAAAACTGCTCCTGTTTTTCAGTGTACCTATTTCAGGAACAAGTTGCAGATGCATGGGTAGGTGGAGACCCAGGTGTCTGGGCTGCAGTAGGCCCATTCCACACAGGAGTCTGTTCAGAAATAGCATTTAAACCACAGCATTTGGGACTCAAATCCAGACACCAGGTTGTTCTCAACATTGCTGTCATCAATCCTTCTATCATGCTTCCCCATAAAATCCCTCTTCCCTCAATATATTCCTCTGCTGTACTGTTACCAAAGCTGATTCTTGAGCGCAGATTTAAAATTGAGATTGCATGAGTGAGAACTAGCCACAGTATTCACTGATACCTATTTATCTTGGGCAAGATCTTTTAGCTGTGTAACATTTGTCAAACCTCTGTTGGCAATGTAATCTAGAGCAATCATTTCTCTTCTGTCACTGCAAATTCTGCCTGGGAAACTGTAAACCTAAAGCAGACTTCTTGGAGAGCCGTGCCGAGCGAAAACTGAAAGACTGGGAACTGCTGAATGTCAGCAAAGGTTATGCAGTCATTTCTCATGTCACTTTGACAGGCACGCCACTCGCCTGAGAGCCAGGAGGAAGGGAGAATTGCAGGATGGGGATCCAAGGGTACATGGGAGAGATGGGAAATGGACCATTAATCAAAAGCGGAACATGGGAAAGCTCCGTCTTTCAAAGTGGGGTGACCTTTAGGAAATATCTAGTTAAGCACTATGATTAATGCTCTGTGTTCATTTCTTAATCAGTTGCATTATTTACTGTGAAAGTGGGTGAAAATAAACAAAAACATACTTAAAAGTAATGGCTTTGTAGACACAATACTGGAGTGGTTCTGTTCAGTTGCTAGTTTTTGGTTAGATTTGGTACAATTAATATCCATGCTGCAGAACTTCAGAGAACACTTTTTGATGGTGCTGACAGGCACTGTGTACACAGCAAGATCATGTTAAATAGCTCAAAGAGACCCTGATGCATATTACTGCTCTATTGATTCATGATGTCTTACTGTATGAGGTGTAAAATCACTGAACCTCAGGTTAAATATTCTGTGTGATTTGGGGTCTTTTAGTCATAGAAATCCTATTAAGAGGGAAAGGGATCATACAGCTAAACTGCTGTGAATGGCACTGAACAGTTACCTTTAGTGTCCTGTAATGATCTTAATAATGGAGAAGTCATTTGATATTCATTGTCGAGCCATTGATCATAATGGATTCATTCATTATTAATGTGGCTGTAGCACAGTGATGAAAGACCTGTTGCAAAGTGAGCATGAAGATTAGTTTTGCAGAGGAAATCTTGAGGTAGCTTGAGATCAATAATCTTACCTGCTGTGCCAGCAGTATCACTGGAGAGGAAGTTAAAGGATATCAGTGGTTGGTTGACTCTTCAATAAGTTCAAAGAGGAAAAAAAAAATTGCTAGGAGGAGATCTTGAGGCTGCATCAGGAGCCTAAGCTTCCTAGGGTCAAATAATACCATTATAAATTGACACAGGTTGTTACTCTTCATCACTGGTTTGAAGATGATATGCCAGCCCTCGTTACACAGAGCCTGCCAGCTGGAGGCTGCTAGGCCACGAGATGTAAGAGGACTTTGGGGACAAAAAATGACCCTTGGACCAGTTCTGCATCTGTGGTTGTCACCCGCTATGATGCAAAGAAACTTTCCTTTTAGTCCAAAGGGCCATTGCTAATTGAAAGCTCTACCTATATATTACAGATGATTTTCCTGTATCCCAATCATTAATTAAATCTGTTTTTCAGGTATCTTTGCTCTACTCTATAATTGTTCTTGCCTTTCTTTATCATCTCCAATATGCATGACGATATGCAACCATGCTACCTCTTAGAGTAACTATTTAACTTAAAGTTATTGCCAAAAGACTTGCAGGATGCAACAAGTCAATAGCCCCTTTCTGGGCATCTCTCCTTGCACTTCCCAGCTGTATGATTGCTCCTTGCTCTGCCAGGTAACAAAAAGACAGGTTTGGTTATTGAGGTGAGTGGTTAACCATGACTGGTTTCAAGAGCTCTGAAAAGGCTCTAAACAACAATTTTTATGGTGTCACTTAACTGACTAAAACTGTAATCTTCTTATTAATAGCTTATGTACACCCTTTTGGTATTTTTGGGTGATTAATTATGTATTTAGGCTATTGGGAGCAACTAGACCTTGCTAAATGTGACCATGGAAAATTATTTTCCAATTCTGATTTGAAAGTCAAGTGGGAAGTTCCTCTTTGAAGTCCTTTGCTCAGCAGTCCTTTAGGTGCCTTCAGAGGTACTTTTGCTTTTGTTCGTCATTGTGGTGAGTGGGAATGTTACCTGTGGCACACCTTAGACTGGTATGAGCGAGGTAGAAGCTGAGCATCTGACTCCTTTTTTTTCTTTTTTCACTAAAACCATACACGCCAGGGATTGCACTGACATTTTGTGTTTGTTTCATCCCTAAATACCTTTATTTTCCCTTACATCTCTATGTACTCCTCAAGTAGGTGGACTATGATAACCTTAAAACTGGATTTGAAACTGGCATGTAGGTGGCATTTCACCACATAATCCTCAGAGAGAAAATGTAACTTTGTTTCATTTTTGATCAGAAGAAAGCAGTGTTCCTTTCTACACTATTCTTACTCTTCTGTTCCCCTTAAAATTTTAATGAGTCAGGACTCATAGTTCACCTCCAGTCTTTGAGACAGCTGAACTCCATTTTCCCAGGACTGAGCTCCAGCCTTTGTATTCCCGCCTGTGTTGGTGTAGGATCACATTGCCTTCACATACTGCTCATCCTAATGCTAAGGCCTGTCTTCAGCCTTTGTAATTTTTAGGGTATCCTGACTTGGAAGGGATCCATAGGGATCATCAAAGTACAACTCTTGGCCTGCTCGGGACACCCTAAAAATCCCACCATGTGTCTGAAAGGATTGTCCAAACACTTCTTGAACTCTGCCTGAACACAGGCTTGGTGCTGTGACCACTTCCCAGAGGAGCCTGTTCCAGACTAATTGTGTGCCTTTACAATGTAGAATATTATTTCAGTTAAAGCAGTAATGTCAGTTTTCATGTGCAGTAGATGCAGTTCTTCAGTAAGTCAAGCAAAGTTCATAAGGAATGGTGCCTGTTCAGCTGAGCTCAAACACACCCCACAGTAGAGATGTAAGGGCTTTTCAGAGGAGCGATGGCAGGTTTCAGAGAAATTTAAGTGTTTTTATTTTTCCCCCTTTTTTTTAGCAGAAATACTTTTATATCAGCGCAATAAAACATCTGTCTAGAAAGATTTTAAAGCTGCAGACCTGTAAAGCAGGGGACTGAAGATGTTTTTCAAGTGTGTTTCATATCTTAAATATTAAAACAAATTACAATTTGCTTCATACTTTGATAAAGAGTGAACTGATGGAGTTTCTGTCTTAATGAAGGTGTACTGGGTAGGAGACAACAAAGTCATGTCTTTATTTTTCCCCCTGTGTGTCTCAAGAGTGTACAGCAACAGGTTATAGCCAAGCATAAAGAGATAGATTATGATGGTTTTAAAATAATGCTGAGCTTCAAAATGCCTTAAAAATCAGTGCAAACTCATTGATACACATGTAAAATAGCCCTGTATACAGGTAAAAACCTAATGTGTGGTGTTTAGACATCGATACCTTAAAAAAAAAAATTAATATAACAGCAAAGCACAACTTCTCTTTCATTCAAATAACTATTAGTATGTGAAATCTTTGAGTGGTTATCAAAACAACTGAAAGAAAAAGTGTCTTTCAAGAAATAAAATCTATATCCATTTGAAGCAAGCTTGAAGCTAGGCTGGTAATGACACGGTTCTGTAAATTTAGGAGTTGAAATAATTCTCCAAAAGCTGCTGTTTCAACATTCCTGGACAGAAAACATGCCCATGCATCAATTCATAAACTTGTTCTCTTGCATGCCTGCACTTATGCCATCTGCGAGTGTGGCATTTTGCCCACTCTAGGAAGTGGTGTTTCATTTTCTGCTGTGCACAAATATCGACTTGCTTTCTAGAGAAACCCTGAAAAAATACAGCTGTTCTTTCTGGCTTTTTTCTTTCCATACATTTCCTCTTTTCAAGTGCTCTCATTGTTTGCTTTCATTGGAAGGATGATGGAGAGTCCAGTCTCAGTCTTTTTCTCATTTTCCAAGGTCTTTTCTGAGCATCCAATGTTCAGCTGCCTCTAAATGACCAAGAATTCCACTGGCTGTTCAGATGGTGTTTTTAGAGTTTAAACATAAGCTTGGGTAACTTTACCTGGCCACAAAAGGGTGAGGCACCACCACTGTCCCTGTGCTCCCTGAAAGTCGGCTGACAATCTGTCCCACACCCATCAGTGTATCTGAAAAAATCCAGTGAGCTTTCTCTTGTAGAAACTCCAGACAGATTTCTTCATCTTGGAATGATAATGAGAAATATTCATGGTGTTTTGCTGAGCTCCCAAGCCTTACCCTTAAACTCCCAATTCGAATCTGATGTTGTGTAGCCTGCACTGGCCCTACATTTGGTAGTAAATAGCATGATTTCATGTGAAACAATTTCCAAAGCACTCATATGAAATTAAAAAATTCAACAGCAAGATGGGTAACTGGCATATGGCTCACATGAGGTCTCTTCATCAGAGTGCTGAACTTGCACTTGAATAAAGAAATGCCAAGAGGGACAGTAATTCTCCTATAGAAAAGTGACATATACAGGAATAATTGCGAGATGTGTGCACTGTGTGCCAAATGGGGCAGTCAAATGGAGGTTTCACAAGTGTCTGAGTGATCTGTGAGTGCAAGGGGAGCTGAGAGGCCCAAGCAGGAATGGGCTCACAGGGAAATATCAGTCAGCTACAGAGCGGCTTTTGTTGTGAATTTGAATCTCGGTGGCAAAATTTCCTTGTTTATCACAGAGGATCAGATTTGACTGATGACTTGTGGAGATTTCCTTGAGATCACTGACAGGTATGCTTAATTAGGGGCAAAGATTCAGTGGAAGCTGAGTGAGGAATGACTCCCTCTGTGTCAATGAAATTCCTTTCTTTACACCAGCTGCGTTTCACAAAGGGACTGTGAGGGAAATTTCATTAAGACAAACTTCTGGCTGCACTGGAAGTTTCAACCTCCTGCTTTTCACATCCATTCCCAGGTAAATGTTAGCAAGAATAGTATCAAAAACAGGGATTCAAAGAGTGGTCTTTATTTTAAACTATGTTGTGGGAGTGGTTGGCACACATACCAGACTAGTGAGAAGATGGATTTGTTTTTGAGACTGGCTAGAGTAAAAGTTCATGCTTGAGAAGAGGAGGCTGCTAGCAAGAAAAGCTGAGAAGTGTCCTGGGACTGTGACCACCTTGCAAGCTCTTCTCTCCCCTGGATATCCTTCCCTGCTTCTTTCCCACGTTAAGGCTGCACGCCCATCCACCTGCCATCAGTCATCCTGGTACTCATGCCTGCTCTTGCTTTTTCCAGCTCCAGACTCATTCTTTCTGCCTGTCATTCCCACAGCAATTTGCCAGAGGTACAGCGTTTGCACACAGGGGAATTCTCATTTGCAGTTATTAATACAAACTGCAGAAAGAGTAGTTGGTTCAATAATATATAACAGAAAAGCCCTTTTAAACTGGCTGGTCGCTGTAGCTATTTATACTAGCTGTGATAAAGCTCAATAATCAATATATAACTCATAAGAAATTTGGCAGAGAAGTGCAGATACTGTATATTTATTATAGGTGCAACTGATAAACCCTTAGCATCATCACAATATGGTATATATTTGCATTTGAATTTGCATTATATATATTTATGTGCGTGTATATATTCTGTATGTAAACACATGTAGAAATGGCTTTGTGTTTACTAAAGGTACATAAACAATTTACAGAGGATATGAGTCAGCGGATGCTGTGTTGTGGCCTTTTAAAATAACTACTGGCTGCACTTGGAACAGCTTTTTGAAGCTCATTTCACATAGAACGCAATCTAAATAATTTATGTTATTTAAATAAAAAATATTTGGTATGTACTCATGTGTTTACACATCTGCATACACACATGCACATGTATATATTTATAAGTGCATAATTGATTCCATCCACCCTTCCAAAGAGGTTTCCTAGAACCAGGCTCTAAAATCCCTGTCCGTTCCCTTCTGCCACTTGGCTGGAGAGAACATTCATCCGTGGCCATGGTTTATTTTGAAGGCAGTAAACAAAGCTCGTGACGATGGCAGGAAATAATTCTCTAGGGTGCAAGGACTGACTTTCTTGTGGGAAATACGTACTGTTGTTATATTTTTAGAAGTCGTTTTTGTGGAGGTGACTCGAAGTAGCCATTCCAAACTGCCAGCCCCATGATTTCCCCCAGTGCACAGCTGGAATGGGAACTTGACTGAGTAATGAGCAACTCTTTTAAAATACATCTGGTGGTCCAAACACATTGTAGTGTTTTTCATATGCTTGCACAGCATGCAGAAGCAGGCAAGAAATAGTATCAGTGTTTTGTTCCTCCACTTCTGACTACATTTCATTTATATGGGAAAAAACCTCAAGCAGCCTGATAAAGAACACAGACCAAAGACCTTCATGAGTTTCACATGCTCCTCTTGCTTCCGTTTATGTTCCGTCCACTGCGGTCGTCAGTATTTAATATTAAATCCTTACTTCCCTGTCAATAAAATGTCACACTGGTGAGTGTTATGTGAGTAACAGTAATGGTAATAAAGTGATTAAGTTCATGCACTGAGAAGACCATGAACTGAAAAATGACAACCTGAGAGGGAACAACTAGATAAAAGAGAAACATGAGATGGACTGTGATCAGACTATCAGTCTACCACTAGTGTAGCTAAGGAGGATGAAGGACCAGATTTAGGAAGCAGGTGGAAGGCCACAGATATGTCAAATTAGTTCTTTGCATAGTTGCTGTGTGAAAAAAAAAGGAATTTCCTAAATGGTCTGTAGTAGAGATAGAAAATAAGTTTAAGTTTGGACAACGATAGCTTTTGGTCCAGTCTATTTTAATGGTTCAGAGATGATCACAATATATAATTTTTTCAGGTAAGTTTTTATTATTTTAAGGTACAGAACAAGTGTAAAGTTGTCCTCATCCAAGTGCACAGGACTATATGAGTCTGCATTTTGCTGTCTTGGCAACAGTGAGAGTTACAGACCTCTGAGCTAGCTAAGGGCTAAGATTTTGTTTCTGCTGCAAGAAGTTTTCATAGTTTTGTGTGAGATGGAAAACACATGGGCCTCCACATTCTGCTTCCAGTTGCAATGGTGCTATGATATATCAATATAACTCTGAAAACCAAGAAACCAAGAGAAAACTACACCTAGAAATATTTAGCAAGACATTATTGAGTAACTTAGAGTAGCTTTTCTGATACAATTAAAAAAAAAATTCAAATCACGTTAAAGTACATGGCAAGTTTTTCAGATTGTAACAACATATTTTCAATTTATGGATAGGATGTGGAAATATAAAAATTAATGGATTGTGGCATATATTTACATGGGCTTTCTTTTGGAAGTGGACTTGTACTGCTCTTACTTGCTAAATGTGGTTTTGCAAAATCAGGACAGATCACTACAGAGGATCGTTTCAATATGCTCCTTTTGAAATATATATATGTGTGTGTATATATATATATAATTGATTTTACATAATTTGAATATGAGGCCTTTATAATGTCCAAAGGAACAATAAACAAGAGTGTGTTATTGGTGTGTGTTGTACATTGGTACCTGGTAGGCTTTAGAGAGTAAACACAAAAATTTTCATGTTTGAATAGTCAGGAACACTGCGCAAAGTACCCACTAAAATATCTAAATTAGATCATTCTTCTAAAATCCAGTGTATTCTTCCGCACAGAGTCATTCCTTCTTTCATTAACCTAGCATTAACGATTTCATTAAGTCTCGAATGTTGAAACATGTTACAGAAGACAATTAATAGAAAAAGACATTTTCTAAAGAATTATTTGGATAGAGAATCCAAAGATTTGCCCGAAGAAGGGTTGTTATCTATTGCTAGAAAAATAATTGGTTATTCATACAGAATCTCACTACAGCTAAAAATATTCCAGTCACTATTTCAGTGATAAAAAACTAATCAATTTCATTTCATTTGGCTTAAATATGTTAGGAGGTCTACATTCTGTAAGAATTTCCTGGATTTTTATGTAGAGAGAAATATCCCTTGAGGGTGTAAAGGGTACCTTTATCCCCTGGTCTAAAGGGTCTTCAGGTTGATTTGAAGAAACCCTGGGGCCAATGGGAAATTTTCAACCAGCAGGCATAGTGAAGCATCCTTTTCATCAGAAGTCTTGCCTGTAGAAGGGGTCCTGCCTTCTCTTCCCAGAAGTGCGTGGAAAAATGGGATGGGACGGGTGTATCCTTCTCAGTTTCTTCTGAGTAGCTTGTGGTCCTCCTTAAAACAAGATTTTGTTTAGATAATATAAACAAATGTTTCTGGATATATTATTTTATATAGATAATTATATCATTGAACACGAGTGTTTTCAGGATTATTATTGACAGTGTCCTTCCTGAGCACTTAAGTGCTAATAAACTCTGGATTTTTATGTAGTAGGAATAACCAGTTAAAAATTATACCTCCTTGTTTTGGTAAACCAGATTTGACCTCACAGGATTTATCTATAGAATGATGCTAAATCTTTTTAGTTGGGGGAGTAGGACCATAAGATTAAAGCAAAAGAAGATTGGCTGGCTTTCAGCAGCAACCATTTGTTTCTCTTATAAACAGGAAATATTTTCAAAGTTCCACTGTTCCAGGTTCCAGAGTCACCAAATAACAAAAAGAGGTTTCACTTGGACCTTGAATGTTGCAAATCTTTTGCTGTTAGGATTTCATGGGCTCAAGCCTACATGTCAGCAGGTATTAAAGTGTCTGTCAACATAATTACATAAACATTTTAAAGGTTACTGTGTCCATACATAGTTCTGATGCATTTCCCCCACCCCGGACAATACTATAACACATTATAACATATGAAGTTCAAAACTATACTTTTTCAAACCATACGTGGCATATCTAAGATGGCAAACCTGTTTGTGGATTTCACTCAAACCTTAATGCAATTGTGAGTTAATCCATGATAAAGGCACAGATGAGGACTGCAAGTGTTTTAACTTTTATGTACTCCTTTACCACCAATGCAATGGGATAAAACTAAGCCTCACACTGTTGAATGGTAACTGCTAGAAAATGACTGAGCCTTTGTAACCTTATAAAATAACTTTTGTTTGCATTACTGCAGGGATTTCTTTATCATTTTGTAAGGCAATGTATATCTTAAATTGACGGTATCTACATAGCACCAGTTTACAGGCCATGATAATGCTTCAAGACATGAACATCAGTGTCCCCTGGGGCTTGGGGGGGACAGGATTATCCTTTCCCTTGATATTTGCTGGTTTTATTTTCAGAAGTACAGCACAATCTTTATTGTTTGTTTTTCATTTTGTTCTCAATCTTATCTGAAAGGAAGTTTTTCAAGATACCAGATGTCCATATCCCCAGTGGCAATTAACTCGAAAAACTAGTTTCTCTGTTCACATACGTGAACTGGGTGACCCAAAAGAAAAAGTTTGGTATAGACTGAATCCTATTGACATTTATTTCCATCTGACTTCTGAAATCATCATTTTTCCAGTAAATCAGTGTTGATTAAATTGATATGAGTGTAAATTTAATCATATTAAGAATGCATAAAATTAAAAATCATAGTCAAGCTAATAATCTCTAATTAATCTCTCAATAGCATGCTGAGAATTCACACAAGATAATTCCAGCACTGAATAGCTGTGGACTTATGAAGTTCACGTATCAGACTTTAGACACTCACTGCGTACCAAAACTTGAATATTTTAACTATTTGTATGTGCTGAGAGAATCACTGCAGGTTTTTTCCCCATCTTCTTTATTTCCCAAATGATGTTACTGTTCTCTTCCTGTGGAAATTTTGTGGTCTAATGCTGTTTTAGACAACTACAAATAAATAAGTTTCTTTGTAAAGGTAAGGAGGAGTACTGTGATGGGTAGTAATGTTCTCTGTAGAACAGAAAGGCAGGCTGAAAGCAATCTAAAGGGAATCACTAGCAGGAGTCAGCACACTGCAAGTGAGGGCTGGAAATCTGTAAAATGTGGGTTGTGGCAGCCAGGTTGGACCCAAATACTGCAATACTCTGACTCTCAAAGCTCTCAGTAAAGGCAATATTATAATTTTATTATTCAGTATAAGGTGCAAATGTAGGTACTATCCTATGAACATCCATGGGAGATAAGCTTGAAATAACATAGCTTCTAAATATACTTTGGTTGTAGACCCAGAAAGGTGGAGAGAGCCTTTAGCAGGGCATGTAGTGACAGGTCAAGGGGGAATCGATTCAAAATGAAAGAGAGTAGGTTTAGATCAGATATTAGGAAAAAATTCTTTACTGTGAGGGTGGTGGGGCACTGGAACAGGTTTCCCAGAGAAGCTGTGGCTTCCCCATCCCTGGCAGTGTTCAAGGCCAGGCTGGATGGAGCTCTGAGCAATGTGGTCTAGTGGAAGGTGTCCCTGCCTATGGCAGGGGGTTGGAATGAGGTAATCTTTAAGGTCCCTTCCAGCACAAACCATTCTATGATTCTGTGATCTATTTTTAGTGCTTAGTGATGCTACTGACACTTCATAGTCCAGATGCTGTAATGACTCATCGCTTTTTGTCCCCCCAATAAACACCCGCCCTGAGTTAATTGAAACCTCCCTGCCCTGAAAGACAATGACACATCCATGTGCACACTTTCATTACAAAGAGCAGCTGAACTATAGCTGTGTCCAGCTGCATAGAAAACTTATCATTAAAACTCTGGAAAATTGTACATTTCAAATGAGTGGGGAACGTTGTCGTGTATTATTTCATCATCAGGGGAACTTCAGACCCATGTTCTCCCACACAGACTTCACACTGAATATCAAATCAGGACAGAGTACTTGACACATTGGGTCCATGCTAAACATTTTCTGAAACTCCCTCGTAAATACCAGCCCACATTTGTGGGCTGCCAGACAGTGTCCATGGCAAGAGCAGGAGAATGTGGGCACAGTCTGCCTTCTTTAGTGTGGCAGATAAACTGGAAACATGCGAGCTGCCTGTGCCTGATAGAAATGTAAACTCCTATGAAAACAAAATCAAATACTGTCTTCAATGTGGAGAGGGTAAAAAGCCTACAGCTAGTAGAACTGGGTGTGTTTATAAGTGTTGCTTTAATTGCCCTCATAAGGTTTTTGGGTACTATATTAAGGAGCATAAGCACATCTATCAAAAACAGTTAGTAATTCCCTGTAATTTCTGAGACACTTCAGGCAAATGAGTTCTAAGTACTTGTTTCTATAGCATGCACACAAATGGGAGTATACCTGAGAACACTAATTTTCCTTTAGTTATCTTGGTTGCAGTTTGTATTTTGAAAGATCTGCCCACTGTGCATTGGTATTTATGGTTTCGTATTTACAAATTAAATATTTTTTTTCTATCTTCCTACTGCTTTAAGTGCTGTAAAGTGGCTTTTTAGCACTGGTTTCCAAACATATTCCAAAATACCATTAAACTAAAGAACATTCAAGGGTTATAGGCAAACAGTAAGCTTAAGTAACCCGTTCTGTTTCTAATGAAGCTGCCAAAACTCTCTTGAGATTTTGAAAGCTCTAAAATGAGCTGATGATTTATCTTAAGGAGAAACATACATATTTGCTAACCCCTTTATATCACAGGTTCTACTTTAACATTATTTGTAAGTGCAATTAAATGTGACAATCTTAGAGAAGAAAGAGCTGAGTGATTAATTCCTCAGGTATTTTATTTAGCAGTTTCTTTCTATCACTGAAGTATGGAAGAAAGGGCTTATTTAAAGCATGAAAGGTAATACATTTAAAAGTTTAATAAAATTTTTTATTTGAAGTACATACAAAGCAAGCTTTAAGACTTAGGCACTATTGATTGCTAAGATGTTAATTTATATTACAGTAGACTGTAAGCAAACTGATACTTTTACAATCTTGCTTAAAAAGGCCTTCAGGACAAGGGGTGGTCTTGGATGTTTTTTATGAAGGAGCAAATAATTCATTTGGAGGGTTGCAGGAAACTGAGCAGCACTGAGAAAGCTGTTTCTGTCCTTCAAATCCACTGATCAGACATGTTTTCCCATGAGAGACTGAAACCCTGGAAGATGTGCACAAATTATTTTTTCGACTTTCGCGGATTAAATAAAACCCCATAATGTAGTCAGTTATAACAAGTGGGTGTCTCTGGCTTTTCACCTCCAGTGTCCTGCATTTCTGGTGGTTTGAAATTCCCTGTTTTGCTTTGATTTCAGGGTCTTTTTTTTCTTGTTGTCTCCTTGTCTGACTTTCCCTTCCACCTGCCTGGTTGGAGGGACACTATCAAGCTCTATCATTCTGACCTCATTTCCACATTCCTCACTTAATCTCAGAAGTCCAGACTGGTTGAGGGGTTAAAAAACTGCCCAAACTAGTTAATACCTGAATTGGACCCTTTTTCATACACACAAGCAAAAAATTACAAAACCAAAACCCAAAGAAACAAAAACTCACCACCACCAAAAAGAAAACCCAACCAAGCAACAAAACAACAATCCACAAGCCTTTCTTTTCTTTTAATGAAGCTTCTACAGTTTAAAGCCACATTGCCATCTGTCTGGGAGTGAACTTGTGAACTTTCTGCAGAAGTTATTCCATGCTTCAAAGGCCAGGCATTGTTTCATTGATAGGAATCCTGGATATGCAAGCAACTCTGATACCTTAAAGCAAGAGCAGTTAAGATGTAGTATAAATATATGTATCGTTTTCAGAAATAGAGTTTGAATCTATGATTTTTAATAGACTTTCTGCCTAATGTTTTTTCCTTGCAATCCTCCTGGGGTGAATTTGAGAGGCCACCAACTCTTCCCAAGCTGCTGTGGTTTCTTCTTCTGGACCTTGGGCGGCCCTCACTGGGAGACAAGGGGAATTTTTTCCTTCTACAGATCATCAGTACACAAAGACCACTGGTAGCCATAGTTCTTGGGAAGCATTTCTAATAAGGAAGCATATTACAAAAACAATGTTAATTACTGATATTTTAGTGGCATAGCATATAAACCAAGGTAGTGCTCAGTTTCTGCTGCGATTTCAATTGTGTTTCCAGGTAGTGTAGGAGACACACAAAATAAAAAGAAGCTTTCTGAATATTAACGCTGGTTGTTGTGGTACCATAAATAAGAATTTACAGTTATGAGTCAGAGAAATTAAACCATCATATGGATTGGAAACTGGAACAGAAATCCAATAAGGTACTATGTCATTCCTGCTGTTTGATAAATTAGAAGTTAACATTTTCACACATGAATGTAATCTGCAAAGTAAAATTTACTTTACCTACTCTCAGATATTTTGCTTATCTGTAAATACTGAGTTTTTCCATATATAACTTGCTAAATCTGGATTCTCTCAAGCTATTGAATATGATTATTTTAGGTGAATACTTGCTGTGAAAACACATAATCTGGCTCAACTCAAACTTTGTTAACTACTTTCTGAGCAAACTGTATGCTGTGGTAGCTCATATTGATGTAAACAACTCTAAGACGCAGTTCAACCTATTTTTTCTTAAGAAGGTAATTTTACCAAGGGCAATGTTGTGCAATATTTCTTCAGCTTGTGGCTTTTTAAATGTTGGTTCCTTGGTAGCTCCTTTGTTCTCATGGCAATAGACATGATTTTCTTAATTATTTCTGTAGATCCCTAAATCCAAAGACCCCAAGGAATGAAAACCACAGTATTCCATTAAACCACATACCTATTACTAATTTATTGGTGTTTTTAATCAGCTTTCTTTAGAGGTCAGGGTGTTTGATGAGATGACTACTGAAGGTTTGGATATGCACAATAATCTTTTTTCAAACTGGCGATTTCCCTCCTCATGCGTGAGGACTGAGAGAACAGCCAGGTGCCTTGTGAGTGAACTCCTCCTTACAGATTTATCAGTACAGAAATGACTTGTTCTAGAAACAGCATTTTAAAAAATATTTAACATCTGAATTACTTGTACACGAGGCTTTATATCTGTTGTGAATCTTGTTTCTGGTTTGTTTGGTTTTGTTTTTTTTTCTTTTTAAAGGACACTGCTTAGCTCTTCTAGTCACTGTTTTCTGGCACAGTGTCCTATACAGCCTGAGGATATATCCCAAGCTTGTGGTGTGCCAGAGTAGTATCACATGTTTGAATAAATCAAAAGAAGGACGCCTACTTGAGCTTTAATTAGAAATGTCTTCTTCAGGGCACACTTTAAAAATATTCCGTAGTGAACACGTTGTGTTTCATGCAGTGTGCAGATGCGTTTGGGTGTGCAAGGAAAATCTATTTGCATTTTTATATCAGTATCAGTGCCCTTAACAGTAGAACCATAACCTCTAGGAACTTGTTAAACACATAATAAACAGCATACCTTATATATCCTTCTACAAAGGTACTCTTAACAACAGCTACTCTTATCCCCATGAATACTGCTTCTTCAACCTCCAAAAACAATCACTTCTCTTTATTTATATTTATTTAGCAACTCAGGTGGTTGCTCCAAATTACACATGCAGCATTTCAGTCTTTGTATTCATACTAAAATGTGTACATTAGGGATTTATTTGCATTTGCTTTTGGGATCAAACTCTTTTAAAAATAAGTATTCTAGATCAAATATTTAAAAGTTGATTTGGGTTTCTTTTAATAAAACCTGAAGTATGTCTCAGTCACAATTTTCCGGGCAGCTTCAGAGTTTAACTAATCCTGAATAATAACACACAGAATCATAGAATCAATTCCAGGGGCTGGAATGGATCTTAAGGGTCATCTAGTCCCAAACCCCCTGCCGTGGGCAGGGACACTTCCCACTAGACCAGTTTTTTTTAGAATTTTGCCGTTTTGGTGTCAACATGAAAATGGATGTATGCAATCTCTCATGACACATGTGGTTATTATTGAATATTATTGAATTAAGTTGGCACTTGTATGGCAAGGCCACAGGTTGCAGCTGTGTCATTTAGGTTCCTTTCTTTACTTTTCATATTTTTCTCCAGGAAAACATACTTTTTTTTAGTTTGTGAAAACCTTTGGGGCTCAGCATGAAACCACTCACTCATGGGGTGAAAGGTTTTTTCTAATGGACAGCAAAAGCTCACAGTATGAGCATGGTGCTGGTCTGCCTCATGAGTCATAAAAAAGTAAGAAACTGTAAATGAGGCATAACTTTTTAATGAGTAAATCCTAAGAAAAAACTTCTAATATTTGACAAGGAAGGCCAAATTTCATTTTAAATCCTTTATGCATTTTATTTTATAGCAGTTGTTTTTGGTATAACAATTAAAGATGTTTCAAAATTTCAAAATGCAGTTATCGTATTAATTTAATTGTGCGTGCAGTCCATTCTAATGCTGTGCAGAATAAAGCATTGGACATCTCCCCTGAAGGATGTTTATTGTAGCAGTATTTCCAATGAGATGTAACAGAGCGAGCTAGCAAACCTGAAATGAGACCACAGGCCTCATTCAAGTGATTTTCCTAATTTAGTGCCATGTGCAATGTGCTCTTTTAAGGCAACAACTTGAGCCAATTCTGCCAAAGAAAATTGGAGATCTTTAATTCAGATGCTACTTTTAAGAAAGACATGTTTTGAGTTCATAACGAATACTTCTCTCATCTAAAAATAAAGTCTTCCAGACCATTTCTGATACAGAGGAGAAATATTATAATTGCAACTTTGAAAAATTCATATTTCTGATATCTACATGGTTGCTCAGTAAATAATATTGAAAATATTGTTTGATTTTTTTGAGAAGTTTGTGTGTGACCACTCTGTAGGGGTGTGCATTACACAAGATTATGCATCCACATGCATTTGAGAAAGGCCATGGTACCAGGGTATATAAAGTAGATTTTATGTTTCAAAATAAAAAAAACAGGAAAAAATGGAACATGAATGTAAAACCATTTGGTATACTTGCCACACTGTCTTGAAAGAAGATTATTTAATGTAACATCTGAATGGTTGTAACAAAGATAACAAAATAATGTGACTTTTAAATGAATGGGATACTTTTATTTCAGTGTACTTGCTAAAATGCTCTCAGAAAGCCAACAAGTAATGGGTTTTTCTCTGACTTAGCTGTGGATTCACCTGTACTGTTGCTAGAAAAGATGGATACAGCTTGAAACAAAAGATGTTGCCTTGGACTTGAGAATATGGGTTAATGGACGACTGCTATAGAAGACGTGGGGTGTGGAAGTGGGGGTTGTATCAGTAATAGTAACCATTCCATTTGGAATTAGAAACCTAGTGTTTCTAATCATCACTGCCTCACAGATGCTTTTCTTAATTTCATCATCATCAGATATCCAAAAGAATCAACTTGGAAACTTTATTTTTAGCAACTGGAAAATATTGTTTGGAAGTGTACTGTGCTTTGTGCTGGATGACTTCTGCAGCTCATACATCATCTTTTATAAAGGAAACATGAATGTATCTGTATAAATTAACCAAGTGGACTCCTCAGTGCATCATAATTCCTCGTGTTTGGGGGAGAACAAGGAATTGTGAAAGGACTTGCTCCAAGTTTTTCAAGCATAAAGCACGTGCTTTCTATTTTACTGTGTGCATAATGCAGAGCTACCGCTCTGGCAGGTTATTTAAGTTGCATTCTCTTTTAAATAAAATATTCTGATGAATTAAAAATTATCGGTTTCCATTGATGGGGAGAAAAGAGGTTGCTAATAATCAATAAATAATTTCTTCAGATGAAACATCTCTTACATGATTCAGAAAACCCAAAAAGTTAACTGGTTGAAATAAAAACATTTGAGTATATTAACAGATTCCAAAATTTCATGGCTGCATAAGGTGAGAATTTGTTCATGTGATTTTAAAACAATTATTTAGAAATCATTGATTTTAAAATAATTATCCTGACTGGTTTTTAATTAATTATCTTAAGTGGTGCAAGCAATCCAAGGAAGATTTGCAGAGTGTGTAGCAGATGGCATCTGTTTTCTTTGTGTGCAGGGTATGGTGGCTGCACTTCATTAAGGGCGGCTGGCTGCAGAGCCAGGAGGAAAAGAGGTTGTTTCACTGGTCCTGGCTGGTCTGTGTCGTGTCAGGTGAACCAGATGCAGGGAAAGGGATTTCTCCTGTGTCCTGGGAGCCCCAAGGTGTACAGGAAGGGCATTCCAGAGCACAAGGCAGTGAAAGCTCTTGATGTCGGAGCACACCAGGCAGTGCCCAGACTGGCGTTCCTTAGAGGCAACAGGACAAAAAAATCCACATGAGCAGTTTCAAAGTAGACATTTGTGTAGTTATTGGACTAAGATGAAGCCCAGCTGAAATAATCTGCCCTGCATGACTCTGATGGGTGGGGAATAAATGTACTTAGAAAACACATACAGCCTCTAGAGTCCTGGACTTCATTATTTTTCTTAAAGATTTATTACCACTGTGGAAGAAATAAGTCAAAGTGAAAAAGTTGTTCCTGTTGCAAAATTGAAATCATAATTTAAAAAAAATAAAAAGAAAAAAAGGTAGTAACTAACAAAAAAAATGGTGTTTTGTACCAGACTGGTATAGACTAGTAAACTTGGGGATGCCAGGTGATATTATATTGCTCCATTATTTAGCTGGGTTTCTAAGTTTGTCTTTTTAAAATATTTAAGGAAAAAAACCCAAAAGTTGGAACATTCCAGCAACACTTTTAATGAAGGTAAAAGTACAAGAATATGCAATATTACAGTAACATATATTATTACTGTTATGTGCTGCCATTTGACTGGAAGCTTTAGGCCAGGTCCCCTTTCTAGAAAAAAACTTCCAAATGGCTCTGAAATATTGGTTCACCCTTGTGCAAAGATTTCTTAATCCCTGAAGTGTCTTTCTTGTTCTCATTAATCCACTGCCTTCCCCTCTAATGGACAGTGCTGGCTGCTTGGGCCGTAGGAAGCAATCCTGCTGCCTCCTGCTGCCTTTTGCCTGTACCAAGAGCTCGTGGGCAGCATCCAAGTTCAAATGTCTTAGCACAACAGCTTGTTACCCAAAAGTTATTGACAAACTGCAAGATCACAGCAGTGTGTCTGGTGGCAGAGCTAATGGGATTCCTTTGAAAGACAAAGGTTCAGAGAGCCTTTAGACAGATACATTTTGGCCAAGATATGACAAGGTTTGATAACAACAAACACGCGCCTGAAGAGTGCAAACACGAGAAAGGAGAGGAAATTTCACATTAGAGCGACTAGTTAATGGTAATAATGACATGAGATTAAACAATTATAACTCCTGCCTGAATTGTAATGAGTACCTTTGGATAATTAGGTTTGGTGACTTGCCGAGCTCCCTCTGAAGGGAAAGTGTGGATGGTGCTGCAAGGCTAACATCTGAAATCTGGTGGTGCTGTAGGAAGCCCTTTGCTGGCTGGGAACTGGACAGGATACCCCATTTCTGCTCTCTGGCCCTGGGAGCCTGTGTTTCCATGGCATTTGTTGAAGATACACAAGGAACGACTTCAGCCTACATAATTTATCAAATAAATATGTTAAAAAAGTCACAGATGTTGTATGTGCAGAGGGGAAGGGAGACAATTTCAAAGTTCAGCTTTGTGTCTTGATTTATTCGTGTTTCTGTGCATTTAATGGATATATGAAGTACATTGTGCCAATGGTTATTGGTCTGATGGATGACTGACATTCATTATGCACTTTATGGGTGAGGCTGCCAGACAGACTTTACTGATCCCAGAAATTTTACAAAACTTCTCTTGGAATGATCACTCTACGAGTTTTATAAACCTGTTTATGGTACAAGGCACTAGACTTGTAGCCATCAATAGCTACAACTGCAAAAATATCCAAAAAACAACCAAATTTCTGATTTCTTACAGTTCCCCGTTCTGATTTCACAGGTTTTTGTGAAGGTGTGATTCAGCATTATTTTACTGCATTCTACAGTTGCAGAGTGTTTGTATTAGTTTTTTCTAGGCTGATGGTGAATGTGAGGTTCTCTAGCTCTATTGAACAGCCCTGTCATATGGGGTCTGTCATTTGACTGTGAAAATTAAAGGCAGTGGTTGAATTTGGCAAGTACAGGTTGGATTTAGAGTTGTCTTTCTAATGAAGTGATCTTCAGAAAATCTTCAGTTTTAATCCACGTATTAAAAGCGTATTTTCAGACTAGAAATAGACCTATCTAGACCTTCACTGAGGAGATGGATTTTCCCTGAACCAAAACCATGTTCTTGAGTGTTTTTGCCCATGTACTGAAGAGGAAAAATCTCTCTCACTATGTATGTAATGCCAATTGCAAATTACTGGAAACAGATGCATAAATTTTCCAAGGTAAACATTCTTCAAAAATAAGTGTAAGGTAGCTGTTAATTAAAATTAGGGAAGTTGAATGTTTCTTGTCAGAAGTATGCTTTGTTTAAATAAATTAATCATGTTACAAAAAAAAAAACAACCCAAACCCAAAAAACAAAAAGAAAACAACATGCCCCCCAAAATTACAAAAAACCTCAAAAACCTCTAGCAGTGGGTGCACAGTTAACCAGTTTTTGGTCTTGCAAAGATCAGGTCAAAGGTCAGTGACTGAAATAAAAAAAAACACTATAGAAAACTTCCAGAAAATTGTAAATAGTGGTATATATTTGTAATATTTTTGTAGAAGTATAGTATTAGGTGATCTGGAGGTTTGAGATAGGGTATGTGCTTCAGAGCTCCAAGACATGTAGTTTCGTAGGATTTCAACATAAGGACAATATTGTGCTTGAGTACAACTCCCACTATAGTGCCAGCATAACAACATTAGATCTGATTCAGCTCCTTGGCCTTGAGTGTGGCAGTACCAGTGGGGAGCTAAAGATTCCTCAGTGGGCTTAAAGAAGGGACACTAAACCACAGGTACGACTTCTCATCAGTTCCAATGTACAGTGACTGCCAGAATTGTTCGGTTTAGTTTGGCTTCATTTTTTTTTCTGTTCTGCTGTGATGAAGATGTGTAGGACAATCATATAAAAGTAAGTTTCAAAACAGAAGCAGTTACTTCTATTGATGCAACTCAGCAACTACCCTTCCAATGGAAATATTCCAATTTTAAGTAGTACTAACTGAACCAGAGAGAAGAAATGTCAAAACTAAGTCAAAATTGAAGGACTTCTGGTGGTGTTCTAGTACTCACATACAGTGTTTTATTTATTGTTCCAGCCAGTACAAGGGCACATCAAATCATTTGAGCAGATGAGAGAAGGTGAAGAAACCTTGTGCTGATTCCTTGCAAGCAGTGCAGGATGGTCCAGGTCCCAGTTTAATTATGCCCCATTGATGGCATAAACTTAAATTGCTCAGGGAAAATGCATTATTCACAAAGGAGATCATCCAATAATCAGAGAGGTGTGTGCATTATGTTTTGGGGTTTTTTTTATATTTTTATAAGGAAATACAAGGTAGTCAAGAATGTATCTGTCTTGTAACACATCTTTAATACTTGATGTAATATTACCCCCTCTTACAAGCTGACTTTCTTTATCTAAAATGTATTAGGACTGCTGCTACCAGTGGTCTGTGAGGTGTGGCTTGCCAGATGCCGTAAGGCATAACCATCTTAGTTTGGCTCTCTGATCTGTTTCCTCTGATCAGAGGGAAGCTGATGTTCTTGAAAGTTTGTTTATTTACATCAGGAAAGCAATATTCAGCGGTCAGCCTTTGCCACGTTTATCAATCCAGCTTTATCTGGCATCTTATTAATAACCTCAGCTGCTGGATCCATAAATTAGCTCGTGTATTTACAAGCATTATATAGTAAATAAAACAAATTTGTCTCTCCAACGGCTTTGATTTAGTCTGTAATCTGTTTGCATGCACTGTGAAACTTCTGTGGGAATACTGAAAGTCTTTTTTTTAAAAGTGCTTTTTCCATCGTAGCCTTGTGGGCTACTCTAACTGGTGAAACTTGGTGATGAACTAAATAGAGCATGGCAAGAAATGGCTCTAGTTTGTCACTTCACCTCGTTTTGAAAGCTGAAAATGAATTATTTAAGCAATGAGATGGTATGGACTTTGCATCAGTGCTGATCAATGCCCATTCTGGATGTTTGCCTTGATCCCCATCACATGTGAACAGTACAATAATCAGCACTAATTGACAAGCTAATGTTACTTATAAAGATTTGACATTATTCTTTCTCTTGATGTTTTTTGAGAGTTTCTCCCACTAAAAGTTATAGGTGATGGAAATGCTGTAATCTTATTTCCAAGATGTGAAATGATCAAATGCATTCAAAACCAGATGTTATTTGGAGGAATTATTGGAATGGAGGAATGGATGTTATTTGGCTTTTGTAGGAATTTATTTTTTTTCTTGCTAATTACACATCTAAAGCACCTGGAATTTGTATGTTTGCACTTTGAACTTTCTTTTTCATGTTGCTTTTGCTTTTCTTTCTCTGCTATCTGACTTGCCAGGTTTTTTATTTGACTTGTGCAGTTGTCTCCAGGGCAGGTGAACTAGCATTCCTTTGGATGGGAATGAATTGGATGAGGCAGTCCTGGAGCACCCCTGATTGCTCCAGTGACTGGGGGCACTCGGTTTGTGTGACCAGGCTGGAGCCAGTCTTACCACGCCCAGCTGTCAGCACTGCCCTGCAGATCTGCTGCCTTGGATTGCATCACTTGCTGTTGCTGGCAAAGGCTGTGATGACCTGGCAAGGCTGTCAGGTGGACACACCTGTATATTTTTTTCCTAACAGAAGCATTCCAGAATCACCCAAGGAGCTTTTTAAAACTCTTGTGTTAAGATCTTACTTAAACAGAAAATAAATGTGTGAATTTTTCAAACACAGAAATTTCACTTGGGTGAAAAAGAATAAATTAAAATCGAAGATTTACCAAAACATTCTCTCCCTGCCTGCTGTTTCCATTCAGAGAAAATTATTTCCTTCAGCTTTATTTTCAGTCCTGTAACTTTTAGTAGCTTTTTAGGTTGTAAAAAGCCAATCTGGTCTGTTCTGAAACCCTTAGAAAAGCCTACATTTTCATTGTCTCTGCAACACATCTTTGTGTCTGCTTTTCCATTGCCCAGATACATATGGTCAGTAACTTCTAGGAAAGAGGAATTTTCCTAGGCAGATTGTTAAGGGAATTACATAGTCCAATATGCTAGAGCAGGAAAAGAAAAGTCTCTCAGTAAGACAATGCCTGTGCAATAAAATGTGGTTATACAGATTGTTAAGTTATGCAAGATTCCATAGTTGGGGGAAAAATAAAGAATTTAAAAAATCTATTGTATTTCATACATTAAAAAAGAATTATTAAAGAAAAAAAAAAAGATAAAAATGTCTGCCTCAGTCTATAGAACCTCAGAAATTACTTGGCTTTTATTGCTTCTCACTTTATTCCTGGAGGTGCTTGGGAAGATGGGGAAGGGTCTGTGCCGAGGGCACAGCACTCACTGATTTTATGTTGTTTGTGCTGTGTTTTTCACATCATTTGTAAACGACACGAGCACATTCAATGGTTTGGGAACATCAACTCTTTTATGCATTGGCCTTTGGGCTTACTTAATGGAGTGTTTTAGAGAGTCTTTATGTTATCGCCATCAAATGTGGGCTAAGCCACCATAAAAGTTAGGTTTTACTTGGCGGGAAGCATAGGAAACAAAACATGATATGCACTGCCCTAGGATCACTGTAATCTGTGAGTGATCCAGCCCTCCGGTGTCAATACACAAAAGATCCATTCTCTTCTTTCTGGTCTCTGAAAACTAGATATGGAAACTTCATGGCTCCTTTTTATACTGAAAACTACACAGTTTTTGTTTAAGTAAAAATTGGTCCTTTCTGAGTGCAAAATCGGTAAAGAACTAAAGCTAAGTGGTCTCATGACTATTGTTCACTCGTAGCTTCAGCTAAAATCCCAGGTTGTTCTGCTTGTTTTATCACAACCTCCTGTCATTTTCCCTCTCTCTTATTCTTTTATATCTTTGCTGCTGAAATCTCAGCATTTTTTACAGTACATTTTAATTTCATCTTCACTACTTCAAACATTCTCCCTTTCTGCACATCCAAAATGTTGACATCATTATCAACTGCATTCCTCTGATCACAGTTCCCTCCTTCCTAAATTATTGATCAGGATTTCCTCTTTCACATACAGTTCATGTTTCTCCTTATGCTTTATATATTTATTCTAAACTGCTCTCTGGCTGATCCTCTCCTCTCCACACTGCTCCCTTCTCTCCCCATCTTCTTTTCCCTGTAGCACTTGGAATATGTTCATCTCTGTTCACCTTGCAAAGCACAGCCATCCTTCTCTTTGTAAGCACTTTTAATAATCTGTATGTTTGGCAAAGCCTGTAAGTATAGACACCCCTTGAAGAACCCATTTACTGCATAAGATGAGGTATTAACTCTGATTCCCTTCAGCACCTCATGACAAAAGCACTTCTGTCATCTCTCCATGGTAGGCGCCTTCAGGGGAATGGAGCTGATGGGACTGTGAGCTCTGGGCACTGTGTTTGGATTCCTTTGAACTTTTAATGTCACAGTCTGCCTCAATTTCAGCTGATGGCCTGGAAAAAAATTAAAAAAAAAAGAAAAAACAAAACCAAAAAAAACCCCCAAAAAACCAGCTCCTTCTACCTATCTGTTAGTACTGTTTTTACAACATTATGGGATATTTTCTTTTGTGAAATACCAGATGAAGTTCCTCGGGTTTGTGTTACAGTTTTGAAGGTGGGGGTAGTTTTTTGATTGCATTTCATTTTAAAATCTAAAATTCATCTGAATGTTTCCTCAATTGATTTCCCAGTCAGCATTAGCACTGAACTGGCCTTTGGGCCACTTCCAGAGGATTAATTATATGAATTTCCTAGGCAATGTTGAACTAGAATTGTAGAAGCCTGCATGTCTGTTTGGAATTTACTCCTGCTTCTGTGTCCAGCAGCAGCAATGCTTCTCTTTGCAGCTGCCCACAAATATCCCTGCTTAAAAATGTGTACTTTTGCAGTGGAATATTTTGAGTAATGTGGGGTTCTTTTCTCCCAAGACCAACAGCTAATGCACTTCCCAGTAAATAACAATGATAGTTTGTCTGAGCATTTGGTCGATAGTCAAAATCTTGATTTTTTTAGTAGAAGATTTTTAGATCCTATTTGATTCATGCATTCAAGTTTGAACCTTCACCTCAGTTTCCGCGATATGAGGAGTAGAGTCTTTAAAGATTCAGTGTAAGAATTTATCAGCCAACTAGTAGAATGGTGTTTTATTGTAGAAATTAGACAAAATGTTACCCTGAGAAATCCTCTGCATTTGGAGAGCATAATTCTATTTTGATATATTTAGAAAGATGCAATTACATATTCAGGAGGAGGACAAAGCTTCTGTCGTTTCTCAGTTACATGTGTGGAGAGCTCTAATGAAAGTGGAGATGCACTGGAACAGACAAACCCACAAGGCTTCTCACAACATTGCCACACTAAGATTCCCTGAAGCTTCCCGAAAATACCTGGGCTTTTTTGCAGAAAATGTTAGCCTTAGGGGAGCAAAATACTTCTTATAATTGCTAATTGATCTTAAAATATTTCCGATTCCATTAAGTACAGAAAAACTGTGCAGAGGTTGAGATCTCAATTAAGATTATCTTGCAGGAATATTTTGTCATTTAAGTATTAGAAGTTTCATTTGCTAGTAGCATTTCTATTAAGAAAGACAGTCTTACAGGGAAACTTATTTGACACAGGCTTTTTTGTTGCTGTCATTGTTTACAAGCTGTGCTTGAACTACTGCAGCATTCCCAGTGCAAGAATTCAGATTTTTCTTCTTACGGGTTCTTGTCTAAGCAGATCCTACAAGTGAGCCAGAGTCCAATTCTCAAGCAGAATAATACCCACGTGAGCGTGTGTGCAGAGGTCTACAGCTGATTTCAAGACAATGTATAGATAGGTGTTTCTAATTTCAATGGTGCCTTTGAGCAAGTAACGTTTCCACTCTTCATCAGACTGAAGTGCCATAATTTTAATATAGTCTTCTATACACTATCACATTCTTTCCAATCCATTTCACAGGGAAATTGTCCATTGTTAGAAAGATACTCTTTGCATGGTTTGGTCCATCATTGTCACACTATTAACCTTCAACTATTATGCACACAATTGACATAAACTAAAAGAAGCAAATCAAGATGTTTTAACTTATTTTTGCAGTCTAGATGACAGGCATTAAGTAACATGCTCTTAATTTGGCTGACAACAGAGCACAAACATGATACTTGTATGTTATAGAAATTAGCTATAGGAAGAATTTTGAAGATGTCATTGTTAGAAGTGTGTTTCTTTTGCCCTTTGAGTACTGTAAAAAATGACTGCCTAGACTTGAGCACTGAGCTGTGGGCCAGCCAGCCTTCCATGGGGAGGAAAAGTGTGTTCAGGTCTACTGGCTGTAGTACTAACCCACATCCAAGAAGATAATTGTTTGCTTTGATAAACTCCACAGGCTAAGCTTTGTTATTTCCTTCTCATACTTTTATAATCAAAATTAAGCAAAAATGGAAGCAGTGAATACAGTGCTGGAAAGATGTTCAATATATTTAAAAATAGCAGATATTGTTGTCAAGCTCCTCAAACCTTTGAAGTATATGTAGGTAGGCTTTGTCTTAAGGTAGAAGCCATGTAAATCCCAGTTTACAGGAATAATTGATCCAGTTGCTATTTTGCCTGTATTAAGATCTCTGAAGTTGTTAGAGGAGAAATTTTGTATTGTTGAAACTAAAACATGGGTAAGAACCTAATACTGTCTTCCTGGGTGATTTACAAGAATTTGGTCTTGTCTTGAAATTAAAGATGACTTTTTCTCTTAGTTTTCCAGCTATTTCACAGGTTGCCTACATATTCGAGGGCTAAATCTGCCACATAGTCTTCGTGGTCCCATAGGTGACTTATTCCTTAATTCTTGCACTGATATTGTGGACATGGTTCACTTCTTTAAAACGACTTTCCTGTCTTTCCTCCCAACAGAACAACCTTCCTGGAAATACCCAACTCCCATGGCTTCCGCAAGTTCTCTTAAGTCTTCTGTCCCAACAAGAAGGGTTCTGCTACTCTGCCAAATTGGCATGGGGAAAAAACTCTTCTTTCCTGTTGCAAAGGAACAATGTTGACTCCCTGCTTTATAACCTAGGCTGGTTTGTGCTGTGCCCCACTCTGAGTGTGGCTTAGGGGGCAGCGAAATGGGATATGGGAAGAAAGAGGTCTGAATGGATGTGTATTCTACCCATTCATCCCCACCCCATAAATCACCACTTCAGGCCGTTCTCAACAGAATGCTTTTTCAAGGACTACAAAACACTAGTCATCATTTTCCCAATGATTGAAGAAAACTGCTGGTTTTCTTTTCAATAAGTGAGTATAATTTCTGACTGGAAAGTCACATCTCAACATTATATACAGCTGTTTTGTAGTCGTGTCTAAGGGATCCTGAATGCCAGTGTGTTGTTTGGCAAGAAAAATGGTTTAATGTGTTTTGTGCTCATACAAAGTTTCAAAGCAAGTCCTAAGCTAATGTATTTCCTGTAAAGAGTTTGTGGTTTGTGTGCACTGCTTATCAGTGGGTGGAGACCTGGGAAGGCAGGAAATGTTCCTACAGTAAAATATTTTCAATCGTTTTCATTATTTAAATAAAATGTAAGGATATGCTCTAAATTAGGTTTCTTTTGTGCTAAACTACCAAACTTTTGCCATAACCTGAGACTACCAATTCTAATTGTCACCACCTTACTGCAATTAGTCTTATCTCTGGTACCTCAAAAAAAAAAAAAGTCACTGTGTTTGCTTTCTGGATTTTTTTATAAAGACTTAGCAGCGAGAGAAGCGTTTCTTTTTTTTTTTTCAGGAATTCATAACAGCTGTTTGTCAATATTTTGAAATAAGAACAGAGAAAGATATGAAATATTAAAAGTGTGCCAAATCTCATCCTTTCTGCAAGCATGCCTTTGATTTCAGTAGTTCTGTTTAGTCTGGGTTATTTATAATTTTCCAAGAAGAATAATTTAAACATTCATATTCCTAGATCTCAGTTAAATATTTATCTAAGTTTTTAAAGCTGTTTCTGCTGATTAGTGAGCTACCTGTTATGAGAGAACAAAGAAACTCAAAAGGCAGCAAATTAAGGTCACAGGTCAGTGTTCAGGCAAAATAGAGCTGGGCTACCAAATGATTTTCAGTTATTAAGCCAATAAATCAGGCAGATGTTGATAGATGCAAGCACTGGGGCAGTGTGTCAGCCTCATGAAAAAATTGTTTAACAGATTCAGGTGATCAATGCTGTCAGAATCTTGCATGTGGAAAAATAAGATGACAAATTAAGCTGTAAGGCTGTGACACCAGAGATTATTATGTGCCCCTTCTTCCCACTTCCCACCACTGCCACCATTGTTTTACATCTCACCTAAAAGCAGAAGCACACAAATAAATAAATAAAATTATGTATCTATCCATTTATGTCCCTTGGAAAGCCCACAAGTGAGGCAGAAGGCTAATGGATTTTCAGAGCAAATGCAACCTGCTGCATAAGCCCTGATTGAAGAGCTCTGAAGGGAAAGGGAACAGATAAAGGGGGTATTGAATTATTAATGGCCTCTATGATAGTGGTCTAATTAGAGCTAAAGAGTGATCACTTTTTATTAATGGCACGATGAAAACAAAAATAACCTATCAAAAGTCATTAAGATAGAAATGATGCTAAAACTGAATACCTTTTCATGGCAAAAAGCACTGTATTATATTTGCTTATGGGAATTTCTGGGGTTTGCATACTGGAAAACACGTAGCCAAAAAATATACCAGTCTTTTTGATTTTTTGGTTTTTTTTTTAATGACACTAGCAGAGTAATCCAGTAATTGCTGTTGAAGGCTTGGGCCTTACTGTTTTCTCAAAGTGAAGATACTTAAGGCTGACAACAACAAAAAAAAAAGTGGTCTCTATAAAAAATAATGTATTTCCATTCAGTGTATCTTCAATCATGAGACACTGAAGGCCAAATGCCACATTTTTTCAAGTTTTTTGGGTTGTGTTTTTTTAAAGATAAAGGCGTTTAATAACATGTGCTTTTTGTACACTTGGAAACTAGGGCCAAGCAGGAGCTCTTTCCTGATTTCCCTGATGCGGTGCGAGATAAGCTATTGTCTTTGCAACAGTGCTGGAAAAGCACGTATTGACATACAAATTGTCAAGCATTTGGTTAATTTGCAAGCTGTTAAATATCACAAGGCTGCAGGAGTGATGACTTTGTGGGAAAAATTACCTGAGGGAGACAACATAAAGCCTTCGTGCCTATCTTAGGAGATACCTGAAAGCCAGGCTGAACTGTCATCAGGGCATTTAAGATGTTTTCAGTAGTTACTCTGTCAGAGATATCAGATTACTGCTGTTACCTGTCTCATAGATGGACAGGAAAGTGCTGTGTATGTGAGTTTTTTGCCGACAAGCTCTCCCAGAGAAAAAGAAATTGTTCTTTGAATGACACCAATTCCTTGTTTGTTTATCTGTCCCTGACTTTTTTCTTTAATGGTCTGTCCTATGCCCTGGCCTCAGCACACTCAGATGGTGGATGGCATCTCTTTGTAGAAGCCTGGAGACAACTGCCTTTCTCAAAATGAAACTAAGTTGTTGGATGGAAAATAGATATATGCCAAAGTATTTTTTTTTTTTCTAAATTCTTCCTCAGGTCTTTGGTTCAGTTCATAGTGCCAAAGTCATGGTAGATAATAATTGCTAATAGTTTGAGGGGAGTGAGTAGAAATCTTCTAGTTCAATACAGATTTTTTACAAGAAAATATAAATGGGCAAAGCGTACCTTACTCAAGTGTGCCTTTTTTTCTCTTCTGTATTTAGCACAGGCCAAACCAGCTGCAGTCTTTGAGTCTAAGCCCCCAGGGCTGAATTCAGATTGGGAGTGCACACCTTACTGTGGGGTGTCAGGGGTGACAACAGAGAGTATTGGCACACAGGAGCACAAATGCCTCTGCTCGTCACCCACGTGCATGACCCCGCAGAACATTTTACTGTCAAAAACCAGCACTGCTATACAGGAGTGTCTGGGTGGCACAGATGGCTCGGGGGGGAGTATTTACTGCTGCTGATTACAGATGTTCTGCCCCAAACAGCACCTTTTTTTCCTGGTGTAAACCACAAAAGAGAGCTCTGCAGCATTTTTCACACAAGTGCTGTGGTGGAGGAGATGGCACTGTCAACAACACACTTCTGGCCCTGTGATGTACAAGCTGCTCCATCACACAGCTGTCACACAACTGTCTCTTGGATCTCCTGCATGATGATTTTAGGCTGTTTCATGCAGTTCTATTTCTTCTTGTTTTGTATAGGAAAAAAAAAAGCGATAGGAAGGGATGGAAAGAAATAATTTATTAATATCATACAGACTTGTGAAATATTGCTTCCTCTGAGATCCTGTAATAATGTATGAGCAGCATAGATCAGTTTGTGAAGTTAATTTCTTTCAAGAAATTCTGCGTGTTGCAGGAAACTGCATAAATACTCCATAACAGTGCCATTTGCTACACTGAAGCAATAACCATTTTTTTTGGAGAGTTCCAGAGGTAAAGTACGAGGGTCTTTTATTATTAACCCCTGTGCTCCCTGCTTAGGTTTCTTTCGTCTTTGTGGAAACATGAAAACCTGCTTTTATCAACTTTTAATTTTCATACGTAGAGGGAATTGAAAAGAGCCAAGTGGGTACCCTAGGGACCAAGACATCACAGGTGATGTATGCTGTCATTTTAATGGAGACACATTAACAGTTTTTGAATGCACCGTGTACTTACAGTGTGTGCCAGTAAAAACTGCCCCGAAATTTGGGCTAAAAAAGAAAAATGTTAGTCCTTGGTTTATCACGTGTATAGCAAACTGTCAGAAGACTGCGTGTGGTTTTATGATTAAAGGCCACTGTACTTCTACAGCAGTGCTGTTAATGAGTCTGCTGTATTGAGGGTCTCTTCTCAGATAGAACTTAGGGTGCTGTACACTATCATTTTAAAGCAGCATGAGTACAATGGCAATTTATTAAAATATTGTTAATTCTCTCAATACGACCATGAGGCTAATTAAATATAACAAGTTTCCTTCTGGGATTGGTTCCACAGTCTGCAGGCTGTTCTTTCACCAGATCCTTTGGGATTTTCCATCTGTGTGGGAGACCAAGAGCAGCCCCATGCAACACAGTTTTCTGCACTTGGAGGGATTAATAATTCCCTGTCAGACAGGTGAAAATTACATTTAGCTCTTGATTGCCTCCAAGAATAAGAGGCAAAAATTCTTCATCTAAAAGTTTGTCTTAATGCTGGTAAAGTTTTTTCTCTCTTAATAGTGGGGATCTGTTTACACTGGTAAGTTAAACATGGCTGCAAAAACATGATGGTCCTGTTCCTGAGGCCAACTGATGAGAAACTGCCCCTATCCCTCCTTGGTTTAACTCTCTTTAGTCACTATACCCCTGTGGTCAGTTGGGCTCAGCTGTCCCCTCCCAACTCCTTGTGCACCTCCAGTCTAACTTGCTGGTGGGGTGGTGTGAGAAGCAGGAAAGGTCTTGGCTCTGTGCAAATGCTGCTCAGTGATAACAAAAACCTCCCTGTCTTATCAGCACAAATCCTAAACACAGCTACTCTGAAGAAAATTAACTGTACCCAGCCAAAATGAGCACAGATATTACCACCTGGCCTGGAACAAAGTCTCACCATGGATATTCTACTAGTGATGGGGTATAAAGAGTCTTGTCCCACATCCTAAGAGTTTCACGAGATGCTGCTTAATTTCCTGGTAACCTGTGAGTAATACCACAGGCTAAAAATGCTCAGTTAACATACTTTTAATCAGATCACTACCAAAGCAGTTTATTGACTTATTAATAACACATATTCAACTAGCAATCATGAAACTCTAAGTATCACTATCACCAGTTCAGCCAATGAACCACAATACTAAACATACAGGTAATGTTAAGTAATACCTAGAAATTCCTAGGTATTACTTTCTGTAGCTAATCCCCAAAAACTCTCAGCACACCCACACCAAATTAGGGGCTCCCCACACTGTACATGCTTGAAATTCTGGGTGTAAGGTCTCTCACAATCCTTTCACTGTCTTGCCTTACCCTCTGTTGTCTAAGCCATTTTGCTAGGAGGTGCCAGTGGGAGCCAGTCCCACAGAGTAACTTCCATCTCTTGTAGACAGGTCAATGTGTGTTCAGCTGGACTACACAGCATGAAATGTACACAGGTCTAACCTTTTTTTAAAAAAAAACAAGCAGTAGTAGTAACACCAATATGACAGGCTTGCATTTTAAATGTTTTTCTTCTGATTTACAATGAAACCCCTCACTTTAGAAGGCTCTGCCATAAACACCTCTTTAGTAAAAAGCTTGAGAGCCTTTCCTTCAACTTTTCTGTATAAGAATTGAAATAGTTCATCAAAAGGAGTGAATATAGGCCATACTCACAGGATTTGGTTTGCACAAATGAGATTATGGCCAGAGAAAAGCATATTGTTTTTATTTCAGTATGTATTTTCTGCAGACTGTTTTCAGCAAAGCCATTGGAGTTTATGCCTTTTTTTTTTCCTTTTTCTTTTTAGCTCCTTATCTCATACTTTCAAAGGCTGGAAGTAATCACTTTTCTGTTTTGTTAACATAAGAGACATTTCTGAATAATATAGCCTAAACCCTCAAGACAGGCTTGACTAATGCTCCTTTTTTATGACACATTCCAGTGTTCACGTAGGTATTTTTTTGTAGGCTAAATCTGTGTGCGTCTTCTTCTCTGATGTTTCTGCTCCAGAGCTGAAATGTCTGTTTCTCTATAATGCCAGCTCTGGAAGCCCTGGTAAATGTTCCAGGTCCATGCCAACTACCAACCCATGGTTTAATTTCCTCGTATGTCCCGTTGTGTTTTCTCACGGGAGTCGAGCTGGTGGGCCACGTTGCAAAGCACATGCATTCATGTCTAGGGATACGTAGGGTGGCCTTCCTGAACCTGAAAGTTTATAAGGCCTGCTTTAAGTCAGCAAATTCTTTTTTTTTATTCTGTTGTCAGGAGCACTTTTACAGTTGTGGTGATGCACTTAATCTAATGCTTTTGTAGATTAAAGAAATAGATTGGGATCTCAAAATTGTGGAAGAACAGTTATCTCTTGGGCTGTTTATCTACATCTCTGTTCCTAAATGTAAAAAAGGTGCGGCACACCTTATGAATATTTTAATCTTTGATCAAAGCATATGTATAGTAAATAATCAGTAAGGTGAGTGCACTAGAATAAATTGTGTAACTTCCTTTCAGATTACCCCATAATCTCCAGGCAGTGTTTCTTACTTTGAGTACTAATTATCCTGCAGCTTAATTGAGCCATGAATTACCTATAATTATCTATTTTCCATGGTAAAACAAAACCATGTAATTATGGTTTTTTCCATGCCTTGAATTTATACATGGTGTGAACAGAAATTAGGCCAATGTGTACTGGGCTAACAAGAAGAGTGAGTTTATTCTTTTAGCCCTGAACTTCTTCATAGCTGTGTAATTTGATTTTAAGAAAGGCAGCGATGTCTCCCAGAGAGGAAACAATCTGCTTTGGGGTGTGAATAGTGGAGCTGTAGTCTAAAGTGTGTGTTTAATTATCCTTATCCCCACCACTTAAGCCTGGGTTAAGGTGTGTGGTCATAGTGCACTGTAATACTGCTATTCCCCTTGTACTGTGGCTTTTGGAGATGTGAAATGTCTTTCACTGCATTTGTTTACAGCAGGCAGACAGGGTCTTGAACAGCTCCAGGATGAAGTGACCTTTGAAGGTGCTTGAAGTTATCCATCTCTGTCTGAAGTGTAGTAATTGAGACTCAACCTCAGCTTTGCCTGAATTAAATCATTAGGCAACCAAAAACAAACCTAGGAGAATATTCCCCAGAGTAGAACAGATACAAATCTTTAGGGTAATGCAGTCCTAAACATTATATCCTGACACTGGGCATCTCATTTTACAAAGGCCAGTAGATGACATGCTCTAAAACAAGTATAATGCAGGAAAGTCAGAGACCAGATAAAAGGTTTTGAATCATGTCGTTCTCTGGTGTGTATCTCTGTTATGTGTCCCATGATGGAGCACCTGCACCAAGGCTTTCTAGAAACGACATATCACAAAAAGGTCAGATATCATGCAATTCCTCTGCTGAGGCATCTGTCAACTCATGTTTGCCGTCAAAACAAGGTGATGTCCTGAAAGAAAGCAGCATGTTTTGCAACAGTCTGCAGCATATGGCACTGGAAATGCATGTCAGTGAAGCAAAAGTCATGCCACGTACCTGCTTTTCAGCTGTAACATGTTATTTGTCATAAAAAGCTGCAGTTGTTTAATTTTTCATAAACAGTTTGCATGTCTTCACATATTGCTTCACACACTGGAGTAAAAGAAAAAAGCAGGAAGCCTCTTTGTTCAGTATAGAAATGAACAATGTCAGAAGGCAATGTGTAATAAACACATCATTAGACAAAATATGAGGCTGATTGTCATTTGCACAAAGGCCCACATACACCGCTTCAGCAGTGCACAACAATGTAAGTTTAAATAATCCACAGGAAACTGTGAATCAGGCCCAAATACTTGAATTTAATTCTAACTAACTGGGAGTCTTCTTTTGAAAATCCTTTGTGTAAATCTCAAATAAACTCTTTCAAAGCCATGCAATGTCCTTGAATGCTAATAATTTTAGTGGGGAATGTACATGATGAAATGTGTTTTAAAATCTGCATGGATACCACAGTGGTATTAGCACTAGAAATAAATACTTTGGATGGAAGATGAAAGGCTCAAATTCCTCCTTTTTGGCTCCACACCAAAAGAGTCACTGAATTCCAGTGAAATAAAGGCTAAAGCACCTCCTTCCTTTACCTGTTTTAAACACTTGCCAGCCAGAAGGAATTTATTATTTTATCTCCTCACAGTACAGAAGTTATGTGGCTTGTTTTATAGGTCAGTGCACCCAAAACTTGGCTAGGTCTTGGAGAGGCTGTTAAAGGAAATTGGTAGGTGCAATTTCTAGTGAGGATGGCCTTTAAACACTAACTGCCTTGATTTTGGGAAGATTTCAATTTATAATTGCTCCACCTTTAAATGCCTTGAGTGACCACTGCTTTAGAAAAGAAGTTGCGTACAGTTAGGCATATAGAAGTTGCACATAGTTCCATATAGTTATGGAACATTAGTTCCTGTCAGTTTGTGCCTTTTTCTTGTTTGGGAAAGGAATAATTTGATTGTTGCATAGAAATAAAGTCATAAAGCTCTGGTGTTTGCAAACTTTTCTCCTTGCTTTTTACCAGCTCCTTACTATTCAGGATTATATTGGTATTATTGCAGTGAATTATAAAGAGATTTTTGTCTGGTAGAAATCAGAGCAGCCCGGCTTCTGTGCTACGCTCATGGTTTTAATCAAAGTATGATTACATGCACTGTTGTGAAGATGTAAATCAGAAAATATACAGCGAGATTACTCAGCACTTCATGACAGCAGAAACTGGAGGTACTGTGTTCTCATCTAGGAATAAAGGCTGGTAATCATTAGGGCTGAATGTTGAATCTACAAACTTTGTGAAAGGTGCAGCCTTGCTGTGTGTACATGTCAGAAATATCATAATTTTTTTGCCAAGTGCAGCAGTATGTCAGATTTGTGAACCTGAAAATCCATCCTGTACTTAAGATCTGCTTTAAAAATTAGCAAACTTCCCAACCCCAAAACCCTAGGAGTAAATTGAGGAAAGTTGTTATAGGAAATTACAGCTTACACAAGAAAAAAAAAAAAAAAAAAAGATAGTTGCACTTAGCTAGTCTAGAAAATATATTAAACATCAGCTGTCTTCTTAGTTAAGAGGATTTTGTTTGGCTGGTCCTTCAAAGATGGCAAGAGCATTTAAAATGAACTGCTGACAATGGTAAAATCCCAATGAATTATGAATGTAGTGAGAAATCCATGAACCTATTTACTTGGATAAATCTAGACAGAGCATTTACTTTTGAGTCCTCACTTCTTTAGCTGAAAATTGGGGCACTCCAAACTTTACTTTGGTTCAAGTTCCCTTTGGAGTACAGAAACAGGCTTGTGGTTCACACAACAGCCTGTCCTGCCTCAGACAAACACAGATCTCCTCGCAGTTGAATTCTTTAAAATTTACATTCCCAAGACAAGAATTTTCTATCAATTTGGATTGATTTTTCTATCATTTCCCGGGCTTTATAGTCTTTTAAGCTTTTAAGACTTCTGTCTATAAAATGCTTGATTTGGGAGTATTTTTAACATACTTAATCACAAGGCAATGGAAAATCAGCCACGCTCTTCAAAACATAATGCATTACATTGCGAGGAATATTTCCAAGGCTCTTCATGTGGCAGCATGAAAAAGATGGATCAGTACACAGAGTGAGCATGTATGATGTATCCACTCATATCTGCTGTCTGCTCAGATCCAGCACAGCAAAGCTTTGGCAGCAGGAGCATGTCTAGTTTTGAAGAACCCAACTCAGGATTTGTTCAGGATTGGAACACTTTTGGAACTGATATCAGTGTGAGACTCACTCCCCTGACCCTGCTCTTCATCCCTCTGTCTCTGCCTGGCTCTGTCAGCTGCTGTGGTCTCAGCACCAGCTCTCTCCCCTTGTGACATCGATTGCCCCGTGGCAGGGGCCAGACCTGCCTCATGTGGAACCACCATCCTTCATTGTCTGGCATGAAGGCCAAGAGACTGAGGCACCTTCAGGGCACGCAGTGCTTCACCGAGTCCAGCCAGGACTGCTCCTGCAGGGGAATGCTGTTGGGAAAGGCGACTCCAGGTGCAGAAACACAGCCGTCCTTTGTACATGAAGGGTATGGGCACCATGACTCACCGTGGCAGAGACCTGCTTCCATCACCTGACCTGAGGCCTGATGTCTTGTGTTTTGGACACCAGGCAGTTAAAAGGGGTCGGAAAGTTTATCTATTAATGTTATTGTGTAGGAATTGTGTAGGAAACAAGACTAGATTGTGTATTTCTCATCTGTGTTACATCTGGAATTGGTGAAAGTCTTCTACTTTTAGTCCTTATTCATCAGCCTTTGAAAGAATTAAACAAGCCAGAAGCCCTACGTTTCTCCTAACGGTGTCTGCACTTTCAGAGTTGACTGTTTATTTTTTTTTTCCTTCATAATTTCTCCATATCACCTCATAATTACAGAGAAATCCAGAGATACAAAATATATGTACCTTGTCTTTCACTGCTAGCACGTATTTTGAAATACTTAATGTGAGGCGGAAAACATGTCCTTTAAACTCACTATTTTTTTCTCTCCCTGATGTTGCATCTTGAATCTAAGGGGATAAAAACTAAATTTCCTCATCAGCAAAGAATTCTTAATGAGATGAATTGTTTATAAATCGTTTCATAATTCAATACTCCAAACCTTCAGAATTACCTGGTCTACAGGGATATTAAAAAAAATATGCATTAAACAGCTGTTTTTATTCATTTTGTGGTCTTGAGAACATTTGCAGATGCCAAAAGTATTCCAGTTACATTGTCTAACATTTCAAAAATCTGGTCTAAAATATTTTCATTATTTTTATTCCATATATCTGTTTGACTGTAGGATTCCTTTTAAACCTTTTAGTATCAAAAAAACAACAAGGTCTGAATCAGGTCATCCAGTGAAAGTAAGATCTGGTTGTATGTGGGAAAGCACTATTAGGTGGGTTAAATTTTAATAACTTCTATTTTGTTGCTTGTCTGATGTTAACCCATAAAGTTTACTGATTATGATAAAGAGTCAGGGATTCAATAATGCTAACAGGTCTCTTTCAAAATAAAAAAAAATATTTCAAAATGCTTCAAAAGGAACAAATATTATTTTTTTTAGCAGAAGGTGTAGGGTAGGAAGCCTTCTTAAATGTGTAAAGACACACCTTTACATTGCATTTTAATCACTGAAGGGGAAACTGAAGCTTGGATAAAATAAAGTGTAGGTGCAGGCAGCAATGAGCTTTTTTTCTGTAGCCAATCTAAATATGGTTAAACATCTTTATATTTTGGTACACATGAATAAAATGGAAACATTTTCCCTGTAAATAGTACTTGTCCTATTATTAACTTGCTGAATCTGTACTGGACAGATATGATTTTCTGCTGTTCTCCCTAGTGTTTCACAGATTTCTAATTGTTCTGCAGTGCACATAGTAGGATAAACTCAGCCTTTAAATCTTTCCAGTGGTCACTAAACTCTCTTCTGTCTTGCTTTTTGCCAGAACAAGGACGAACTCTGTGTTCTCTGGAGACTTCTCTGGTGGTCTGTGAATCTGCCTAGTAGTATAATTCTGATTCTTTAATTCTCAGCTTTAAATTTGATTAAAAAGACAGCTTAAAGTACTTTAAATACCCTTCTGTTATCTGTTTTCCAGATAATGAATTGCTGTGGCTGGTCCTGTAATCAGTCACTAGTGGGAAGAGAGGTGATCTGTGCAGAAAAGTACTTTGTTTCCTGTAATAGTGTCTGAAAATGGTGATTTTCACTCTCAGGACTCTAATTGTTTTGGCCGAGCTAGAAGGAAGCTTTTCTGAGACCTGGGATAATAATTTTATTCTTCATTTGGCATTACTGTTCCTTACTGCGGAGGCACTGAAGTGTGAACCTAGATTTGCTTGGTATCATCACCACAGGATATCTTGGGACAAAGTGAAAAAGTGTTGGTAATAGAATCATCATAAAATCATAGAATAGCTTGGGTTGGAAGAGACCTTAAAGATCATCTAGTTCCAACCCTCTGCCGTGGGCAGGGACACCTTGCACTCGACCAGGTTGCTCAGCAGAGCAATCTGTCTCCCAGTCAGTCATCTGTGTGTGGCTGGTTGGTGTTGCTTTACATTTCTGAGTTGCTCAGGAGTCAGCAAAACAAAAACATTAAAATTGGTGGTAAAACTTCCTTCCATTCTGTGTTTTGTTAACATTTGTCATTTGATTTTGTAGAACATTGCATAGTTTATGATTATTTTCTTCTATTAAGCTGAAAAATTGTATTCTGTAGTACTATTACACACTATTGCAGCTGTTAAATCACTAGATTGTGAGATCTACTCTGATGATGACTCAGGATAGAATTATCCAGGCATTCAACCCTAAAATGCCCACTTCACTTCTTAGAGCATTTAGGAGCTTTTAGTATAAGCTTTTTCATTCTCTCTTTTTTACCTCTTCCCCTTATGTACTTTTGCAGTTCAGCCTGACCTGAAATACTGTTCCATGTGGGAATGATCTTTGACGGATGTCTGTCTTATTTTATTTGTTGCAGTCAAGAGCAACCAGTCTGGGAGGTGTGGGGATGTCTTTCTAAGGGAGACCAAAGAGCTCTGCAGAATATGTTGAGTAGGCATTCCACACAAATGCATTTTAAAGCATTGCACATTCTAATCCTAAGGGGCCAAGGAAATGATACAATCATCACACAGGCTTTTGATAGTTTAGTCACTGGAAGAAAAATATCTGTAAACATGCTATCAAATTTACAGCTCATTGAAAGTGACAGAGAGATAAAAGAGTGGCTGAAATGATAGAATATGGAACATTGCAGGAATGTATAGCATTTAATCTTGTATACACAAATGCATGTAACATTTCTGCTCAGTTAATGATCCAGTGCTTAAGCCTGAGCCATAATGTGTCATTGCCAGGCACATCTATGAATGTAAAAGATAACATTGTCTAATTAGTTTGGAAGAGGCTTGATTTTTTTTATGTTGGTATTGGTGATGAAAATCTTTTCTACATCTTACTCTTTTTTACAGATGCTGTTTTCACGAAATTACATGCTTCTAAATTTTTATTGCTATTACATATAACATTCTGCTTATTGCTGCTTTTATCTAGTTTCATAAATGTAATGGGTATTTCTCTTCCCTTATCCCTTTTATTCTCCTTCCCCCGAAGAAAAAGAAGATGGGAGCTGAAAGCATTGTGAAATTGACTTGAAAGTTAAAATCTTTCAAATAACTGGTCCTGTCATTGACAAATCTTTTTCTTCCACTCTGGTGCTTTTCATGGTAATTTACAACAAATTTCAGAAATTTTGCAATAATAAATATACTTCTGCTAAAAGCATACATTGTACAAGCAATAATTTAAAACTGTTCATGACATCAATTATATTTTGTCATGGTCAAATATATAACACATTACATTTTATCAGCACAATGAAGAGATACATTCCAGAATCATAAAGGTGGAAATCAAAATGGTCTTTCCTTTGCCTAATGGCTTTAATTGCAGGATACAATAGAACAAGGTTGCTCCTTTATTTAAAATTTCATTTTATCAACTGTCTGTAACCTGTTACAGTCTGCCCAGTGCATGATGGTTATACCATTCCATTCAGTTCTACCTCAACAGACTTATGACAGTGTGCCACTGGACTGTTTTCTTCTCTTCCTTCAGGAATGGGCAAGTTCTGCATACTACAGATTTATTAAAATGCTGTCTAAGTCCATTACAGATTAGTATTATCCATTAGCCACTAGCTGTCCATCTATAGGCTTATCATCCATCCATCCATCCATCCATCCATCCATCCATCCATCCATCCATCCATCCATCCATCCATTCTCCACCATAACTGTAATTTTTTAGCAGAGCTCACAGAGCAAACAAAACTGTTGGAATGCAAGAATGATGGCAGTGCTCTTTGCATGGTCTGGCAGGCACGGTGTGTTTTACTGTTTTGGCTCTGTGCCCATACAGATAAGCTTTACAAAAGTTATTTTGAAAACAAATGCCTTTGGCAAAGCTTCTTTCCCTGCATAGATTAAAGACTATTTTACTAGAGGAACATATAGGATCCTAGAGTATCCTGAGTAGGAATGGACCCACAAAGATCATGGAAGTCCAACTCCTGGCCCTGCACAGGACACCCCGAGAACCCCACCACAAGCCTGAGAGCATTGCTCAAACCCTTTTTGAACTTTGTCAGGCTTAGGAGCACGACTGCTTCCCTGGAGAGCCTGTGATATGCAATTACTTTTGTAATTGTGCCTGATGCATATAAATAAACTGTATATATAGAAATCTAACTTAATTCAATAGCTGGCCAAATCGTCCATTAACCATACTTCCCAGAGGTGACCTGAAACAGGAAGCAAAACACCTGGTTTTCCTCTGGCACATGCAATTAACAATAGAGGGCAAAATGCATCCACTGTATGAAATGCAAGGTACTAGTGTGCAAATTACAAAAAAAAATTAAAAGAATTAGCAGGGTTTCCATTTCATTTACAAATGTTTCTTAATCACTTAGGAGCAAAAATCCCATTAATTTTTTTAAAGCAAGAGACAACTCAGGAATTTAAGCTCATCAGCAATGCTTTGGATGATGTGGCCTACCTCTGGATATTTGGAAGGGATGTCCCAGAATGCAGACTGGGGGCAGCTGTACCTTCCTAGTGCATTCAGAGGTCAAACACCCTGCCCAGTGGCAATACAGCCTCCTCACTTTAACTCGCTTTCCTTTGTGAACAGGAACCTGCTAAAACTATAAAACAAGGAAAAGCCTTGCCATGTTAAATACACTTCCTATCACAGAAATGCCTTGAATCTATTTAATTTACCAGTGGGGATATTTCAACACAGCTTTAGAAAAAAAACACCCTAGAGAGGAAAAAGGATGTTAAAATATAAAAAAGGAGAAGATACAGATACGTTTCAATCAGGGAGCAGACATTAAAAAAACGTTTATTTTCATTTTCCTGAAAAGGCTGTCTGTATTTAATGATATTTATGAACATTTATTTAAGACCAATATCTTCTCTCTCAAGTGCTCCTCATAACCAAAATTCAGAGTAGCCTGTTCTTGGGGTACATCCATTTATCAGCTTTAGCCTTGAGGGTCTCAATGGCTTCATCACTTTCAGCTCAGGGGATCGTCAGGATTTTCAGAGAGACACAACATCCCAGAATGTAATGAAACAGAAGAAAACCAGAACCAAAACCACAACAAATATATAGCAAGCAGTAAATAATTGCCTGCCATGGAATTAAACAGTCAGTTCCCTTTGGGGACACATGATGGGACTAGACAAAGGAGGACACTCATTAACTATGTAGCTCTGAATGAATAAACAGTATAACAGCTCAAGCTTGTCATCTATGATCTTTGTTATAAATTACAAATATCAGATATTTAAGAGTGTTGAAAGGGTAATTGAGCAAATCTTTGAAAGCTGGTGTTGCTCTTTGGACACAGTGGTGTTTCCTCACATAAACTGATGCCAACAGAGAAAAAATGGAATCAGCTTAGCTGGAACACAGAAAGTGTATTAGACAAGATGAGAGCTTTGGCAAGTTTATGCTTCTCATCTCTCTCAGACACAAGGTTGTCCACATTCCACTTGTCAAACTACAAAAAGAAAAAAAAAACACCCTAGCAATTTCCATTTGTACGAATAGAAATAACAATTAATCATCAGGCCTTGAAATTATCTTTTTGACTAAGAAGGAGTAGGTCCAACTATTTTGTAAAGAATGACTTTATTACAGCTCCATCCTTTTAAACAAATTTGTCAGTCAGCCAGTTCCATGTAATCCAGACGGAAATTTGGATAGGTAAGGGTGTCGTGTTTTCCATGGGCATGGATTTAGAGACTGGAGTATCTCCCTCCTATGAGGAAAGACTGAGCACTGGGACTGCTCAGCCTGGAGTGGAGATGACTCAGGGTAGAACTAATTAACGTGCATAATTACGTGAAGGGAGTGCGTAAAAGGGATGGAGCCAGGCTCTTCCCAGTAGCACAAACTCAAACACAAGAGGTTCCTTCTGAGCACAAGGAAACACTTTCTTCACTGTGACCAGGAGTGACCAAGAACTGTCACAGGTTGCCTAGACAGGCTGTGGTGTCTCCATCCTTGGAGATGTTGGAAAGCCACCTGGACAAGGTCCTGGGCTGTAGGTGGCCCTGCTTGAGCTGAGGGGGTTGGATGAGATGACCTTCAGAGGTCCCATCCAGTATCAGCCATTCTTTGATCCTGATTTATGGTTAAGAAAGTTTGCAGTGATAAATCAATACTTCTTTTTTCCCCCCTTACAACATTGAAAAGGTGGACATTTTGATTGATTTCACATGTATGAGAATATTCCTCATTGAATTTTTTTTTTTTTTTTTGTGAATTTAATTTGTGCTCCCACTTCTATACCTAATAGTTTCAAAATTTTGAATGTAGCATATTTCAAAAGTGTAGTAATCAATCACTTTTAAGGTTTAGTAAAAATCTTAATGCATGATATGATAAACTATTACTCAAATATTTACATCATAATCAAGCATACATTGAATGCATTAGCAATAGTGTATTGTACTAATGTGTAATATGTGCTACTCTTACCTGTAATATTCTTGTTATACATAGAAGTAATCTTTTTATTTTTTATAAAATATTTTTAAATATGAGCATTAAGTGTTATGAAGTTTTATGTCTTCGGTTCAGAATTCTGTCTTCATCTGCCATATGTCAGAAGCCACATTTGGTGGAGACACAGTAGTATTTTGATATAAAGTACCTCAAAGCTGTTCAAGGTTAGGCAACAAAAGTAAGAAAATAGTGCCTTTAATACTCAGAAATGCCAACACTGCTGTACCAATTAATTGTAAACACAAAAGACCAATATTGTTGGGAATCCTACTGGCTGGAAAAGTATAAACCCATGAAAACATGGACTTCACACTTTTGTCTTGAGGACAGGAGGCTCTCTGACACGTTTCTCTGATGGCCACAAGCGAAAGTCTAAAGTGATCTACAGAATCCCAGAATAAAAAGCAGATATTTTAAGTGTGCTTTAACATGATCCCTTCAGAGGAGGGCTGTTTGTTATTAATGAAGTAATTTTCAAAATAAATTATTTAATTTTTATTTTATATTGCCTTTGCCAGTAGCCATATGATAATTAGGGGGGGAGATAGCCTACATTTCCTTTTTTTCATGGCTGTTAAAAAATAGTGATGTCATCGACTCTGAGGTAGTCTATATTAACAAAAATCCTTATTCTCTAATTACCTTCCACCAGAATTATGTGCATCCCAGGCAGGAAAAAAGATACAATTTAGAATAAAATCTAGGTCTGAAATGAAGAGAGAGAGAGAGGTGGTCATTCCATTGAACGTTTTCATGCCACATTATAATTCCTTCTTGGATTCCCATTCAAAAATCATTTGGAAATTCTCAAACTGACTTCTCTGATATTTCAAATAACATTTACTGAGCACAAGAGTGTCACTGGTCAGGAGAAGATGAGGTGGATAAGTGCTGCTCTGCGTGTTTGGGGAAGACTTTAACCTGAGATTTGTTTCTGCAGAATGAATATCTTAAGCTGCTGTGAAATTCTTGTGTAGTGCTCAATGCCAGAAACTGCTGTTGGCTCAGGCAGATGAAGTCACTGAGAGCACTGAACACCTCATAGGTGTTATCATGCTTTTCTCATAGAAGTTTTACCAGACAAAAGAGGTCTCAGTCCATTATTTTCATTTCCATGAAATTGTAAAGTAAATGCAGTCCTTGTGAGATTGATGGCATTGCAGAGTGGAGTCCTCTGTTGACCTGCAGTGTAGGTACATCCCTCCAGCAATTCCATCCCAAGCTATAAATGCTCCACCATTTCAACAGAGGAATTATCCTAGAAAAGAGATGCTGTGCCTGAAATTGGCCAATGTAATTGAACTGCTTATATACAACTTGAGATCACATCTTACATATTCCAAAGGAAATGGCTTCTTTGGGAAAGGCATGCTTGAAAGGTGCTAGCAGTAGAACTTTACTTCTTTTGCATGGGAATAAGTGTTACCAAGACTCCAATGTTGTGGTGTAATGACTGATAAATGTATGAGGTAGGACAAAATAAAGTGGATTTCCTCCTCCAACTCCCCCCCAGGATAGTGGCATAAAAATCATGCAGTGGTGTAGATCAGGTAGATATAACTATTATATTTCTGCATGTTTCAATGAGTTAATGTTAAGTAAGGTCCTACATGTTACTGTTTCTAAGCCATGCTATCAAACAGAACAAACTGAAAATAGAAGTTAAGAATAATTGTGACCCCTCTTTACTTCAATGAACCTGCAATGAGCCCTGTTTCTGTGATCTTAATCTAAACAAGCAGTAGACAGAAGTCTTCTTTTTCAGAAACTTCATGTCTACCTTCTCTAGCATCTGCAGTGTTACAAGAAACTTACTGTCTTCTTCCCTTAAGTCCCTGGTAGATTCTGCCTCCCTCATTTTCTTGTCATCCTTCTGTGAAGGTACTGATTGCTTAGACATTTTCTCTAGTTTGAAAGCCAGCATCCTGTCCCTCTCTGTGTGCACTTCCAGACTAGACAGCTCACCCCTCCTTCAGTTGAGCCAATTCACAATCTGAAGTGATGTGTACAGAAATAATCCTCCAGAATGCATAGGTGTGTGTGTGTCTGTGTATATGTGCAAGTTAGAGGATAGATATTCATTATCCAGCTTAGTGTTCAGCACTGCAAATGGTTAGACACAACTGAAAGGATGATGAATTACAACCCTAGACTGAGAATAGAACAAGAAAGACCTTGGATAGCAGGAACCTCCTTATTTAGGATTATTCCCAGAAGCTGATTGTGTACCTGTACACACCTGCAGTGTGACAAATAACTACTGACCCTGCAGCCCAGCAGCTGTAACTTGGCATCACAGAATCACAGAATGGTTTGGGTTGGAAGGGACCTTTAAAAGTCATCTCATGCCAGCCCCTGCTGTGGACAGGGACACCTTCCACTGGACCAGGTTATTCAGAACTCCATCCAGCCTGGCCTTGAACATTTCCAGGGATGGGTCATCCACAGCTTCTCTGGGCAGCCTGTGCCAGTGCCCCATCACCCTCATCATAAAGAATTTATGTCTTATATCTAAAAACTTCTAAAGAAGCTCCACATCTTGATCTGTTACCTTGATTTACCAGCACTGTTTGCACCTACCAACACCTGTAGACAAGGGGATAAATCCAGGGGCCCTGGGGAACAGGGTCCATCAAGCCCAGTCTCTGTTTTATAACACAGCCCTGTTGAGCTAGGCAAGGATAGAGGTGGAGGCTGGGACTGCCCCTGCTCCCTTAGCTCCTTTGTTGGGATGAATTCTGTCTCTTATGAATGAAACCATTTGTACCATTTGCAATACAGATCAGCTGGCTCTCCAATTTGCAGGCAGCACCCTTGAGTGTCATGAAAATGCAGTTACTTGGAGTGATGCCCAGGTGGGCAGATATTATAGAAAGGTCTGTGAGTCCCCACAGGTAATTTTCTGGCTGGCTCATTCCTGAATCATTGTCAAATCCAAATTCTGCATCACTACTTCTGAAATATGATGGCACAGTTATGAGTTCTAATATAAATAGAGGAGGGAAATGGCAAGAGTAGCTTCATATGCTAATTATTCTGAATCCTGTGCATTCTGCAGCAGGCTCACAGAATATACTCTACACTGAAAATTGGTGATGCTAATTCTATTTAAATATTATGGATTGTCAATGTCAATTTAGGGAATGGACATATATTCTCCATATTTATAAGAAGAGCTACCTAACCGTGGTGAAATAAATATTGACAGTCTTGTAGAAATAGTACCAAAGAAATTATTAGACCAGTAACAAACTGCATGTCAAAAAGGCTTTACAAAAAGAGTCCTAGATGGATAACAAATTATGAGGATGATATCTGACATTTTATCAAGGCAGTGTGAAATATCAAATTTCAGTGGTCAAAACACTTTCATCTTTTTCTGTGCTGTAGCTCAACCACTAAAAGAAAATCTGTTACTGTCTGAAGAGGAAGCAAGTATATTTAAAAGGTAGAACATAAAGATGGCAAAGGAATAACAGCTTTTACAGTTTTTCAGTTTATAAAAGACTGATATTTGAGTTGATAAGGATTCTTCAAAGGACACTTCTTTTGAATGCTCAGTGTGAAGAAACCTGCAAGGTGCTAAATAGATGCATTGTTTTTCAGTTTTAAATCAGGGCTGATGCAATACAATCTTTGCAAGATATTGGAACTTTTTCATTATTATTATGTAGAATAATAACATGTTTTAGCACTTTCTGTCTCCAACAGGCTCATTCAAACTGTACTCAAAGCTTTAAATGAAAACAGTAACGCATCCCCTGTGAGACTTTCAGTGCTTTACCCAGGAGGTTGGTATCGTGATTGGCATCGCCAAGATCGAGAACAAAAATATGTGTCTGTCTTGATTGTCTCTTTGCCCTCCTCAGAGCTGCTGCTTTCCTGTTGCACATTGTTTTAGTGCTCTGTCATGGCTCTCTGGCTGCGGGGGCTGCATTTGTGTCTCACAGCCTTGAACCTGTCAGGGACTACCTCAGCACGTGACCCCCGTTCTCTTAGGCTCTGCCTATATTTCCCTTAAAAAGCAGCACGTTGGAGACATTCCCATCATTCTGAAGTGGCAGAGTGGGAACAGTAGGAGAAATAAAAATCTGCAAAACAGGAAACCACAATCTCTATCAACAGTAATTAGATACCATCACTCGCATAGAGTTTCATTGCTTTCTAATTTTTTTTTTTTTAATGCATGCTTATTTGAAGTTAAATTTAAGACTTCTTCAGTAATTTACCTTCAAACAAGTGCTGGCAAACTTGTAGATAAAGCATTTAGCTGTAGCCATAAAAACCTGACTGACCTAGCTTCAAGCAACACAGTTGCTTTCAGAAGATTGTGTTATTCTCTCTTTTAATTTTGAAACCAAAGTCCCAGGTCATCCTGATGACTGAGCTTCTCATAAATTCAGGGACCTTTTGTAAAACAAGAAGACTAATAGGGACTCTTATCCTGAAAATAACTCTTAAGTGCTGATTATGGACATAGTAAACAAGATGGAGCTGTTACCAAAAGTCTAAACAGAAATGGAGTTTACAAAAATTATATTTGAATGATAAAGAGGGGGCAGAGGTTTAGTTTTGCCAGTGTCCCAGTCAGGACTTCACTAGTATGCTGAAGTCTCTTGCCATTTTCTCTCCTGGTTAATTTGCAAATTAATGAAGTAGCTGAAGGCTCAGAGTACTTTAAGGGTAGGTTTCTAAGTTGTGTTATTTCTGATGTCAACTCAGTTCTCAACTGGCTGGAAATAAGTGTGTTGAAACACTAAGTCATCAAACTGAACTTTGTGGAATTAAAAAACAGTACATTAAAACTCTTCTTTGATTGAACATGTTCCTTTTCTGTGCATTTCAATTATTTCTGTTAGATGCCCATGACCTTCTGAGAGGGTTTATGATTTTCTCTGTATGGCTGTATCATTTGCCATAAACACAGACAAGCAAAGACCGGTGCTGTCATACAGACATTGTGATTTAAACATTAGTACTGGAGTTCACGTCTGAAGTATTTGTGGACTTCATCTGAATTAGTTTTGCTTGTATTTTTCAAGAGTTTTTCTGGTTTCTGCTTCCCCTCTGCCCCTGCTGAAATGCTTCAAAAAGTCAAAATATGCAGTACTTGACTTTTGTAAGCCAGTGAGAAGTTATCTGTGTTTAAACACTCAGCTAAGATGTGAGCACTAACTTTTTGTGAGCAGTTCGGCCAAATTAATCCCTTACCCAGTTTTAGGCATTTTATTGAGTTGTCTAAAGTGAAGCATAGTCATCTTAGATTTCTTCTGTGGAGATAAATAGGCATGAATAGCTGCTGCAGGAAAATCTGCATCACCCCTGGAAATCTAGCCCAGCGACTTCCCTCTGAATTCAGGCACCAGAGTTGAACAGTTAGTCAAGGTGATTCTAGACTGGTCTGTTCAGCCTGCCCTTTATCCCTGTTTTCTTAAAGTCTGCAGCCTGCTCTTTCAGATTAATGTCTGTGTTAGTTCATGTTTGTACAGAGCCCAGCTGGCTCCAGCTGGGCACAGATTAGCCCTGTACAGGGTTGAAGATGACAGGGCCAGTCCAGAACAGCAGAACTTGTGCAAGCAGCTGCTTATATAAATGGTGTAAATAAGGATCAAGTCCTGTGCTAGAAGGTGCTTCCCGTGCTTTTCCAGCCAATTTGTCCTTCCTGTCTCTGCTATTTTAGGAACTTGCTGTAAAGGACCACTTGATTTCTCTTACCTCTTCTATACAGGCTATAATTAGGATTAGCAGAAGTGTTTTACTTAATGTTGCAGTAGTTCTTGTGTACAGCACTCATATCTTAAGTATAATTAACACTGGATAGCTCCCATTAGTGTTTTTAAGCACTTAAAATGTACTATAATGGCCAAAGCTAAAGTTGTCATTAAAGGGCCATTGCTATTTATTATGCTCATAAAGTAGACACTTTGCTCCAGAAAAATATATCACTGGGTTCCATTTAGAAAGCAGTAACAGACAGCAGCATTAGTGATGACACCCATGGGAATAAAAGACTGCTTTAAATTGATCCCATTCTTATTCCACACAGGAGTCAATAGGGAAATCTAAAAGCAGGTGACAAATCATTGTGTTGCACAGCATAACTCTGATTAGCTGAGTTATGCTGGGGGGCAGGTTTGCAGGTTTGCTGGTTTTTATGAACATTCCTTTCTGTAAATGCTTGACTTTTAGTTTTCAGTCTGTGTTTTCTTTGTAATTGCACCTATATTTCATAATTATTTTTTATTACATTCAGCTGACATTGTTTTAAGCAATTATAAACAGGGAAAAAAATTACACTCTTTTCGTTTTGTTTTGGGAAAGGGGCCACGTACATTATTAACATGAGGATTTTGGAAAAACCTTTGCTTAGAACTCTTGATCAGATGCCCATAGCTGTGAGCAGGTCAGGTTTCTTATTGCCACTGCTCCATTTGGTCCACTTGGTGATTGAATTTACAAGTTTTTACAAGTCATATTTTCTCATACACAGTCATAAAATGCTCCCTTACTTTCATAACTCCTTTTCTCTGAAGAAGTTAATCTTCTTTGCCAACACTGCTCTGAGGATACGTTTTAGTCACAGTCCAACTGTTGGAACAAAACATGAGCCATTTATAGCAGTAAACAATTATCACTGAAATGAGATAACAATTTAATGGTCTTGCATGATTAATGTCCTACATAAATTCTTTATGACATAGCGTTGAAGGATGATGTTATGAATGTATAATAGAAAGTCAACAGAATGTGTCACCTTTTGGTTAGTTTCTAAGGAAACAGGCCATGCAATCAGTGTTTTCAGAATAATCAAAAGTTTATAACAAAACCATCCTCTATTGTCCTTCCTAAATTAAATTTCCAAAAGTAAAGTTGTTGGCTTTTTTGGCCTTAGTGCCAATTATGCACACAAGAGGTCAATTCAGTTAATGGTATCCCTAGAGTCTTTTTCACGTTTGTGATCCAGGGCAGGCATTTTCCAGTGTTGGTACCTACATTTAATTTAAATTGTCCATTCTTAGGCATATAAATTAGTGGTCTGCTCTTCATAAATGCTTATTACCCACAGCTGATTCTGACTTCACCCTCTGTCTGCAGCATTAACAGACTTATGTTTATTGTCTTTGAAAATCAGGGCAAGAAACTTTGGAAGCCCAAATATAATTTTCATGCAAAGGTTTTTCAACTGAAGTCTAGTGTTATACCCCTAAGTTATTTCTTGTAGCTTAAAGAATGTTTAGAAATCAATAAAATCTGTTGGTCTTGTAGCATGTTTTAAGATCAAAGCTTTTTTTTTTTTTAGCTTGTATTAAGGCAAGATAAAGTCAGCATCCAGCTTTACTTCATAATTTTGCGTATCTCTCTTCTTCCTCCTTACTTATATATGTATACACATAGAAAATATATTGTTAATACAGTAACAATTTTTTTTAAAAGTGTTTGTGTGGACCATCTTGCATCTGACCTCTACTGAAGCCATGCAGAGCCCTCTGCTGACTTTACTTGAGGCTTCCCTCTGTCATGCATGGCAGGAGCAAGGACACTTTGTCTTTCATTTCACTGAAAATTCTTGTTTGGTCCAAAGGATGCACAGAGATGAGCAAAATCATGAGCTTGTCCTACTGCCATGCTGCCATTGGAAAGAGGAAGGGAAAAGAAGGATTTCTTCTGGTTTTTTTTAACCATGGTACCTATTAAACATATGAAAATACCCTTCTGTCAGTTTTATATGTACATAATTATAAAACATCTTCCCCAACTCTTATCCCTACTGCTTCATCAAATTTGTGTTATTTTAAGATAGTCTAAAGATTGGTTTAACTCAATTGTTGATGATTCCTTGGGTGAAAGGACAAAAGGAGGCAGAGCCAGAGCATTACTGTGTTACAGATATTCCCTGGATCTGGAACAGGCATTTAGGGCCATGGCCAGAAGGCAAATGTGGAGCTGGTACTCTGAAGTTAAGAAAGATGAAAACCACAGTGTAACATGAATGAGAAAATGGCATCATCCTAATAAGAGCATAGGTAATGGACACATAGAGTTAAAAGGAAACAGAGAAAAGGAAAAAAAAAAAGAAAAAAAAAAAGAGAAGAAAAAAGAAAATATAATAATAAGGAAATACCTAATCTTTTCCCAGAACCTGTGTGACTCTGGTAAAATATTCAATCATTTTCAACTGGATTTAGTCCAGCAAGGTATGTTCCCAGAGCTAATACCTTTTGATAGATAGACCAAGGGTCATTTTCCTTTGGCATTTACAGAGTTCATGTCCTAAATAAACAAAACAAATCACTATGAATAGTTTGATACTTTCATACTTTTATAGTCTTATAGAGTGTGCTACAAATCTGAAAGCAGCCNTCTGTCATGCATGGCAGGAGCAAGGACACTTTGTCTTTCATTTCACTGAAAATTCTTGTTTGGTCCAAAGGATGCACAGAGATGAGCAAAATCATGAGCTTGTCCTACTGCCATGCTGCCATTGGAAAGAGGAAGGGAAAAGAAGGATTTCTTCTGGTTTTTTTTAACCATGGTACCTATTAAACATATGAAAATACCCTTCTGTCAGTTTTATATGTACATAATTATAAAACATCTTCCCCAACTCTTATCCCTACTGCTTCATCAAATTTGTGTTATTTTAAGATAGTCTAAAGATTGGTTTAACTCAATTGTTGAGGATTCCTTGGGTGAAAGGACAAAAGGAGGCAGAGCCAGAGCATTACTGTGTTACAGATATTCCCTGGATCTGGAACAGGCATTTAGGGCCATGGCCAGAAGGCAAATGTGGAGCTGGTACTCTGAAGTTAAGAAAGATGAAAACCACAGTGTAACATGAATGAGAAAATGGTATCATCCTAATAAGAGCATAGGTAATGGACACATAGAGTTAAAAGGAAACAGAGAAAAGGAAAAAAAAAAAGAAAAAAAAAAAGAGAAGAAAAAAGAAAATATAATAATAAGGAAATACCTAATCTTTTCCCAGAACCTGTGTGACTCTGGTAAAATATTCAATCATTTTCAACTGGATTTAGTCCAGCAAGGTATGTTCCCAGAGCTAATACCTTTTGATAGATAGACCAAGGGTCATTTTCCTTTGGCATTTACAGAGTTCATGTCCTAAATAAACAAAACAAATCACTATGAACAGTTTGATACTTTCATACTTTTATAGAGTGTGCTACAAATCTGAAAGCAGCCACAGTACTAGTGTAGGTAGTAGTTTATTTTTGCTGGTTCTGTTTGGGAATTTCTTAGTCATTTCTCAAACATAAGTTAAAAACCAGTAAAAAAAAAAAAGGCTAATTGATCATTTCTAATCACAGCCATGTGAAGCTGTGCTTCCTCAAAGAGAAGAACTAGGAATACCTATTGCTGTATCGACAATTCATCACTAGGATGTAAAACTCACGAAAACTTTGTTCTACAATCCCAGTAGAAACTAGGACTACATAAAAGGTCAGTAGCACACGTATCTGCTAGGCTGCAGATATATGTAACTTTGGTGAAGCAGAAGGAAGACATAATATTTTACAGTTTTATTTATTAAGTCGTTAGTAACTAGTAAAACTAATCAGAACTTGTGTTTTCCCAGTGTGGATTTGTGGTTTCCTTTTAAAGTTGATACTTTCTGTGGGAAAATGTCAATTTTTACATAATTGTTTTGCTTTTTGTTTCTTTGAACCAGAGTTAAAAGTTCTGTCTGAATCAGTTTCACTTGCAATTTTCTACTTGTTGGGGCTGCCAGAGTGTCTCCAGTGAGCTGCACTCAAGCCCATATGATTCTGCATAAGGTTCCTGGCTCTGCTACATCTGTCCTTTGAATGAGGGAAATTAATCTGCTTTAAGATGATGCAGCATAGCTGTCATTCGATCAAAGAGCCCAGCACGTGAAGAAACATGTGAGCACCAAACTCTGGATGTTCAGTCAGTGGTACTAAACTGATTCAGAAAAAAGTCCTGTGACATGCAAGACTTCCCAACTTCTGATTTCTGAAAAAAACACTTTTCTGTTTGGTCTTTTTGTCCCAAATTGGGAGTATAATAGAGAAATTTCTACCCTTAGCCAGTTCTTCTGTAAGAGAATTCCAGGAACGTCCAGTTATCTCTGAGATAAAGGATGAAAGTGAGCCTACATGACACTCAGTTAGCAATTCCTTTTTTTTTTTTTTTAGCTATTTTTGACAAATAGGAAGATGATACCTCAGTACTGCAGTTCACACAGTGTTGCAGTAAAGAGCTGTGCAAGCAAACAGTGCATTTAGAGTTTTCTTGGATTCAGGATGGGACATGTTGTACATAACGTGTAAAAATTACTCAGTCCAACTCAACCCGTTTTGTTTGGGAATAAGTATTGGGCTCCACCTGATCTGAAATGAGTTCAAGATATTAGGAGCCACTCTGTCTGTTGATTTCTTTGTACTTTTTTTTTTTTTTAAAGAGAGTTCTGAAAAGGCCCAGCTTTGCAGCAGTGTCACTGCTTTCCTCTTCTGGCAATTGCTGAAAGCTCTCATAGCTTTTAGATGTAACACCAGCCCTAAGAAAATCAAAATTTGCCCATCTCATAGAATGCTGGTAAAAAACCTACTTTACGAAAACAAGCCTTTTTTTTCATTCAGTGGCAGATCATCACAGGATTACCAGCTCTCTGGTGTTAATGCCACCTCACACCTCCTATTCCTGCCTGATGAGTCCCACAGGGCTACATTTCTGGGCTTCCTAGAGACCACAGCCTGTGTCAGTGGGGTTGTCCACATGTCTTGACCTGTGGGAATCCCTTCTTTCCTATCTGTCCCTGGAAACCTTCTCCTGGGCAGGCAGCTCTGTCATACCTGAACAAGGGCAACAGGGAAAATCAGTGGCCAATTCGCCTTGGGACAGACCAGTTTCTTTCTTCCCCTTAAGGAGCACCTTTCCCTTGAGGAGCACCATTGACTTTTAAACCTGAGTCAGGAGGGGTTTTCCCCAGCCTTCAATTTCTTTTTCCCAAAAATGTCTTTTCTAGATAGTTCTGGGTATAATCCTACTTTTCAGCAGTGCTTTCTCTTCTGCTGCTTGGCAGTTTTGTCAATCCTTTTCTGGCAGAGTGTCCAAGAGTTTTTGCAGTCAAACAGACAATAGTGAAATATTCCTGACGTGTTCTTCATTACTCTTCTCCTCACATCCTACATTGTGACAATTCTATTTAGACAATGAGTCTACCTGCAGTCCCTGTTTGTTGACAGGCCAGGGGTAAAAAACAAAAATCAAAAACAAAACTGCAAACAAAACAAAAAACCAAACAAAAAACAAACAAAAACCCCACAACAACAACCAACCAAACAAAAAAACCCCAACAAAACCACGAAAAACCAACCAAACAGGAATTATAAGTAGGAAAAAAGGCTACACTTCTGATTTCTTAAATAATTGGATTCCATCTCCAATACTTTTTGCCCTGATTTTCTATCTCTCTTGAAGAGAGCAATGAATAAGTAGAATAACTGTAGTTTCCTCATATTTGTCTCATTTCCATCAGCATAAATGGATTATGGCAAAAATCATTTTATCTCTGCTGAAGTCAGTAGCTAAGTTCCCATGGTATTATACAGGCCCAGGATTTCACTCCCCATGTGTTGCTGGGAGAAGTTAAAAACTGGTGGCGTAAGGTATTTTTCTAAGGTTTGACCAAACAACCTTCTGAAGTCACCTGAAATCTCCTGAAGTCTTTTGGACCAATGCTGAATCCTTCTGAAAATGCTTTCCAAAGAATGTATGAGTTATTTTTCATTTCTCTATTACTGTATGAAATAGAATTCTAATGAGAACTGTGTTTTCCATTCTCTCGAATATTCTTACAAGGGTTGAATATTTGTATTGCTGGAAAATTAAAAATCCGGTTCATCCAAGTCTAAGGCTGATTTTCTTTTTTTATTAATTCAGAGGTCCTGAACACGTAGGAAACCATATTGACCCTTCCTATTTTGCCTTCAAATTCACATATATGTGTGTACATTTAGTAGGAGTTGTTTAGAGATGAGTGGAATCCATGAGGTCCTTGTGCTGTACTGTTTCTTTTCTGACAATAATCTCAAAGATGTAGGTTCACAGTTAATTCTTCAATTAGACAACTCTAAAAAAGAATCCCCAGAGTCAGAGAGAACATGTGTTTATAAAAGCACATAGATCCTAAATACTGTGGGTAAATAAATACTCAAAAGCAACAAGGGTTTCGTATGCCTTGTCTGATTCTATTTGAAAGTTAATTATTTTGTTTTCCATTGTTTTTGTACATGAACTTTGATTTTGCTTTATTAAACTGCCTTTATCTTGACCTGTGAGTTGTTTTACAATTCATATTATTTTTCTCCACCTCATCCTTCTGACGAGAGGGATGATAGAGAGGCCTGTTCGGCATCTGACATTCAATCAGGGTCAGCCCACCAAAAAAACCATAGAAAACATTTTGGAGGCTTGGTTATCCAGTGTGATAACAAAGGATTTGATACATAAAATAAGCTTTTTTTACAGTGAATAGCAGTTCAAAAGCAAAATTTATTCTTCTACGAATGGCCTGTAAATTGCTGAACCACCTCATATGGCCTCAGTGGCATATCAAAGGGAAACAATTCAAGCATTTTGGAGACCTAGTTGTTTGTCCCTTTGATTACCTCATCGTCTGCCTTCCTGGTTTATTTCCTACATTAGTCTTAGACACTGAGATTCTCTTTTGATCACTACATCTGTAGAAAAGTGAAGCCAAAGAAACACATGTGCTGGGGCTCCCATTAGGAATAAAATTAACATTTTGGCATGTACTTAGTAACTGCTGTCGGTTGTTGATGGTGGGAGAGCCGGAAGAGCATAAGGATCTTGGGCTGTGCTCTTCTCCTGACAGCAGTTCCAACATCTGCAGAAAGCATTTTAGCAAGAACTAGAAAAGTGGAATAAATAATAGTAAAATCACACATATGGTGTGAAGGTGACACAGACAAATTTATTTTCAGCTGTAGCTGCACTATTTCTGACCCACCCTTTTGATGACTAACTCAAGTGACAAGATACTGAGCAAGAGCATATGTGATTATTATGCACCATGTAGAGTTCAGAACAAAGCATAAATAATTGCCATGCAATATCAATTTGTTTGATCTAGGAATCAAATCTTCACCAGATTGTCTAGTGCCTGAGTGTAATGTTGAATGGTTTTATCAGTACATATTATCTAAAAAAGCCTCATCTCTCTGAGAGATCAGCCTTGGGTGGTGCACAGCTGATGCTGCAAGAAGAAGCAGCATGTAGAATAATTTGGCTGTTATTTGTAAGGATGGATTTAGAGTGAGGCCATTCCTTTTTATTTCATCTCTCTTACTGTAATGATCTGAAACTTCTACTCTCTCAGTATGAATTAGTCCCATTTTAGGAAAGAGTTTGTAAAATGCACTTCATTTGAAATGATTACCTGTATATAGAAGCTTCTGAGATTTTTCTTCTGTTGTATGTATTTATTGAAAATTGTGCTATCTGTCTTGACAAATTATCTACTTTTGTTGCTGGATACTCCTGACAGATTTTTTTCCCACCCATTTCATCTGTATCAAGATCAACAATTTACCAGCCCAAGTTACTTTCATGGTGGTAAGAGAAACAGAACAAAAGCATGAAAGCAAACCTGACTGGTAAATTTTCATCATCAGTTATATCAATGCAAAATTGCTGTTGATGATTTCCTGTCCTATTTTTCCACCTGCATTTACTCCTGTCCTACTTTTTTAACCTGCATGTGCTTTTCTCTCACTCTACTGCCAACAACCCATATATTTTTTTCTAGAGACCATCTTTTGCAAACATTAATGCTTTATAAACTATGGCTTGACAGCAGTCCACTGACCACCCAGGAAAAAACAGTTCCTGTATCAGACTCACTCAGAACATACACACAACTTAGAGATGGATTTTCCAAACTTTATTTTTGTTTAATAATTCACCAGCATTTGTTTGGGGCACAGACATATTTTCCAGGCTGCAATAGTCTCAGGAAGGACTTGACAATAAAAAACTCCACCAAAAGTTCTGAGTACTGCTTCATACAGCACTCACTTGAAATGCAAGAGTCTGCCTGAAGCCAAAGTAAACATACAGTCACGTTCTCCTCACAAAATTTATTTACTTTGTCAGTCAGGGCAAATCTCTCATTCTTGTCAAATTACACAGTCCCTCTGGCAGGTCACAATAGCCATGGTGGCATTATCAATATTTTTAAAAGGTCATCTATCAGAGAAAGTGTGTTGCAGGTAATGAACAAGGAGGGAAAGGCATCTGCTTTGTATGCTCAGAGAATTGAAAATGTTACAAAAAGCTTATGTATCTTAACAAGAATTTGGTGTATTTGCAGTTTGCAAACCACATCAACATCCACTTAATTCTAATTTTGCCAAATAAGACAGTTATTCTTTTTGCCACAGTCTTCTGTAGGATTGGTATTGGTCTCCACATGCTGGAAGAAGGAGTTCAAATCATAGGAACCATTTCATTAAAACAAACAAAAAAACCAAACAAACAAACAGAAAACTGGTTTGATTTTGAAAAACATTTTATTTAAATGGGTATGTGTTGTTGTGAGAACTTGCACTTTGTTATCTGGAAGCAACTCAGTTTTTCTAGCTTTCATTTGTCTTAAGCTGATAGGGAGGAAATCTAACAAAAAACCATCCTTGTTAAGTCCTCCAAAAGATCCCACTGCTACTTTCCTGTTCATAGAAAACTGGGAAGTATGTCTGGTGCTTTACAGATAAATGTGATCAGTTCTTGGCTCCAAGGAGTTTACAGTTTAAACCTCAGAGCTTGGTTTTTTATATCAACTATATAATCTTTTATTTGTATGTATTAAGGCTCAAAAATTGAACTTCGGAAAATTTTCTTTTAAGATTTGTAATTATTCTAGAAGATATAAAAAATTGTTTGGGCTTTTTATTTTCCTAGAGAATGGAAGATAAGTTGGATGAAGGCAAACTTTTTTTTTCTTTTTTTAAATTTTTCATGGCAGGGAATGGAATCTAAGTTAAAACCTGTGATTTCTTTGGTGTACGTGAAAACAGCAAAACCTTAACTAAATTTCAGTCCAGAAATTTTGGAGCTTTTTAGGAAATAAAAAAGGGTCTCGTCATTTTAATTGAAAAACCCACATCTGACATCAGCAGTTGTTACCAGCACTGCATGTCAATGCTGTCAAGGTGTTCCAAGTAGTGAAGAAAATGGGGAAGACTTGCTGATTTCTTTATGGTGGTTCAAAATCTCATCACACAACCACTTTGATACACAAAAGATTCCTTCCTGAGACATGAAGTTTTTTCTGAATGAAAACCATCTCATGCTCTGATGGTGGAGAGCTTGGTTTGTTGAGACTCCCTGTATGACCCAGGAAGATTGGGAGCAGAGAAAATGTTGATTTTCAAGTGTGTCACTGTGGCTGGGCAGTGAGGGTTCAGCTGTATCAGCAGTCATTTGGCACAGCGGGAGGAAAGCAAGATGGGAGCTTTGGCTGGCAGTTCAGGTTCACTCAGGCAGCAGCTCGAGGGCACTGCTGCTGATGGTGTAATTTCACCACTGAAGTTCGTGTTTTAAGCTACAGAGATGGTTCGTTAACAACAAGAAACTCCAGCTCCCACTGTGTCTCTTGCTTTCTCAATAGATTGCCTACGAAAAGCCTTTGGCACTGCTTTCTTACACTGAGATTCCTGCTGAGAGTCAAAATGCTGCTGTCCCTCTTTTCTGTCATTGTCACTGGTGCATATTTACATGTTGACTCAATGTCCACTAAAGTTTATGGACAGGCTCCACAGCGTTCCCTTGGCTTTGCAACAGGGAAAAGACAGCCAGCACTGGATCTTCACGAGCTAAAAGAAAATCAATTTTAATTCCACAAGATGGAATTATTGGGGTAGAAAAGAGAAGTCATTAAATAGCCTTGCCTGCTTCAAGGCTAACGATATGAAAGAAGAACTGAAAAGAAAAATTTTAACATTGGATTGCTGTAATTGTTATAGGCATGCACCTTATAGTGCATTCCCTTGTTAACCTAACAGCTAGCTGGTGTTGGCAAGTATCTATATTTTCTCATGGAAAGCAGTATAACCATTATTCTGGTAGACTAATAATGCTGCTGCTCTCCTTCTCTAATTAAAACTAGTCACCATAAAAGAAGGCAGTAAGATACCACAGCATCATATTTTAAAGCTACTGTGAAATACAGGCCTCTAAACTTGATGTAGTAACAATAAATGCATATAAAATAAACACTAACATTTTAACTATAAGGCAGGAAAGAAAAATAAAAGCAGGGAAGGCAGCCCAGAAGCTGGGCCGGGGTTGGGGAAGGGGCCTCACTCAGCCATGGGCAGGGACCTGGTTGGGTCCTCCCTGGGCTGGGGTTACGGCAGCCTTGGTCTTGTAGCAGGGCTGCCCAGGGGCACCTCCATCTTCTTGTAGGCTCCTTCCAGCTCTTCCTGCAGGATCTGTAGGGCTGGCCAAAGTGCCTCACAGGATCCTCTGCACACCACCACCACTAGCAGAGGGCAGCCAGCATGCTGAGCCACCTTATTGCCTTCAGCCTGCCCGCGTACCTTGGATTTTAGCATTCAAAACAGTTCTGGTTTGAGCATTCTGAGCAGTTCAGTTCAGTTGTCAGTTGCCCCCAGGAGCCTAAATGTATTTCTGCTATGGGTGCCATTGCCATATGTGCAAATCTGCACCTTCTAGCAGGCTTTTCAGATACTTCTTATGTATCTTTACATACTTCTTATGTAAGGATATATTCACGTGTGCAAAGACTTTTCATTATAAAATTTTCTGTAGACTTCAAAAGTCTTTAACTCAAGGAGTAACAAGCACCGTGTGCAACTGTCTGTTCATACTCTGCTTTTCTGAGCTGACAACTTCCCACCAGAGAAGCTCAGCTCAAAATCTGAAGACTTCTTGTGTTGTACTGAAGTCCCACAGGCTTCTACCTCAGTACATGCAATGTGTGGATCTTACCAAAAGACACTAGTAGACACTCTTGGTCTTATTTTCTTCTCATTTAAGAGGTGAGCTATTAAAATATAAGGTATGTTTTGGGATATCATGTCAGGTTTGTACCTTTTAAGTTGTTTGGTTAGTGTGCACACTATAAATTACCCACTGTGGGTTATGAAAGAGTAGCAATCAATAAGACAGCTCATTATCTACGATACTCACAATTATCCTGATGCTGGTGCTAATGTATTGGTTTAACTAAAGCATATTAAAAAAAAATGTCCTAACAGGACATCTCATTATCACCCTTATTTTTGCTCTGAAGTTTTATTAGAAAATTGTGCTACTCATGTGAACTACCACAACAACAGCATTATCCCTAGGGCGTTTTTTTCATATCAAGGTTAATTTAAAGTGATTAGCGTGAGTGCTACAGATGTTGCTATGGGAATAGGAACCTCACATCTACTATGATGGACATCACATGATTGCTGTTACAGCTCCAGTATGATTGGATTATTTGTTTTAATGTCATACAAAATAAGTCACATGATGAAGATCAGAATCTCCTTAATAGCATTTCATATTCTGGAAATCAATCACCTTTTCTCCATTTCTCAGTGTATAAAATGCCTGAAGAGCACAGGAAACAGATGTCTTTGGTTTACTGCTACTTGTATCTGACTGTCTGGTAAAAGCTACCACTGGTGACTAAAATATTCACCGACTTGAAAAATGAAAAAAACAATTAATTATATTTTACCATAATAAGTATTTTTGAATAAGCTGGAATATGGTTTTAGCATCTACATAATTAGATCACGTTTTATAACAAATCCTTACGTTGAATGTGTGCAAAGTCATGTAGGGGCAGATGATCCCTGTGCTATCAAAGTCAATGGGAAGCACTTTATTTGCCTCAGTAGGTGCATCTAAATTCTTTTCTCTCAATTCAGCCACAGGAGTATTTTAATATATAGTGTTACAGTAAAGAGAAAGATAAAAATGTTTTCTAGGGACTCAATAAGGGCAATAATTAACACATAGAAACGTGACATATTCAAAATATTAATTTTAATGTATTACTTAATAACACTTTACTCTCACAAGTGTGGACGAAAGACTATGATTAATAGAGTCTTTAGCACTATCACTGGTGAGATGGGATAGCTTTGTCATCTACAGGGGATGCTTTATAGTCTATGGGGTGCTGTGTGATGCCACTTGGAGACACTTTTCTCTCACTGGTGACTGCATAGACAAGGAAAGCTCCTAAATTTGGTCTCCTAAATTACATCTAGAACACACTCTAAAGCAACTTCAAGTACAGCTTATTAACCTTTCATTCACATTCCTCTCTTGTGATTATTGCTATGAGTAATGTTTGGATTTTATATGTGCAATTTTCTTATTTCCAACAAAATAGAAGCAGTTAATTGGGAAACTGCTCTGAATGCTGGCTTTACTTTCCAGATAATTTTATGTCTTTGTTATATGATGTGGTTTTAAGCATGCTAATGGTATTCTATACAGGATGATGTTATGCAGAAAATTAATGAGAAAAAGGAAGAAGTAAAGAGGATTTTTGAACATATTGAGGATAACAAAGAATATCTCAAGCTCATACTTCATTTGCTTGAACACTGACTTACAGAACTCTCACTTCTACTTTTAAGGTGGAATAAATTTGTGGTTTAGATAGCACCTTTCATCCCTGAAAGAGTGTCAAAAACTAATTAGAGATTGATATTATCCTCCCATGATGGGTGATAGGTAACCATGACATTGGCAGTTCTTTGAGCCCAAGCTAACAATAACACTGGTTCATGAAAATGGATTTGTTTGTCATAGTAGCGAAAACTGTGGTATTACTGCCCTCTGTTCACAGGAGATATTCTGAGCTTTAATTTTCAAAGAATGGTCACCTGGGAGGGACAAGGGTGTGGGTTTGTGATCACTGGGAAGGCAAAAACTTCAGCAGCTCAGTACTCAGAACCCCACTCAGCAAATGGAACGGAATAGAATAGAATAGAATAGAATATTTCAGTTGGAAACAGTGAATTATAAACTCTTATCACTGCAAAAGCTTTGTGTCAGCTGAGCAGTTCTCCTCCTTCCTTAGTAAGCCATACAATATTTGGCTATACTGGAGGTAAGTAGACTATAAAAAGAAAGATAGACCAATTGAGGGGTTTCTTCATGCTTCTGGACCTTTCCATTCACTCCTGTTCCAGGAGACTTAATACTCACTTCTTCACTCAGATTGATATTACCATTAGGGTTTAAGTATAAATAAATAAACTATACAGTGGCCTTCTTCAGAGATGAGGAAGTTGTGGCTTCCTCAAAGCAAAACAGTTGTTCCTGACTGGAATCTGAAACAACTTCAACTCTGCCTGTGAAACAGAGGAGTGACTTTGAGCCTCTTTATCCACCTATCCACATACAATCCCATTTCTCTGCAGGCAAGTGGTAAGGACCTGGATCCAAGCTTTTCTCCCTTGGTAAAGAATGGTGCAGTATCTGAAGTAGCTGAAAACAGCCCAAAAATCACATGCAAGCCATCTTGGATGCTACATGAATGCTACAGCATTCCAGTCATGTAAATCAGCCCCACACCCTTAGTTCTCCTCACAAGTTTGATAAATCCTTGAGGGACAGGACTCTTAAACATTGGATTCCTTGTGTGATGATAAGCATTACTGCATTAATGCCTCTGCACTAAAACTAAACAATGCACAAAGGCTTCTGTTCAACTCCTTCATTTCCAAGTTGTTCATTCTGACAATGTTATAATAACATGAAAAACAAGGCAGGATTTTTAAACACTTTTAAGGATAATAATGATTTTTTAAAATGGAAAATACTTTCAGAATCATTTGCCATGATGATGTTAGTCTAATAATTTTCAATAGCAATGATGACATAGTGGTGTAAAACCCTGATTACTAAAATGATAGATCACACAAAAAGTATTTTTGATTAAAAATCACAAATTATTTAAAAAATGTAATCTCATCTCTTGAAGCAAGGATAGACACTTAGGATGCTAATTTCATTTATACCAAAGGCATTTCAGAAAATTTCTAAAGACAGAATTTGAAGAGATTCAATTATATTATCCAGTATTCAAAGACATTAACAGTTTTATCATTGAAATGTTTAGTGAATAAAAACAAAAGCCCAAATTTTTAATTCAAAAAAATATTAATTTTCCCTGTTTTGAATGTTTCTATACTTCCAGCTGCATACAGAGAATATGTATTTTATAAAAAATTAGTGGCTAGAAGACTGTTGATGAATCATTTCACAGTCTCCAGATTAAGCAGAAGATGAAATTGTATAAGAATTTCAACCCCTTGCGCAGACAAAAGACTTCAGGAAATGTGTTACAATCTCTGACTTTTAGATTTACTGCATACTCCAAGTTTCCAGAAATTCACCTGTGACTATTTAGAGCTGTGGCATATGTTGACAATAGATCTTAAAATCACTCTCTCTCCTGCAGTTCAGTTTGGTATGTTCCACTTTGCTGCCCTACATACATTCTGTGTCTATGAACAAGTGCTTTTTTTTTTTCAGTATAGATATCTAAGTGCAGGATTTTTTCCCCCAGACTTTCTATGTAAATGCCTTGACTATTTTTTGGTTATACTTATGTAACAACCTACTAAATTAAGACTCGTTATCCTCCTATGTTAACAAAAGCAATATTTCTAAAGGTTAACGGTTTATAACAAAAAGGAACATTTTGCTCTGAATACAACGAATCCCTAAGATGGGACAGTTTAGTGCTGGTAATTTCTGTTGTTAAAAGTTCTTTTTAATCGTTTAATTGTACCTTAGTTCCATTAAGGATCTTCAGAAAATTTTGTCATACTGGCACACTAAGTGGCATGCTGGCACATTTTAAAGCATTTTTATAGCATTGTGAACTTGCAAATGTAAGGTCAATACTTTCCCAGAGCTCATACGTGGTCCCACTTTAATTTTAGCACTACCAGTGAGATGCAGTTGTCGTTTCCAGACATCTCCCTGTGTATCTCTTAAAACCAGCAAGTGCCATTGCCCCAGCTGTTGTGAATCAGCACAGCTCTGATGAGGTCAGAATTTTAAATATGTGCCAGGAAGGGTTAGGAACTGGCATTTGGCACGTCCTTAGCACCATCTTTCTCGAAAGAGGGCTTGCAGCTTCAGCTGATTTTAGGGTGGTTGAGTTTGCATGGGTGACGTGACTGTAGCCTCATAGAACACAGCTTCACAAAATTATTGTGCTTGAGCACCCAGATTTAAGTTGGGAATGGGTTTTGTAAAAACACTCAGTGCTGGACTGCGTTCATGTTAAAGAGATGGGAACCAGAGTATTAATGTCAGTGGGAGGAGACTTCGTGCTCTGCTCAAACCACTCTCAACACAAAATTGTCACTCCATAATCTTACAAAGTGCAACATCTTGTAAGAAGTCTGCATTTTCATGTACTTAATCTATGACCATGATGTGCATCAACTACTCAGGAGTCTGAAGTTCAAACTGGAATAATAACAAGATTCTAGGGATACAAACCTCTGATAGCTTCTACATCAAGTATTGAGGGGTGGAGGTTATGGAAACGATTACAGATTTTGTCAGTCAAAGGATATGTAGTTTTTCAAAGCTGAAGGAAGGAAAGGGAAGATCTGTAGGGTTTCTACTCCAAGGATGAGTGGACAGATAGAACTCTTCTGTTATGCTTTGTAGTGGCATCCTGCCTCTCTTGCCCATAGGCTTGATTCTCACAGACTAACTATACAGTTTTCCTCATTAAGTGTTGTCCGGGCTTGTAAGAAAACAAAGAATTAATTCCTCGCACTCACTACCGTTAACATGAGAAGAGAGGGCAAGGTCGGGGCAGGAGTTCAGAGTGGGGTTTTTTATTCATCATGTGTAAGAGCTTTTCAGACAGAATGGCAGCATCTACAAGAAAAGAGAAGTCTTTTTACTTGTACAAAGAGAGGGAAAGGATGGTGATGCAGTGAAATGTCGGAAGTGGACGGTTGAGGGTATACACTCCTCTTCCCCATATTCCTGTGAGTGGTCAAACTTTTTTAGGACTTGTAAGATTAAAGGCTTTTTTTTTTTTTTACTTTTTTAAGGTCACAGTTCTGCTTGTTAATATTAACCTCCCAAATGAAGCTTTTAGTGGCCTATTTCATCCCATTTGTGAAAGAGATGAGAATTTATTAAGAGCTCTCTCTCTCTCTAAATTTCCCATTACTAAATTAAGCATGGAAATGTGGTTTTCTTTTTCCTCAGATACCATTTGTTTCCCAAAAGTAATTACAATATCAGCTTGATAAAGGCTGCTAGTAATTTTGTTAAGAAATTTTCTGAAAAAGAGCAGGAAAACTTAACAACCTAAGGGAATTGCCTGTGGAATGGGGTGGTCTCGGGAGACCCCCCCTCCTACCCATTAGGAATTCTAACCACTGTAATTAGCAGCAAATTTCCCTATCTCTGTATGTTAAACAGGGAATTCATCTTCGGTTTGTTTCTGCCTGGGGCAGAGTGAGACTGAAGGAAGGGAAATGTAGGGATGTGCCTGCCTGGGTTAAGCAGCGTTAGCTGCACTGGAAGGAGGCAAATCCACAAACTGCACCAGCCTCTGATTTATAACCTGTGCAACCCTGTCACAGTCAAGGGCCTTACTGCAGTTGTAATCCAAGGGAAAATGCAAGTGCACAGGTAGATAGGAAACACCCAGGTAGAGAAATTATGGGATTATGGATGAGGTTGTTTAAAAACAAATGAATAAAAGATGAACATTTGCATTGTAGAATTACCGTGCTGAGAAAACCAGTAACTTTTTGTGAGCTCTTTTACTGACTCTGCAGAAGCAAACCTTATCTGAGTAAATATTTTCTGTGTCAGAAACAATGAGGAATTGGGAAGGTGATTACTACATAAGACTAAAAGTATCTTACATTGTCTGACAGCCATCCTCTGAGACTCATGATGAGCTTCTTCTTGCTGAACAGTAATCCTGCCAGGAAAAGATGCTGAAAAAATAAAAGACATATTCATTGGCATAATGAATAACAAAAATAGATGCTAATAAAACTCAACAAATTGCCTTGCCTTATGCATTATGTTCCATTATTTGTTTATCTATCCACTTTATGAGCATTTGTACAATTGCTGGTTTAAATGCTAACTTTGTGCATCCCCCACAAATGGTACTTAAGTAAATGGTCACTAATCTGTGCTCATAATGTTCCTAAAGTGTGCACAAAAGCCACTAGAAAGTATTTCTAATGTTCTCCTAGGGACATGAATGTATTTTATGTAATTATTTCCAGTGCATTGAGAAGGCAGATGATAAAGTTAGTTGTTTTCTTGCATAAAAAAATGTTTTGTTATAAATATTTACACAAACTGATGCCACAATATGACCCATATTTGAAACTGGACCTGAATTTATAACTATGTTTATATTAGTTTCCCTGGTGGTCATTAACTAATTGTGAGCTTTGAGTTTTAAGTAAAAAGAACGAGTGATAAACTTTGCAGTTTAGATTCCTTTCTATTTTTCTGGTTCAACCACTACTAAAGATAAAAAACTGAGCTAAATTGTATTTTGAAATATCTAAAAATATTCTTTATTTCAAATTATTTTCTTTCCTCTGTGCTGCTAGCTGGACTGACAGAATAGAGAATGAAGAGTGACCAGTGAATTACGGAGCAAACTGTCATATATGCCACTTAAAGCACCTTATTTTTAAAATCTGGGCTAAATAAGACTACTTCAGATTTGGCTTTGCCCTTGCACATAAAAAAAAAAATAATTACTTTGGTGTCAAAAGCTTTCCTAATACAAACTAATGTGCATATTTTCTGTTGTTCACTAAGGTAATTTTGTTCTGTGTTGAAACACTAAGCTAAAAGGACCTTGACTGTCTTTAGAGAGAAGAACAGATTAGAAAAACATAATCAACCCTTTTTCCTGGATTCACAAAAGGAAAACTGAGCTATCTGATCTTCAGTAGGGTGTTCCCTAGATGTCAGTTTCCCAGATGACCTTTCTTTTAAAATTATTTATGCTGGTTATACATTTTAAAACTACATTTCAGTCCAGCCATCAAGCCATAGCTAAAGCCCAGGGAGAAGCTAATTCTAACTCAGAGAAACAAGATAACTTATGGAAAAAACAGCTGAAAAATACAGTGCTTTGAAAAGCAATATTATGAGAAATAATTGATACCATGCAATGAGATTTTTATATATTTTTTCCCTTACCATCTGGACATTATCATAGCTATTCTTCCAATGCAAGTAGTATCACAAATGCTACATTTCTGGCTGAGGCATGTTGGTTTTGTCTGGGGAAGTGGTGAGTACCTGGTGAAGCTGGATGGAGTTTGTTGCATGGGATTTTTACCTTTCCATTGCTCTTAGGAACTACTGGCAATCTGACTGCTTTGGGGGAAGCCAGACCTCATCTGCAGTGTGCTTTTTGTGCCATTCATAGATTGTGTTAATTACGTGCCTCAGAGGCTTCTTTTGGTCACCTCTAGAAGCCAGAAAGCAATTTCTTTTCCCTTGCTGCACAACAGTGGTAGAGGGGAGGATGAAATGGAAAGGAGGTGAAGAGTTGAAACATCAGAGATGCACTTGGAGCTGGAGACAGCATGTGTTGCTGCTAAAAATTCTCATCTGCTTTGTTGACATGTTTTTGTTAGACAGAGTCAAACTTAATGATAGCAAATGATATTTATCTGCTATTAATTGAGTATAATGGCACTTTTCCTCTCCTGGTTATGTTAACAGTTTTCAAACCTCTTCCCTGTACACAAACGCCATAGAGTTTTAAAGCCACAGCAGTCCATGCTAGACCATCCTACAAGAGACTGAACAACTCCTGCTGGGAGACAGGGCCTGCCCATCCCACGAGGATCCCACTGGGGGACTGTTCAGGGATGTCCCGGGTGAAGATGACAGCAGTGATGAGCCAAATACTCGCCCTTGGAAAGCCAAAGAGACTAAAAATATTGACAGCACAGGGTGGGTGTTCAGTTTCCTACAAAATATCGGTGCTGCACATTTGTCATGACACTGAGGGAAGGCCAAGAACAGGGGCTCTGTGACAGATGGTATAGAAAAATCTGGAATGTACTTTTCAACTTTATGACTTTTTGGTACTGGCAGCAGAAAAATGTCTCAGGAGATTGTTAGCAGGGAAGAGAAATCATGTTCAGGAAAGAAATACCTTCTACTTCTCTGAGAGGAACTAAAATAACTGCTAAGTCATTATGCTCTGCTAAATCATTAGGGAAGGGATATCTTTTTCCTACAGAATTTAAAACAAGTGCTGAAGAATATGACATTTGTGTGTTTGCACACACACGTCTGGCATTATTTATTTCTTATAAATAAACATGGCTGACATAAAATCATTAAATAAAGAGAGTTTAGGCTACACTTGGAATCATCCCATAATGTTTGCGGGCCTGTATGTGAATAATATTTATCACTATCTGGTCTTGAGTACTTCATCATGATTTTGCATGTTTTGTATAATTGCATCATTATTTACCAAAAAAAGTGGTGTTGACAGAAGCAGGACAACTGAACTCTGGTGATGCAGTTAATTGCTGCTAGACCTTGTACCTCAGACTGCATCCCAATTAATTTATGGTTTGGATCTCTAGGTAGCTATGGTCCAGCTGTAAATACACTCAAGGGTCTTAGATTTGATTGTTGGAATAGGATCCAAATAAAGAATAGCTTGATGATTTTGTATGCTAAGACACGATTAAACTTTTTCCTGCTTTTTTCTGAGGAAAGTTTTCATTCCAGGGTTGGTCTATTAGACTTTTGGTTCATAGTCTCCTCTGATATTTTACATTATCCTACAATATTGGAAAAAAAGTGACAGAATTGAAATGGATGTTTTCCCTTTTTCTTTTCTATCTCCTTTTTCTCTGCTTGGTTACAGTTCTTCATGGATTCTTTGTCACAGATTTTAATTTTTAACTGCTGGTGGAGCATGGGTGCGGACTGCCAACATCCGTTAGCTTATCACTAGGGTATCTTGTCTGTAGATCATCCTGAGCATAAATATTATATGTCAGCTCCCATCCTACCTGTGTTTCCACATGAATGGCTTTATTTCCACCACAGAAAGAACTGTAATGAGGCCATTAAGTGACACAGAGCATGCCCCTGTTTAGTCAAAAGGAAGCACACAGCTCTGTGCTGCCTTTGTGTATTTTATTCTGAACATACACAAATCTAAAGGCTCGAGGTAAAAATATTCAAGAAGACCATAGCTTTTTCTCTTTTTCTTCTTACAGTATTTTAAAAACGTTTCTCCTATGCTACCTTAAAAAGATCATTAGTTTTGGTGTGGGATACTTGTGGTACACTTGCTTCTCTCTGCAGGACAAATACTCGTGGAAGCTAATTGTTCATAGCCACATTGTAGTCAAGAAGCCACCACTATTTATCCCAGATTGGTGTCTGACTTCTTCTACCTGTTTTGTTTATTGTCATGCTATTATTGAAAGCATTGCTTGCTGTGGGTATTTCTGAGTGGTGACTGAGCACCTGCCATGTGGAGCTGCTTGACTCCACGTTGATTTTGCCTGAGCAACTGGAAAGCTTTCAGACCTGAATTCTTTGCTTTTCTACTCTAAGCATGTAAATCCCCATTGAAACAGGACTTGGATTTCTGTATACTTCTCTATGTCAGGCTTTTATTGCTCTCGATGTACATAACACTCCAACAGGTAAAAACAGCAAAACCCTTACAAAAATCATAAATAGACCTAGATATAGCTATTGTGATATGAAAAGCTCTGTTTCTGAGAGAATGACTGTATTTCCCAGTTGAAACATATTTCTAAGCTCTGAACAGCTTAGAATCAAAGCAATCAAACCAACTAGGCAATACTGCTGCTTCATATTTTCAAGAAATAAATTCTTAGTGTGTCAAATGTGTATCTTCAGGGCAGCAATATGAGGGGAAAAGAAATTGACTCTAGCACTTCTAAAAATGTTTGACTAAAGTACTTGGAGTCTTCCACAGCAGGGAGAAAATCACGAAACATTTAAACCAAACTATCTTAATGTCAATTTATAAAAGTAGTTGTATCATCAGTTGTACCAAAGGGAAAATTAAACCAACTACCTTTATAAAATGTATTAAACTAATTTATTTTACTGCACCTCAGCAGGAGGAAAAAAATAAAATGAGGACAAGCCTGCCACCAGTAATGAATAAAAAACACTCCCCAGCAGGAAGGAAGAGAAACAGAAGGAGAAAAAAACCCCATAAGATTGAAGGCAATTTGTCATAAAGAGTACCATGTGCAACATGACAGCTGAGGTCAAAATAGGTGCACCTTTGTAACTACATGCTGATGTTCATTCAGGCATGACAATTTCATCTTATTATTTGAATTGTCTTACAAAATTCTTCTTTGTGTGCATTAAAAGAAGCTGAAAAGGCATCCCACCAAGATAGCTTAGTCATTTTCAGTGTAACACTGTTGATCTCCATGGAGCTGTAAGGCAGGGAAAACACACCTGTATTGGAAACACTGTCCTCCAGGGGTCTGGGGGTGTTACTGGATCTCTTTGGGTAACATCCCAGCTGTTTTCAGAAAGGGATCTGCCTTGCCGTGCTGCCAGTTTGAGTGTCAGAACATCCCTGAAGGGTCTGGCAGGTCAATGTCCATTCAGCACAGAATAGTGCTCTATACAAACAGCAGCCCACCAGCTTTTTGTTTCTGGAAAATCTTTGAGAGATAAGAAAGAACAGGAATGCCAGATAAGCACAACTATTAACAGAACGGTCTTTAAAATGTTGTGTGATATGTCTGGGGCCTGAGATCTTCTTTAACTGCACGAAATAGTATATAAAAATGTTAAATGTGTATTTCAGCATTTTTTTTTTTCTGTAAACATGCTAATCATCCATTTCCATTTAATTTAGGTGTCTCTGCTGTGCCTAGAAGCATGTGTTTACTGCTGTACTAACTTCATTAAAGCTAGATTATCATCAGCTGTCTCAGTTTGGTGTAACATTAAATGTGTAGGATGGACAATATGTGTGCACACGTACCAGACAGCCACAGAGGCAGATATTCCTGTTCCACAGGGACACAGCTGGCAGGGGATCCTACCAATAGCGTGGTACTGACACTGAAGAGAGAGCATCTGCACAGGAGGGGTGGCACTGATGCAGACCACTGGTAGCACATTTAGCCTTGTTCAGGGAAGAAGAAAACTAACATGAAAATCCTGGGGAATTGAGAGGAACAAGCCTGGCTGGAAGCTTCACTGAGAATGCAATGCCTTTTTTATCATTATTTTAGCCATATGGGATGAAACAACGGAGTCAGCCACAAAAGCAAAATATGCTTGGGTGAGCATGCCTCAGGGTCCAGGGAAGAAAGTTTGGGGTTTTTCTTGCTGTGGTACTTATAACTGTGGAATAACCAATCAGTTTCATGTCATCCAATTATCTGTGGATAGTTACAAATTTTCTGACTTTTTATAGAATCACAGAATGGTTTGGGCTGGAAGGGACCTTAAAGATCATCTTGTTCCAGCCCCCTGCTATGGGGAGGGACAGCTTCCACTATCCCAGGTTGCTCAAAACTCCATCCAACCTGACCTTGAACGCTTCCAGGGATGGGGCAGACACAGCTTCTCTGGGCAACCTGTTCCAGTGCCTCACCATCCTTAAAGTGAAGAAGTTCTTTCTAATATTCAGTCTAAACCTACTCTCAGTTTGAATCCATTCCCCTTTGTGCTGTCAATTTCTTTCCATCTCCAATAACTTTCCCTCTGTCCTAGAACCCAGCATGGGAACTGGTCCGGTTTTCCAGCCTCCTGTTGTCTTCCTGAGTGTTCAAATACTGCTTTCATTGCCATCAGTCCAACACATGAAAATGCCTAAATTTGAGGGATTTTTGTGGCCAGCCAAGAAAGGTTCGCCAAGTGTCACTATAAAATTTAGGTGAGAGCTCTTTGTCATCTTCTGAAATACTAAATTTAGAAATGTTCATTTGCTGTTAAGTGCAAAAAGAAGGAGCTGATTTTAAAGCTTCAAGACTGCACAAGGGAGGTCCAATGATAAAACTGTATGAAATTCATGCCGTTTAAAATAAATTCTTCCAAAATTAAGATATTTTTTAAAGACAGCTGAATATTTTTTATACCTTGATAAGTAATTTTGCATTAGCTGTCAGCTTCGCAACAATTGGCCATAATATTTTTGACACACTTAAAATTATTTGTGATGGAAAAGTTGTAAAAGGTGAGACTGTCAGTATTCCCACATGAAAAAGCTATTTTTAATTTCCATTGTATTTCAGAGTTTGCAGGTGAAAATATTTGTGTTTTCCCAATGAATCCTCAGTGGTACTTATAAGGAAGAGGCAGGAAAGCCATTTTATGATTAAAGCAAAAGAAAGGAAACCAAGAAAAGGTGCTTGGCAAAAATTAATGAAACATTCTTAAATAACAGAAAACACTAATGGCTGAACTGCAAGGATTAGTTTTAGGGCCACAATCATTCCTTACAAGTCACTCATAAGATGGGACGAAGAGCAGAATATAAATTTGCTTATGTCGTAAAACGAATTTAAGATCAAGCAATCCAAATGACATTGGTAGAATTCAATAGGATTTGTACAGATTAGAGAATGAGGATATGAGGGGGAGAGAGGCAAAAAAATTGCTACACAATGGAAATGCAATACATGACATTGATTTATTTTATCACTTCAGGTCTAAATAGCATAGCTTATAAAGTGGTGTCATGGTCCCACATATAATCTATTTTTCTAATAAAATTTATATATCTTTATAGCCCTATGAGCTTGCAAAGCTTGACTCCATAACGAACGGGCTGTGTCTCTAACAGAGCCGCTCCGTACTGCAGCGCTTAGTGGGTGGCATTTATGAAATGCCTTGTGCTGGGAGAATTACAGCATCCTACCCCATGTCATCCCTGATGTCTGCAAACAGGATTCTGCTCCCCAAAACCTGCCACCCATTAACGTTCTGCTGCTGAAAGGGATAAAAAATTAAACAGATCTCACAGGGCTGACTTCACGTGAGACCAGTCAGCCATGGTGAGCGATGTTAAAGTAATGCTGTGGAGGACCAATGATTTTGGGGTTTAAGGAACTGGAAAGTAGGCCCATTCCTTCTTTCCTTTTGTGTAGATGTTAATAAAGTCTTCAAGAAGCATCTCCTGGCATTTTTGCATCAGGAGATGAGGAAGAACCTGCTTTGTTAAACATGGTGAAAATCTGCTGTTTCCCTTTTCAAGGCGGCCCTCTCTGTTAGGTGCAACTTTGGCAGAAGGATTGATGTGTGTTCCCCTTGCTCTGTTTTCATGGTAGAACATTTGCAGTGATGGTGGAAAAGCTATTCATGCTATTGCACAAAAGAATTATTAATTTTGTGGGTTTCATCTTGTATTTTTTTCAAACTAGAATAATTCTGGGTTGTAATAATTGCATGTTACATGCCAGAAAGTGCTTTGAAGTGACTTAAAAGTGGGATGTGGTAAGGACCTGGTTCTACAAATTCTTCCAAAATCAGTATTTTCTGAGCAAACTTGAATGCATGTAGACATGCTACTAGGAGAAAAACACTGAGGAAAAAGCAGAATTTAAATCTGACCTGAAAACATCTAGATTGTCTCTTTTTCCTATTGTTTAACAAATTTGTTTAGGGATTTTTTTTTCCCAAGTAGGGTTTCTACTTTGAACTTCCAAAGACAAGAAGCACACATGATTTCAAGAGCTTCCTTTAACTAAAGATTGTAAGCTCTTTTTTTTTTTTTTTTTTTTTTTTTTTTCTCCAACCCAGCTGCATTTTGTTTCTTCTCTGATTTTCTCATTTGGTCTTTCCTCAGTCACTGGTGTGACTGCAACCTAGAGATGCATAGGCAAAACTAAAACCGAGCCTGTTGTGTGCTTAAAATGTTTCATTGACATGCTTTCCTGAATCCATGAAAAGCCTGTAAATGGAGATCATTGGATGATAGCAGCCTAGCTATGGTCCTGATGATAGGGAATGAGTGTATGTGCTATTTTTCCCAAGGTATGCAGATATATTTTGAAAAGATGGAGTAACCCAGAGTCAATCACTGTGGAAAACATGATTCAGTGGGTAAAAGCTCAGTTTTCTTTGGCTCTAAGTGCAGGAGTAGGACTTTGAAGAAGTTATTTGTGATAGTTCATATGAGCACTTACACTGCTCTGAAATTCTTTTTTATCTCCAACACAGAGCAAGAAGCAAGCAATGCCTGCAATTATCTAAGAGAGCTCCTCTCTGTGTAAATGTTGCTGTGAGTATATCTTGGGACTGTGTGCCAATTTGCAGCATTTATAGCACTCCCATTCCCTTTGTGCTTTCTGAGTATTTCTAGGTTGCCAAGTTGCCTACACAAACTGATATAAAATCATCTGAGCCCTACTTACTCCTCTGACATTTTGACAGTGGGTTATTGTATTCCACTTTTGTTTCCCTGCTGTTCATGTACTTTCTATTCTGTGCAGTGAGTAATTCAATGCTTGTAGCCCCTCCTGCCCCCACTTCCCTATGACTTTTCATGTCAGTCTTTCTTGAGCAAGGGGGAGCCCATAATATTCCTTTAAGACTCTTGCAGGAGGAGGGATGAAGCCTCTGGGTCTGTTGAAAATCTGTTCGCTCAACACCTGCAGGCAGGGCAGGGAGCAACCAAAGGCCTCAGGAGCCCCGAGAGGGTGAGGAAGAACCATGGGGTCATGCTGAACATTTTGGGCTTTCTCTGAGAGTGGTGGTAAATGTCTGCACTCACAGTTTATTTAGTGCTGTTTGAATGATTTGCTATTTCTGGTCTTTGTTTTTATCTGGAGCAGAGGTGCAGGGCATATTGTATGGGGGAGCTGGACCCCCGAGGCCAAGGACCAGGGATATCCCAGGCAACAGGGTTGATGCCTGCCATTTCACCTCAAAAATGAACCCAAAAGGAGAACCAAACAAAATTTCTATTATCAGGAGACATACAGATCTAGTTGCATGTGAAAGATAGGGATAAACATATTCGTTGGTTACTTTGCACTCACACTGACACTGTACAACTTGCTCTTCTCTTACAAGGCTGTAGAAAAGGTGCAGTGATCATGTTTCAGATTTAATGTACACAAAATGGGATTTGATTGAAAGAATAATTTATCAGTGCTATAAATCTGTTAATGCAAGAAAGATTCAAGAATGTGATCTCATATAATCTTGAAATGTAATTGAAATATCAGCTTTAATCTAATTTTAGCATCTCTGCCACTTGCTTCTGAAAGCATGCAATATAAATATGGGTGTGTACTGGAGGTTTGTTAGAATGTATTTTCACGTGTGGCTGTGAAAGGAGAGGTCAAGATGAATCAGTTTTACTATAGTGCCATGTGATGCTCTACCATGAGCCTTGTGAAACCCTGAAGCAGTTTTTGTGTTGTTCAGGTTTTTACTGAAGATTAGAAGCAGAGAGGAGGATTTATCAGCGAAGTGATGAGATGTTTCTCATTCGTGTTTGTTTCTTTTATTGAGATTGATGTTGCACAGGCTTCTCTCCTTATGTAACTCAGTTGTTCTATCTGATCTACAAAATTAATTAAGTCCATTCCCTCTAAGTGGAAAAAATACATGGATTAATTTAAATCTCATAACAATATGCAACCAGAAGCAAGAAAAGCAATTAATACTTTAAGTTAGAGATAAGCCACAAAATTCATAACAGTTCCTAACCTATTGTAAATTTACTGTGAGATTACATCTGTATGAGGTCATGAAACGTGGTGTTCCAAATGCTGTTTTGCCTGAGAAATATCCAACTTTTATGCATGTAAGAGGAAAATTCTCTTTGTCTTTTCTGGGGAGGGCAAAGAGTCTTCTCCAGACTCAAATTGCAACATGTATCACTAAACCATGTGCTCTTTCTGGAAAGAAACATCTGCCTGTGGTGGCCCCCGCTGTGCCTAACCTGCAGAAAACTAAAGGCTGTTTTCTAGGGACTAAAGTCACACCTCCTCCATTGGCTGAAAATTCTTCAGCATTGTCCTAAAATATTTGGAAACTAGATTTTCAGTAACAACATGGCCACTCTAACTGTGTTCAATGTCAGTTTTCGCTTACAGGACTTCTATAAGGAAAGTCATTGAGATTCCCAGATCCACCTATTTGTTGGTTGCTTGGTTGGGTATTTTTTTCTGTGTAATAGCACAACTACTTAAGGGGGTAAACTTGTTTTAACACCTAACTTACATATGTAAGGAAAAATTAATTATTTGTGAAAAAAATGCTTTTAGTGGAGTAGACTTAGGTAGCCAGCTCAATTTGAAGGCTTGATAGTAACCTTTGAAACTTGATGGAAATGTGAAATCAAGTTTTGATGAGGATGAAGATCTAATCCTAGAAAAGCTAAATTTTACTTCATGTACACAACTGAAAGTCCCCTCTTATGATGCAAAGATTTTTAAAAACACTTAAATTCCACAGTGCTTGTGGTTTTGAAATGTGTCCAAGTTTGTTCATCATGCTGGGGAAAACTAGAAAATTACTAGTGCTTTTGGGGAAGAATTTTATATTATTGGAGGGTAATATTGTACTACTGTGCATTTTAGACTCTAGTCAGTAACCAGAACATTACTTTTTAGGGGTCTGTACAAAAACAGAATCAAAGGGTGGCCTGTACCCTTAGTAGGGTTGAAAGAAAAAGTAAGTCAATAAATGAAGCAATTAAAGAGGAGATAAAGGGGGGAAATGGCATAATATTTGTCATTATGATAGGCAGTTTTGTCAGTGGCCATGCTGTTCTCAGAGAGAGTTGTAAGGGAGAATTTTAATGAAGCAATCAAGAGGTTTATGGGAAGCTCCTCCCACAGACCACGAAAGAGACCTTGAAAGTGTACAGCAAAAATTATTTCCTTAATCTTTCTTTTGTTCATTTTTCCTTCCTTCTCATTTTGCAGTTTCAGTTAAATTGCAGATTATTCAACTTGACCATTGACCACAGCAGGCTGTGTGGTAACCCAGACATCTTGCACCTGCCTTTGGATGGTCTGAGGAGGTTTTTTATGTCATGTTAAAGCACAATTCAAAAAGCAAAAACACCTTCCTTGTTTTTTCTAGCACTGTTGTGTAGTGCCACAGTGGTTCAACCCTTATCTCTGTCTGTTCTGGACAGCACTTGATAAAGATGACTGAGGGAACAATTTTTCCTGCCAGTGCAATACTCCCTGGAATGATAAGCTCTGGCTAGTGAGACTAAATGGGTAACTTCAATGAAATCACTGTTACATTACTGTAGAGAATATCCTGCACTGGAAAATGAGTGAGCTAAATGATCTAATAAGTATTTACCATCTGTAATTTCTTGCGTATTAAGTACTCTTTCCAAGTTTTTCCTTCCTTTTCCAGCTAAGACGAAAACCTTGGTGTTCCTAAAAGAAACAGCAGCAAACCTTGTTTTCCTGAAGGTGAAAGGGTCTTTCTTGCATACAGTAAATCTCAGCTGCAGTTTTTACTGGGAGTGCTTTTTTGGGGGAGAGAGAAAGCTGCTACATGTTGCTTGCTACGGCAGCTGGATGTATGGGAGGAAGGGAATTAGCAACACTGATTCAAGCCCTGCAGGAAAGAGTTTTCCTTTTCCAAGATTTAGGCACCTATAGCAGGTTTTGTGTTTCTGGGATTCAATTTCTTTTCTAAGTCAAGTGAACTGTGTTAACGACAGTTCAGAGGCAGTTTAAAAGTGTTCTCTCAGGTCAATTTTGGTCCCAATTGCAAAATTCTAACAAGTGTTCATATTAGTCTTTCCTGTTTCTGAAGGTATTTTCTCACTCTATCATTTTGTGAGCCTTTTATTTTCCCTCTGCTCATCTTGGAGTGTAAACACTATTTGAGTAGTGGCTTACATCTAAAATCAGGGAGAAAATGGAGCTACTCTGAATTCAGTTTTAGAAAAAAGGCACATTTTCTTACTTCCTTTTCATGAGTTCCATGCAAAGGATAGTAGAGTGAAAAATATCTCCAATATGCAAATCCACAGAGGCCACATGAGGAATCTCTAGTAGGACCTTTACATGTCCCTGCCACTTTCTTAAATGTACTTTGCAGCTGCAAAAGGAGTTCCCTTTATTGCTTTTCCCAAGACTGAGGGGTGTTATATTGCTTCTAATGTATTTTGTTTAGCTGCTTTCTCCTGAGCGTGTACCAGAAAACGTACGGTACTTCCATAAAGTAAATTGAGTATGCAAATATCCCAGTCAGAGGCATTTAAAAATGCTTTGGGGAACAATTTTCAGTAAAATAAATAAATGTTTTAAAAGTTAAATCTAATCCAATCCATTTATTGACAAGTGTAGCTAGTCTTTCACATTCTAGTCTTTCACATTTCTGTGCAGAGAGTAACTGTCAGCAGAACAGTCTTTTGAGCTATGCTGGCTGCCAAATATTATCCTGCTTGTAAAAATGAAAGAAACCAATGCAGAAACACCAGTCAGGCACAGATCCATTAAGAGGGTAAAACTGTCTGTCTGCTTTACACGCAAGGCCACCTCCTGCATGCATCTGTGTGTGTTTATATCTGTGTGTACACCCCCATAAGCACAAGATGTGCATGCTTTTTTTTCCCAGAGGAGAAAGGTGCATTCTCCCTGCTTTCCTCAATAAATCTGGATGTGAGAGAAGATGCTGACAATTAGACACTTGGAGCAGCTGTGGAGCCTCTGGCTATCTGAGACAGCTTTAACCCCTAACTTACCTGCAGCTGCACAGGGTTCATCCACTTTGTTTAAGGCTATGGAATTGGCCTCTTGTTTTCCCCACTAGCATTCTTTCCTTGATGCAAGAATGAGTCCATGTAAACTTCCCATCTTTCTTCAAAGATGTGGGTCAGATTTTATTCCGTGAGGTTATTACACATGAAGTTGATTTTGGTGTGTAGTTAGACAATTTTGTCTTTTCATACACCAGCAGGGTTCCAGCCCTCTTTGGCTTCCTCTCCCACTGCAGTCACTGCTTATATTTTAAATAAGATTTAACTGGCTTTTTTTTGGATTTTTTTTAATCATCTCTGGAAACAAAAAGACCAAAACAGGGTCTTAATTGTTAATGTAGAGACAAAGAGGAGACTACAGCCTGTGGGGGGTTATGAACAGGGGACAAAGGAAAGACAACCATTGATGTGTGGTCAGAATTCATGTCAATCTCGTTATTATCTGTTGTGTCAACACAGTAAGTAAAGAGAAGAACAGGAAGAAGAGCACCTTAAAATCATGATGGCTGCTGTGCTGATCGACTCTCCTGTTTATGGCATGTTCATGCAGCGCTAGGTACTTCCAGATGTTCAGGAAGATATAAATAACACCTGTTTCTCCAAGAACAAAGGAAGACTAAGTTTAGGGCTACGAGAAATTGAGCATTTTTAGAAATGTCTTCTTGATGAAGGGGAAATTAACTCAGGCAGATGGTAATATATTTGAAAGGTGGATCATAAAAGGAGGCATAGCAAGGTTGTGCAAGGTGCTAACAGGTTGATAGACCCTGGGAAGGCCAGCACTGGTAACAGAAAAGAAAAATTAATGGAATAGATCAAACAAAAGATATGAGGATAATTTTCTGTTTAATGAGATAATGAGATAGGTATAATTCAGGTCTTTGCTCTTAGCTTTTGAACTACATTGCCTTGTTCCTGGTCCTTTGTGATGCCCTAAATATACTGCTTTTTTAAAGCTATTTGTGGAATTAGTTTGTGAGAAGCTTTCCTATGTGTTTACTGTTTAGATTTTGACCACTCCTCCCAATTTAGATAAGGCATGATTCAAATGGATACTAAATAAATCTCTTGGATTGGACATTTTCGTATGCTAAAAGAACTCCAATTCACCTGCAGCCCTCAGAGTCAGAGTAACTCTTATTCAGACCCAAAGACAGTGCTTACTCTGAAGAACTTTCCAATTTATTGATGGTCAGGTCCAAGTCCAAATGGATATCTCAGGACTACCTCGGGTACAGACCTAGATCCACAGTCAAACTCAGAACATTCAGGAACTCTCTTGGCATCCAGATGTTTTGAATTAGTTCATGTTTTGCTAGGAAAGCATCTTGGATTTTCAGTGAGTGAAACCCCTTTTATCCCCTTCTGGGATAATTATAATTTAATTGGACAGATTACTTAGGCAGTATCTTTTGGTTTCTCTTTGGCCTAGCTTCTCTCTGTCCTCTCAGTGTCCTTGGATCTACATAAAGATTGTTGATTAATTTCCAGTAAGACAAGAAAAAAAATTAGATTTAGTTCAGAGCAGCTCTTGTGCCAGTGGGGCTCAGCTGACTTTGTTCAAACTAGGCTCAGAACAAAAATTCATGAGGAATAGTGAAAAATTACCACAGGAAGGAAAATATCAGTTTTACTCAACTGGATTTTAATTTAGGACATAAATGAAGAAGTGATTTTCATCAATAATGTAAATTCCAATCTACTTTCACAAATGAAGTAGAATTCAAATACTAAGTTTTCTTTAGGACTTCATGTTCTTGAGAGCTACCAGGCAAGGGAAACTCCTTCAAGCCAAGTGAAGTATACATGTTTTCTAACAAAGAGGTTTAATCTCTATGCACTGCTTACCCAGAGTAACTTCTGACTGCATCTTTGGGATTAGAATCTGGTTGTGTCTCTTTTTCCTATGGAAATTAAATGTGTTCAGTACAGAAGTGACCTCCTGCAGTATTCCAGAATGTTTATTAACTAACATCATAACACCAATATTTTATAGCTTTGAATTTGATTTTTATTCTCTTTAAATTTGCTAATATTTCTTTCCTTATTATTTTCCTCTTTCTATGTACGAAGTCTGACATTTTACAGTTTCCTCTGTCTTTCTAAATAGGATTTTTGCTGCCTGTTCTTTTTTTCCACATACCTTCGCAAGTGAAAACTGGGAATAACAGTGATGTTTGTGCTCTTTCTATCCCAAATTCTACCTGTTGCATGTGTAAAGTAATAGAAGTTTAAAAAAATTCATATAAACATTAATATTGTGTGCTGGCTAGGCTTGGAGTTTACCTGCTCCATCTACACTAATTTCCAGTTATCTAAAGAAATATAATTTACTTAGCCAAAGCTCCCTGGAAAACTAGGAACTCAGCGTTATTCCCTGCCTTCCCAAAATGCCATTTCAGACTTGTGCCTCTTGCAGCTTTTTTCTCCAAGAGCTGATATAGGGCAATAGTTTTCAGTAGTCGGTGGGGCTTCATTCCAAAGTGCCCATCACACAAGAGGAAGCACGAGCAACAGTGAGAGTCACTGAAAACAGAGCATTTCAGAAAAACAGTCCAGGGATTTTTCATCTTGAGTGCTTCCACATGGTCACAAACATTTGGGTGTGTCATTTTTGTGGGACTATTCATAGGGTAACGTGAAAAATTGGCATGCTGAATAGTGTGTGCATGCATACTTAAATTTTTTCTTCTAAGTTTTTGGTTTCAAAAAGGACTTCCCTAAAGCAAGATATTTTTACATAAAAAAAAAAAAAAAGTAAAATAATACTCAAAAATTGCAAACTTGTGAAAAACTGGTAAATAATGCAGTAAATACTTTGCAACTCTGTGATTAATCTCCCCCATTTTATTGGCTGCAGTCTTGGTGGGCTCTGGTTAAAGTAAAAGTGGTTATGCACTTGAGCAGGAGACACTTGCATGTGGAATTATTGGACTAACTTTTCAACAGAAAATGGCACTTAGAAATCTTCCTGCTGTGAAGGGACAGCAGAGGCAGCGACCCACAACCACACCAGTAATCATCTGCTCGGGGGCGGGGAGCAGCCTCTCAGCTCTGTGGATTCAGTTTTGCTTCTGACTGCTCCTGGTGGTGATGTTCCTGTGAAGTAAATTAGGCATAGAGGGAAGAAGTATGATAATTTTTCCTATCCAGAAGAAAAGTCTTAAGGGAAGCCATAAAAACAGGCTGAAAATATATTCCTGTTGTACAGCCAGCCAGGGGTGAGACTGCTGCTGTGATCTGGACCATGGGAGTACTCGAGTGAAAATTTTATACAGCCAGAAAACTGTAGGCAAATAAAACAATCACTCTTTCATGACTTTCAATGGACAAGCTAGAGTCTGACTAGGAGCTTGAATCTGCCCCATGATTTACACAAAGCCTGGGCATGATTCTGTGCTTCCTTGAATTCTACCCAGTGGTTTGTGTCTCTGTGGCTGATGAGCACAACCAGCTCATCAAGAAGCAAGAGGCCTTTCAGGTGGTGCTTCCAGCAGGTCTGTTTTCAGTTTGGCAGCTCTAAATAATAATCCCCATACAATAAAACTAGAGACAGAAGTGTTTCTTGGTTGTATCACTACCTTTTAAAGCTTGTTACTGGTTAGTGCAGTGTTTGAAGGTATCTGTGGGCAGGATAAAGAGGGCACAGCTTTGGGAGAATGGCTCTGAGGGACTGGCCCTTCAGCACATTCCAGAGATCCCTAAGATGCAGGAACTTTATTACATCTGTCCTGCTAAAGGAGACCTTGCAGATGGCTCTGCAAGTGTGCTTACACTTTGTCAGAAGATGCAACAGGCCAAACTCCAAAAAGCAGAGCCAAATCTGGAGCTGGTGTAATTCAGTGTAGTTCCAGTGGCTGCAGGGCTTAGCTGATCTAGCTCAGCTGTGTGGTGTATGCTGGTGTGAGTGCTGGAGGCGTTTGGTGTAGTAATTATGAGTGATTGCCATCAGATGACAGCACGTGGCAATATTTGAGTTGTTTTAATTCATTAATAGATCCACTCTGACAGTGTAACCTAGCCAGGAGTTAGTAACATAATCACAAAAAGAAAAGGACCAGAAAGCTGTGGGTGAGATATTTTACTGTCTGCTTAAGCAGCAGAGAGGGATTACAAATGGGCCGTTGGAGAAGTTTGGTGCTTTCCAGTGCTTCCCAATGTATGGGATAACAAAACAATTTAGACAACTCTGCACAGACACTTCAGAGGGCTGCTGTCAAGAAGGAAATAGAAGGGAACTTGTTTCATCAACTACCATCCTTACCTCTCAGGGTCACACAACATAAGGAATAGTCTCTGCTTTTCCAAAAGGGTGTTTTATAAATTGAGGAGACCAAAAAGAAAGTTTCCCGTGCTCCCCTGGTACTTTCCTACTGGAGGAAGAGCTCCTGATAATCTCTAAATTCTGAAGAGTTTCTTCCCCCTTGGTTGCTGTTTTGTAACACATCATACATGGCCATTATGTTTACCTTCCCTTTACAGGCTATGTTTTATGTTGCTTTCCATACTATACATTTTCCTTCTTTTTCCATGCTTGATAATTTACAGTACTTAATTTAAATTATTTTTGTTACCTACAAATTGTCTTAAAACAAGTCAAGATGAAACTGAGGCATTGGTAGCAATGGCAAAAAAATAAAGGTCAAAAGCATGTTGTTTCTGTAATGAATAATGTAAAAAAAAGTTTTAATGGAATTCTAAAGGTTATTGTAAGGCCAAATCAGAATTCTGTGTAGGTGCAAGCATTTTATGTAAATATGCAATTAGGAGGTGTAGAACACAGTTCAAACATTATAACTGCAGAGCATACATATGTTTTTTTAACTCTGGGATTAATAATCATAACGTTGCTCACATTAAATCTCTTTTGCACCATTATTTCCAGTGGTTAGGCTGATACACTCAAACTGAACAAATCACTTAATCTCTCTGTATCTGAGCTAATTTTTGAAATTAAAACAATAATTGGGCATAACTGCTGTTTCCACCACTTCCGTTGAGACTTCTGATTTTGGAAATAGATGTCAGCTTGTTTAGCAGCAGTTTCTGTAAGACTTTCATTTGGAAATTCCTGACAAATTTAGAATTCCATGTGCATAGGCTGACTCTGCCATGTCTATGTAGTGTGCCTAAACGCCAGACACTGAAATAATTGATGAGAACGGAAATGTGGCAGATGTTTGTCCAATCCTTTTTCTTCCTTGTCCATTTAAAGTAGTTTTCTGTGTCTGTTGCTCATTATGTGTTTGCACACCTGCCATAGTGGGGCCAGTAGACAGCACTGAAGGGAAGCTGGTGAACAATAATAGAGTGGAAGTTGTCCTCTCCGGGTGGAAAGCATCCCTTTCCAGGCACATCCCTCGAGAGGAACTTTGGGATTTAACAGGTACCTGAAAGTTGCAGCAACACAGAGGAAAAGTTCTCCAGTTCTTTGGTGATATAAACTCCCCTGGTGCAGTATTTACTAAAAGTAATTATTTTTCAGTTCTTATCTTCTTCTTTCTAATAATACAGCACAGATCTGGACAGATCAGCCAGCAGCAAAGCTTTTCTGCATCTTAAGCATGGTGTCTATTTGCATATACAGGTATGAGCTGTGTAGAAATGGTAGCTGTAACCTCTCCAGTAACCAACCTCATGGAAAATCCTGAACCTTTTGAAGCCCTAGTAGATATTATATACTGACATGCTATCCAGGTACTGAGTTTGACAGAGCTAATAATACTATTTATATGTATAATTATTGAAATTACCCATACTCTTTGGGTTTAATGGTGTTCAGTAAATTGGCATGCATAATTTATACATTGCTGCTGTCAACCATCAATCCAAGTGTGAGACAGCAACATATAAACTGAATGGCAGAATAAAGTGTTTGTGAGTTTATTCAGGACAAGATCACCATAAACTATGACACTGGAAATTTTCCTATCAGTTTTTCAGTATTTGAGGGAAATAGAGTGCTGTCTATGGGATTTCATTAGTTGCCTTACTGTAAAACCTCTTCAATAAACAATTTAGGAGACAACAACTACAGCCCTCTTCAAAAAGGCCCTAGGGACAGGATTTATTGGGGAAGTCAGTGTTACCATTTCTGCTTCAATTTTTGCTATGGCTTAATTTCAGCCCCTTATTGAAATGTCAGTCATTTAATAATGAAATGGAATCCTAAAAATGCACAAATGGATACACCTTTGAGGCTTAATCAAGAGACACAGTAGGCAAACCAAATTCAACTATTATAATTTAGAATAACAATTAAGACTCTCCAATTCTACGTTTAAACAAGAAATGCTTAAAATAACCATTGTCTTCACACATCTGAATATACATCTATGTGCTTGAAATTACCTTATCATTCGTGATATTAATCAAAATGGCAGGGTGCATTACAGAGGATTCAAATGCCCCAATCTCATCTCATGGGACTCGCTACGAAGTGCTATTAGTATCATGTTTTCATTTTTATTTTGTGAATGCAGTAAACAACTAATAATTCAAGATGTTCTGATTTTTTTTTTTTGCAAGGTGCCAAGTGCTGAAAGAAGTGATTAACATGAAATGAGGAAATCTATTAATAGAAGCCAAACAGAAACTGCTGAGTTATTTTTGGCACTCTCTAATGAATAAATGGATTGTTTTCAATGTCTGTCAATGAGTACAAGTGAATGTGCACTGTGAGTTGAAATATACTATCTCACTTTAACTTGTTTTGATCCAATAACCTAAATCCAAAGAATTAAAAAAAAAAAATTGATTCTCATATTCTCATAGATCTAAAATTCATGCTTCTCATAGAAGCAGATTATCTGCACTTAATCAGTTAAACAGATTTTCATTAAAAAAATAAGTTTTGATTTTTAATGTGAATTTCTATGACTGAACACTAGGTTATGGCTAGGGGCTACTTATCAAGTTAAGTGTTAGTAGAATTTTTTCATGACTTCAAAATGCTTCTTTGGCCTCAAGTTGCAGCAGCAAAATAGCTTTCCTTTGATGACTGTTGATTTAAACCATTGTGAGATCACACAGAATGGCTATTAGCCCAAGGAAGAGCATTCAAAGGATGCATAAAAAGTAAAGACTTCAGTGCAAATGTGAAAGCAATCATGGTACAAGTGCATTTAGGATCAAGGTCGTGATGCCACATCAAGCATGTAGGGTGAGGATAATGCTTACCTACTAAGCAATCTGGATAATGCATTGCATTTTGTGGCAGTGCCAGCATCCTATTCTGAACAGGAGTTTGGACAAGACTTCCTGAAATCCCTTCCACTCCATGTTGTCCTGTGGTCCTAACCTTGAAAAGTATAAATGCACTTCATGGTTTATAAGTGATGATAGATAATGACTAGCACCTCATGAATGTTTTTCAGAGGTTTATTAGGTTTCATTTCTTACATCTTGCCATTCTTACTGGTGAAATTTAATTTATTGGGCCATATCAGATATTTAAAAAATATGGTATAAAAATTTTATAAAAAACATAGTACCTTATATACACTTTCTGTTGAAACCATTCTCTGCTGTTTTTATAGTCAGAAGAGGGGATCAGTCCCTTTTATTTTATGAAGTACCTGGCCACTTGCAGATGTGGTTCCTCCGCTGCTGGAACAGAATCTCCAGACAGGCCCGTTTGTCCCAGTGAATATGAAGTGGGTTTGGATGACCTTCTCAGATATTGACACCCACAATACAGACCCTGTGCACCCTCCTCAGCCTGGACCACCAGGCACAAAATGCCATGCACACAATGATGTCCATGATGTCTCTGGGCAAGAAGAGCCATACTGTCAAAAAAACATTTTAGCACCAAAGTTTGTGACCTCTTGTTATGCCTCTAAATTATTCCATATAGTTTGAGTGAGTGACAGGAAAGGGACAAATTTGTGTGCTAATTAGCTACTGGTGAAAGAAAGGCCATAGTTTTATCTGAATCGTGTTGAAAATCACATTTAAATTTTCTACAGTGTCCAGCAATATCATTTATAAGTAAAACTCTGCAACATAGGCCATGGTATCAAATCCAAGATGTCAACCAGATCCTACATGTGAAGACCCTTCAGCTGAACTCTTTTCAAAACCAGGATTTTGTGTGTTCCTGGAAGAAGCACAAGGACAAACCAGAAGCTTTGTGGCATTTATCTGTTGTGTCTGAAGATGCACTTAAAACATTTTTAAGAATAACTCAAACAGGACATAAAACCTTGTTCAAACGTGCTAAAATGAGGAAGACTGATCAGGTAGCAACTTCAAGAAAGATGGTCTTGGGGTGCAGTCCAGTGCCCTCCTTCCCTGACCATCCCTGTCCTGTAGTTCCCACGCCAGTCAGGATGGGACATGAGGATGACCAGCACTGACCACAGCCTGACCATCCCCAGGCACTGCTGCAAGCCCTGGGCATGGGATGGAGATGAAGGTTCCCCAGTGGGGTGATGTCTGGCTTTTTAGGACTCACTGCAGGATAGGATGCTGGGCATGGAGTTTCCTGTATTCCCATTTGTGCCCATTGCCTGCTGTCCTGTCACTGGGCACCACTGACAAGAGCCTGGCTGCCTCTTCTTTGCTCTTCCCATCGCGTGTTTGGACACGTGGTCAGAGCCCTGAGCCTTCTCTTCTCTGGGCTGGACAGTCACAGCTCTCTCAGCCTCTCCACACAGGACAGATCAGTTCTTTAATCATCTTTCTGGCCTTCCCTGGACTCTCCCCAGTTTGTCTCAGTCTCTCCTGTAGTGGGGGGCCCAGCATTGAGCCCAGTGCTCCAAGTGCACTCTCAGCATTACAGTACAAGCCACGTGTAGTGAAGTCCCCATTCCATGATTTCACCTGAGAAAGGATGCTACTTTGAGGGATAAACTGAATTTTTCTCCAAACGGGCCTGCTTTGGAGAGAGTAGCTCTATTATTGGAAATTCTCTGGCATGTGTAAGACTGCCTGACTATTTCAGCTCTTTAAAGCAAGAAAATATGCATCAGGGAGCATGAAGAACATGCAGATGCAGTTCTCAACCAGCCAGGACGAGGAGAGATCAGATTTTTAGATTGTATTTCTAATATTTTTCAGCACTTATTTGCTTCTCAGCATCTCAGAGTTTCTAAATGGCTCAGTAGGGGGTTTCTGTTCAGCTTTTTGTCATTTGTTTGTATTTGCTTTTGATTTGGTTTATTTTCTTTTAAATAATAAATCAGAAAAGTTTACTTTTAGTATTGGAGGGTAAACTACAAATAGAAAGAGAATGCAAGTCTTTCAATAGATGAATTCTTGGCCTTGTTCAAATTTTCACCCTACACTGTCGCCCTTCGCAGCACTGAGGGAGGCTTTAGGAAATCTGAGCATTCTGACTCTTGAGAAATACACTCGGTACAGCTGCAGATGGAGCTGCAGGGTGAGCTCTGGGTGGGAACCCAAGACAAGAGGCCATGAACTGCCACCCTTTGCACAACAAAGGGCACAGGGACCTGTGGCACAGCCGGGTGAGGGACACTGAGAGGCACAGCCGGACCCCATAGCTCGATGGCTCAGGAGGAGCAGCCAGACTTTGGTGCTCTTGAACTGTGAGTAGATGAAAGCCCAGGGGTTCCTTTGCTCAGGGTCCCTCCTTGGAGGCATCAGTTCAGCCTGTTTCTGTGTTACTGCACTGTGGATAAATGGCTTTATAGAATGAGATGTCTGAGGCTCTGCTATGGAAATCCTGACATTGAGCCAGTGAAGAAACCTGGTCTGAGTGTGAGTGGGTGTGCAGGGAGTCAGGCAGGGTCACTGGAGCCACCCCTGTGAAGGGGGCTTGGTCCCAGCAGTGAAAATCTGTGACTTTGTGAGTGTGGCTGCAAGACAGTCTTGTGAATGGTCACACTGGGAAGTTTCCTTAATGCTTGGAAAAGCAGCTGTAACTCTGTAAACAGTATTGATTCTTCAAGGTGTGCTGATAGCTCAAATAGAAGCCGTGCTGGCCTTGATTGTGTTTGAATGTCTGCATGAAAATGAGATTGAACTGGGGTAGGAGTATGATGTATTTCATTTTTATGACTACTTCCCTCTGCCCTTTCCACTGTAGGTATTCTCCTCTCAGCAGCCACTGGAGTGTCGTTGTCAAAGCCATGCTGACAAGACCTCAAGTCCCTGCTGCCCTTCAAAATGTAAAAGGTTCACCCAGTGTGTGGCACACGATGAATGGGTTCCCTTCCCCGTATCAGCAAAGCAAGAAATTGTCTTGTCCTTTGAAATTTCTTTTGTTGCTTCCAAGTTTTACCTCTCTCAGGCAATGGAAGCATCATGCCCTTCTGGAATATCTGTGGGTATCCAAAGGGAGCAGTGCCCTCTAAAGGTCGAAGGTGAGATGGAATGCAGCTTCCTATCGACCCTGGGAGGTTTGTTCAGAGTAACCTTTGTAAAGACGTTTTCGGTCACAGCCAGCAGTTAAGTGTGAAGTCTGAACACCCTGAAGCAGCATTGTAAAGAGTACTGCTGTGGTCTCACCAGATTTACAATCGTAATGAGGAATAACAATACAAAAACAGTACACAAATTCAGTAGTGTTAGAAACATGATATAGTTTAAGGTTTATGCCCTTAAGGCTCATTTAGGGTTTGGTTTTTGTTTTGTTTTTAAAAAAGATAATAGAAAATACCCAAGTGATATTTTCCATAGCTGCTACCCCAATGTTTGTATTTTACTTATTGCAAAAATCTGCAATTTTAAGTCTTTAAAAATCCAGCAGTCAGTTACCAACAAGCAAATGCCAGGGGTAAAAGTCAGAATGGATTAGTAAGATACCTAGAGGGTAGTATATGATACTGAAGTAAAAAAATTATATGAGACAATGAAATTTGAACTGCTACATTTTTCATATGTCAATAACAATAAATAGTAAGGCCGGTAGGCTTGGAAGGTTTCCCTACATTTCTGTAAGGTATTATGCACTGGAAGGGCTTACTCTAAATAATCTGCTGAAATATAGTTTTTTTGGTATTTCAATTCAAAAAGTTCAGATCACCTGCTGAAAAGATAAACCCACATTTTCTAGGAAAACATTTTTACTCCTAAACTATGGATAAAGTCTAGAATGTGAACCAGGTTATCTGAACAGAAGAAATTGGATAGAATCTTGAATTGCTTTGGAATGTGATATGCTTAATAAAATATAAATCTAATAAAAGAAATTAGTACAGCAAAATTGGAAGAAAATGGCAGTTGTAGTGCTAATATTCTATAGGTTGGTTTTGGTAGGAGTTGGAAATATATAAATTAATATAATTTAGAAATCCCAGTAGGACCATGATGTTGGTGTGCTGGATGTGACTAAGGGACCAATTCAAAAGTCATCTGAGGATTCTCTGAAGAGTAAGTTCCCACAGTGAGTCAAAACGGTTTTAGAGCCAATGTGTGCTGCCAGGTTGTCATAAAACCATTTCGGGTGCCAAGAAGGAACAGGTCCAAAGAATCAGATTCTTGTCAAGTACTGCCTTGTAGAAGATTGAACAGATGCCACTTAGGTCAATGGATTGATAAATGAGGGAGGAATTTTTTTTTTTTTCTGCAAGGAAACTAAGCTTGGAGGCACCAAGGTCTTGCCAGAGTTCGACTCATGTGCGCTGAGCTTCTCAGACAGCCCTCGTGCTGAACATCAGAGTTGTAGAGCTAAGATTTTTCTCCCACACTGAAAATATGTTTGAGGATGTGAGAGCTTTTCACACTTTTCCATGTCACTTCAGCATAGGAAACTGCCAGGCCTCGATTTTCTGTCCATAAAGGAAGTATTTAAATTTATATATGAAATGAAGCCATGTGCGGTTTAATAATGTCCTCCCAAACAGCCCTGTGCTGTCTCTGCTGTAAAACCTCGAAGTGTTATTTTGGACTGGTGATTCAATGGGCAATCTTTGGTTGGAAAAATATTATAATTGTATTTTAGTTTGTTTGGAGAAAGTCTGAAAAGGACTCTTCAGTTAGAAAAGGAGCAACTTGTAGGGAAATAACAGCAGTTAAGAGATAGGTTATGTATGGCTACTGCCAGGATATAAGGATATTGTTTTTCAACAATTTGCTACTATTAGATATTTGCTGTTATTTGCAAATTATTTGCTCTCAGTAAATATTGCTGACCTTTGTTTTCCCTTTTTTTCTATTTTAGCTTAGCTTTAAACTATAAGAAACAAATACAAATTCTGTGGTATTATCTACAGAAAATCTATCTTCAGATAAAATCAGTTAATTTTACCAAGTTTGAGTTGAGGCAACCATTAGTAAAAGTGTCAAATGCAATTTCTGAATTATTGACTGTATTCCTGGTACGTTGTAGTATTAGAATCTCCCTTTTTAGTTTTCTTTTTCTGATCTCGTCTAAGACTTTCATAGAAAATGAAACAAAAATTACTTGTAAGACCATGGTACGATTGGTGAAAATTTTGGATCATTTTCTGAGCAGAACATTTTGACAAAGTAATAAACCTATGGGATAGAATGGAAGTAATTCCTGCTCCTTTCTCTCTGCTCTGTATGTGATGTTTGCATTTTCAACAAAGTCTCCTGAACTGCCCATAGCTTTCTAAAATATGAAGTCTGGGTATATAGTAGTGTTCTGCATTGCATTAGGTTTAATAAATAATGATAAAATGGAGGAGCACAGATTTCCTGGCAGGTTTATGCAAGAAAACAGGGATTTGAGATAATCCCTGAGAAATATTTAACACAGAAATCTGGTTTTTACTGCTGGAAGAGTGATAGTAAAGCAGGGCTTTCTGTCATTTGGTTTTTCTGTAAAGAATATTGCTTTCAGTAACCTTCATCAAATTTCATTTGACTTGCATTTTAATAATATTTTCATAACCTCACACATTTGCTTGTGTCTTTCTGGAAAGGAAGCTCATCTTTGTGGCAAAGGGCTTCAAATATTTTAAGTTCACAGAGCTTCACTAAAACCAATAGAGTTATACTGTAATGCACCTAACCCTTTTCAAATTTTCAAAAGAATATTTAGTTTTCCTTTAGTGGAAGTTCCTGGGAATACCTATTTGACTGTCGTAGCTAGCTCTGCCTCGGTGATTTACAGTGATTTTCCTATAATATGCAGTGAATTTTAGGAGTCTGCCTGCAGCTAATTTTAATGAGAACTGTGGCTAAATCAATGTGCTCTGTTTCAAATAACCACATCCACTGAGTCTTTCAATGTATTCTGGATTTTTTTGATATGGCTTTTTATCAATATGAAATGTGTGTCTTCATTTACTACTCCCTGATCGTGTTTAAAGCAGGATAAATGCCAGGAAATCAAAGGCTATTTATATTTTCAGCCTAAGAACCAATTACTTAATCTAAAGACCAACACAATAAACAGGTAATCTTATGGAGGCCAGATGTTTTTCTGGAATTTGAGATACTGGGCCAGAAATACTTATTATACCTCTTGTTAGCTTGTATCCAACTATGTTTGCTGTACTCTACTACTATATCCTTCAAGTGATTTCAAAGGCTTACAGAAGCCCTGCATGTGAAGAAGGGCTACTTTATTTGCTTTTTCAGTTAATGTGGTTGCACAGAAACCACATAAAAAGGCTAGAAATTTAAAATACAGTTGTGCAAGTATTTCTAGATATTTAAGATAACACATATTTGCCTGCTGCAATATTGGATCACATTCTGCAAGTCAGCAGTTTGACAGCTGTCTCAGAAACAGTCCCAAAATTGGTTCCTACTGTTGAAGCCTTGCATGTTTAGCTGCCTGCACTGGGATGCTACCCCAGACTGTGCTCGGTCTGTTACTTGGTTGTTTTAAAGGAGCATATTTGTAACCCTTCTGGCAATGGAATATTCTTTTTTTTCTGTTCTGAAACTTGTTGCTTATTCATTGATACCATTTTATTTTTACAAATAAAAAGTTGAACTTAGTGAACAAAAATCTTCTCACTGCCATAAAATTTTGTAATTTTTTATTGAGTGAAGTAACTATTTACCATTTCTATAACTGATATAACTTCAAAGAAAAGCATTTTATCCTGGCTTGGAGACTGTACAATTTCCCAGTGTAGGTACTTTTGTTGTTTTTCAATAGAGCTAAATATATTTAATAATCATGGTAGCAAATGGTTTGTGTGCAGTAAGCTCACTGTGTACATTCCTCAGCTTATGCCTGCGCCTATCCATTTCATTTTTGTTCATTATTTATATTTCAATTCAGTATCCTCTGAAAGCTTAATGCCACAGGAGAAATTCCTTCTCCTTGTCCCAGTGTGAAGAGAAATTGCACCCAAAATTTTAAGAACAGGATTTTTTTTTTCTTTTTTTTTCCTTTTTCTCCCCCCACCTACTTCACCACCCTGTCCAAGGTGATCAAGTCAGCTTTAAGTGCTTAAGGTTTGTAGTGTCTACTCTGGCTGCAAAAGCCAAAGTAACACATGTACCACAGTGCCAAACTTTGGAAGATAAAAACTTTCTGCTATGAATATGTAGTAATTTACCTCTTTCTCCAACATCTGTTTCAAAGGCTCCATCCTGATATGTCCCTAAAAAACCATGAGGTCTGTGGCTGTCTTTATTTCTGGCTGAATCCTGTGGGGATGAATCATTCTCAGCATTTTTCAGGTCTCAGTTCCTAATGAGTCGGCGTTTATAGAGACTGAGCCTGCTCCAGCTGAAAAATGCAAGTCAAATAATGATGTGGAATGAAACCAAAGAGAGACTCCATTCCCCATTCATGACTTCCTGCACTCTAATTGCTGCAGAGACCCTTTTGGTTGTTACTGTGTTCTTTTTCTCATTGTAAGACAGATGCCATAATAGCTAATGTGGTCTTTGGGTTGTTAGCCCTTATGAGATGTGTTTTGCTTTACACTTTAATTCTCTGTCTCATTGTTTGGTTGGACAAAGGAATGGCAAGGAAGTGAGACCCCAAAATTTTTTCTTACGTGCTTTCCATCTTCTGTTCAAAAGATTTGTTAAAGGTATTTATTAGCCTCCATAAATAACATTCTAATCAAGCATGTGGATCACTTCAGTAACTGTTGTTTATTTTTATAAGCTATACTTTAATTTGACACTTTGCATAATGCATGTGCAATAAGGGTGCCATGTTTGATGGATAAATACCAAGAAAAGATCATATTGCCTAATAAATAATGTTGGATTTAGATATCCCACTCATTTAAAGCAAACTTGTCATGGTTTATTAACTGTATTAACTAGTGGCTTTTTTATATCTGGGCATAAATAATATTAAGCATTTTTGAAAGATGTCCCTTTCAAAGGACATAATATTACCCCTTTATTGTCACAGATTATTCATACCTTCTCTGTGGTGGGCGAGTTGCCAGTGCAGCAACACGTATTCGAGCATATCTTCATATACTGAACCTCTGCCTTGTCTCTCGGGGTGAAAATTACTGAGGCCGAGGTGGTTGTCGTAAGGAAATTAGTAGGACAGCCCATTTGTAAAGATGTGAATCCGAATTTACATGGGTGCCACACTTGCTCTCAGGATTATCCGGGTAGCAGTGGTCTTGCTGTGTCTCTGGACTGCTTCCCTCAGGATGCAGAGCCCCCGGCATGGGATCACACGAGCTGTTGTCCCACACGGTTTCTGAGGCTGGGCGTTGATCAGGATTGCACCAGCAGCCTTAAACGAGAGTGAACACCCGCCCTACTGTTCCCTCTATGACCAGCAGTTCATACCTTGCTCTGCCAAGGGCTCCCAGGGCACTGCACTGGTTGTATGGACAAAGTGTGCCTTTAATAGGATGTGTTTAGGAAAGACTCTCTGCTTGGGGTGCTGGTAGCGGTGAGCCACCTGTAGTCTCATTTTCTTCCCAACACAGTCAATTCATAAAACTGTCCACCTATTCCTATTTCAAGTAGCATATATTTTAAATATTTTTACCCTTCTCAGTCCTCCCCCTCTCATATTTCTGAGCTGGCTTCAGGCTGAAGTTAGCTGTAGGCCCTCAACTACCCTTTGCAGTTCAGTGGGAAGTTGCTTATCTAGATTGAATGTGACTCTTCCTTGCTTCATTTTCCTTTGTTGTCTTCCAAATCTTGGCTTTCTAGACCATCCTTAGGTAAACATATCAGTACAACTGGGCTGTGACTTATCTCACTAATGAAAACATGTGCTTCTTAACAGAGCTGTGTTCTTGATTGTCTTTGTTACCCTTTATGAAACAGTTTCAATTTGCATAAATACAGATTCCAGCAAAAGGTTTTTAAAATCTCACCACCATTACAACATTAAATTCAGCATCTGAGCAACCTGGTCTGGTGGAAGGTGTCCCTGCCAATGGCAGGAGGGTTGGAACTGGATGATCTTTAAGGTGCCTTCCAACCCAGGCTGTTCTATGATTCCATGATTTCCTCTTTTAGATTCTTGCCCTTGCTCTCTTTTTCTTTCACTCCTCTGCATACCATTTCTCATCCACTTCAAAAGTTCATCTCAGATTTCTGTCTTCCTTTTTTCTCATCTTTATTTTAACTTCAAGCTGAATCTTTATGTTAGCTGATTAACGCTGCTACCTGATTGAGTTGGTCTATGCAAATGAAACTCTCATGCTGCCTCCTACACCACTTCCTTCCCAGCATCTGCTTTCCACAACCACTCCTGTGCGGAGGAGTGCAAAGGACACAGACCTTTAGCATAATCATGGTTATGGCATTTTCTACAGCTCTGCTCAGTGATCCACTTTAATTCAATAGCTTTTTGTTGCAATGCATTAGTTGGAATCTGGGGAGGATGGGAAAGGAAGGGAAATGTGTATTTTAAAGAGTTCTGATTAATAGAAGAAGAGCACATCTATCCTCTGCCTGATACCTTCTCAGTAGGGAAAGTTTTAGTCCCTTGAACCAAAAGGAACTCCTGAATTTGGGGACCCTGCCAGGGTGGAAGGCATCATGGTTTACAGTACAGAGGATAGCTGGGAAAAAAAAGTTTGTTCCACGGCCTCGGTTCCACAATTTGAGCTATGAGTGGAAAAGTTTAGTCAATCTCATTTACTTAGTGCCTGCAGTGGCTAGATTGCCCACTTCCCTGCATCCCAAAAAGGCACGTCTTCCTGCATTCACAGGAACAGTATATAGAGAAAAAGTCAACAAGTGTTCCCTTTTCCTCTGATCTACAACCCGTGGTCGGTCCCAGTTGTTTTGTATTGCTGCTGCTATTCTAGGTTAATTATTTCCTATACAGGGTAACTCCTTCAGACTGTATCTTTATGCAGCATTATGTATTTACACCCTCATTACGATTTTAATAATGCATTTCATTACAGTTGGCAATTGATGGTTTTCATTACTGAACAAACTGTCAATTTACTGCTAATGCTGCTTTAATTATTGACTTAGTTTGATTTCCTTGGTTTAATTCTTTCCATCTGTGAGGAAAAAGGTCTTCATATTTGTGGAACTGGAAATTTTAGATTAAAACTTTAAAGTTTTCTCAGAGGGCTTTTAGGAAAATTGTTGCTAATTTTCCTAGTTAAGAATTTCTGTCCTGCTCTATTTTAGCATGTGTTTGTCAGTGCAGAATAGCTCATGGCTCACTGAAGACCTCAGGATAGGGCAGAAGTGCTGGTAACATTATGTGACCATGAACAAAAGATTTCAAACATTACTCCTACTCCATGGACAAATCTGGCCTGAAGATGCTGATTATGATACCCAAGTATTACCTGCTGTGGAGTTCATCTTTATGAAAAGGTAAAAGTTTGTGGAGACTACATTGTAGTTGCCATAATATACAGTGCCTCCAGTAATTTTTATATTTTTTTTAATAATTGGGAACATGTGCAAATGCAGTATCTTTGTAGTCCTGTCTTCCATGGTCTTCATTGAGAGGAGACTGGAAGAGAGGAAGTAAATTTAGATGACGCTCCGGAACTGTTCTGGTGGCCAGAGTTTTAAGATGTGTGTTACTCTTTGGTGGAGGATCTACCCAGTTGTAATAGATGTACTGCAAAGGGGCTGCAACAACTTTGCCCTTCCTTAACCCCAAAAGGCTGCAATACCTGGACATACAGATATGGAACCTATCAACATGGTTTAGCGATGGATTTGGTAGTGCTGGATTAATGATTAAACTTGATGACCTTAAAGGTCTTTTCCAACCTAAATGATTCTGTGGTTCTATAGTTGAAGCTGTTGATATAGTTTGGAACAAGTTTCTAGTCTATTCATATGACAAGTCATGCCTGTTCATGAGATTTGATTTTCCAGTGGTCTGTGCCAATTTTTTGTTATTGTATCTGTGCTGATTTCTGGCAAGTTGCATATGTTATATTCATCCCCGTCATACAATGTGAAATAAAAATATCAAGAATAACTTTATAGCACATATAGTAGAAAAAAAAAGAGGAATAGCAGTTTTCAGTCACTGTGAGGCAAGGGTCAGTTCTTGTATTTGGGAGTAACCTCTCTCCATGTTTGTACAGTGACACTTAATCTCAGTGGAAAGTGATGTGAGAGAATTTATTGTTTCCTCTCAACTTTTAATGAGATCTAATCAAACTTGAAGGTAAACAACAAATCATAAGCCTATGTAGAAATAAATAATTCTTAGCCACTCCAAGTTTGGGGCCAATACCTAACCCAGGTGGTGATATATGGAAGTAAAAAAAGGAGGGAGGGAGGTGCTGTCTGACACCTGAGAAAAAATTATCCATGTTGGGAACATTCATAGACCAAATCCTTGAACACTATTATGTAGATGCTTCCTGACCTCAGAATCTGGACAGTGATACTTTAAAGACTTTACTGGGTGGAAGTATTTTTGCATGAGTTGTATTTATTACACCAAAATCTAAACCAATATATAAAAATAAGGCAAAAAAATGAGTAATGACATTCTGTACTAAAAAAAAAAAAAAATGATAAGGCATTATACCTGATTGAACGGATAGAATAAGTATACATGACAGAAATTTATTAAAAATTTAGTTTACTTTCAACATGAATAGGTTATATGTAACCAGCGTATGTGTGCTAACTCAATTAGACATGTATTTTCATCAGCCCTGGTGTCCTGTTAAAATGAAAGTTTATCAGAGCTATCATTTAGGCTTATGTGCTGGCAAACAACCAATTTCATCCTACCTTTCCAGTCCACTGTGTCTAATCTGCCTTAGCTCTCCCAGCTCAGTGCTGTCCCTCTGCCTCACTTGCAGCAGGAGGTCGTTTGTCCCAAAGTGTCAGGAGGGCAAAGCAGTGATTTACTGGAAAATCCTGTTGGACTCCTCCTGACTAGCTTTATGAAATGTGAGAGCTGAGTTACTCACAGGGCAGGAAGAGGAAGATCAATCCTGAAAGAAAGAGGCTTTTTCTGCCCTGCCACCCCTTGCTGTGACTACGTTCCGCCAGGGAGCTCATGGAAGTGCCGTCTGCCACCTCACCTCGTTGTCTGTGCTTCTCCAGGGATGGAGGGCATCAGCTGCTGACCTTCATGTGAGAAGCAACAGAAGGAAAAAAAGCTTTTTGGCCTTCCTGCAGCAGCCCTGGCCAGCAGCTTTTTCTCTAGAAGTGGGCAAGCAAAGAGAGCGAGTGGCCACATGCTCCCCTCCACCTCCCACGGGCATCAAAAGCAGGCACCTCTCACTGACTCAGCTTGCCCGCTGGAAAAGCTAATTCCCACCTCCCTGGAAAAAGGCATCCTTTAAGCAGTAATTTTTTCACTCATTCTAATAACTATTAGCACTGCTGTAGGGATGTCTGTCTAAAAACTGGCAGAAACCATCGCGCCATTTATATCTTAAAGCACATCTTGACTCTGACCCAGAGGGGAATGAAACTGAACCTGTGTTCCGCTCAAGAAACACTGGGAGTATTTTGAGACACCAATTATGTTTCAGAGCATCAAAGCAATACTAAAATTTTGTAAAATGTGGCTCCCTCTGGTGATGTGCAATAAAATAGGTACTAGGAGGCAACAGCAGAAGACATAAAATGTTTACTCTACCAATTCCAATTTTAGAAGCTATTTGTTTACAGCAGCAAAGGCTCATTTTGATGTGCAAGAAGTTTGATATCTTTTATGCAGAATTGCTTATAGTGTCTCTTAAAGTCTCCAAAATCTGTCAAAATTATTTGGCATTTGATCACAGCAGAGTTAGTTCTTCAAAATTAGGATGCAGTTAAGAAACCTGATGTCTTACCCACTTATTATGGCATCTTTTTAAAATTTTAGAAAATAAGCTATCTAGATAGCGAAATCCTCTTTAGAGGATTTTCTGAATAGTTTTTAGTGAATATTGGAGAATATGTTTAAGATAGTGACGTGATTATACAAAAGATGGACCAAAAGCAGGGGAAAAAATATAATTACGACAGATTTTTTTTGCAGTGGGTGTCTAAGTTAAAGTTTCTACATTATAGCAATGCTGAAGTTTTGGAATGAATAATGCTGGCTTTGTTAAACCCTGCTAGTATTTCATTGGTATCAGCTATGCAAAATTATCAAGTTTCATTCTTGGCATCATCATTGAAATTGTGTTATTAAATCCTAAAGAGTGAATAAGCAAAATTAAATGATATGCAGTTCTTTAGCAAAAATTCTTGGTTGAATTTGCTCAGTTTACAAATACTACTACTGCTTTTCTGACGATCAGATCTACAGTCTTTAGGCAGTCTTAAGGCTATATCTGGTTATATCTATCCAGTACACAGAACTTTTTAGCCTCTCACTTGATCTTATGTGTCAACAGGAAAGAAATTGAAGTTTCAAGTGAATTTCTTGTGAGTAAAACAGATTAATTTTAAAAAGAGAGAGAATCTCTGGATATTTTTCATGGGTGGAGTTAGTTGTGGGCTTTTCTTTTTCTGACACAGCTGCTATATTAAAGTAGTTTCTATATGCCATGGACTCATTTAGATGCAGAAAGTTTGAACAGATAAAAGGAAGGATAAATAAAAGTAAGGATGGAGTTGATATTGATGACTAACTTAGGTATAGTTGTCTGTGATACATGAGTCTAAATTTAAGAGAAATTAATCTTATCCAGGTAAACTAAGAGGACTTAACACTGAATGTGGAACAGATGTTCACTGATGCCTAATTTGTTTTGGTTTAGCTTGAAAAATTCATAGAGTACCTATGCTGGTGATAGAATCTCTGCCCATTTCTTTGGTTTTCAGTGTCTGTCTTTTTAATTTCTTATGAAAGCATACTACAGTATCCATTTCAAGGCAGACATATATTTTCTTTTCTCATATGAAAATATATTGTAGTGTATTTCCTATAGAGGAAGAGGCAAAAGTATATGTTTTTTAATAATTAGATATGCTGTTTACTTTGAATAAGCAGATAAGGTATTTAAAATATGAAAAGCATGTCCACATTGTAGTACTTGTTGGATGAACTGTGGGATCTATTAGATTATTCATATAATTTCCATTTATACTTATGCATATTGAAGGAGTCATCAGAATATTCTCGTTAGACAAATATTATCATGGAACTGAAATAATGCATGATTAGCTGACCACACTATTTCAGAAATGTGGCAGGGACAGGAATTAAGGTCACTTCTTGTTTACTTCAGGTCATTTATTTTAAGTACATTGTACAGGGTATTTTCCTGTATGTGGTTGGTACAGAACTGCTGTGAAACAATCTTTCAGACACCATCATAATTTCTCAGTTTTATGTCAGAGGGAAGACACCTACAAGTATTAGAAGATACAAATTTGGGTGTAGGGAAAATGGGTAGATTTCAGTCTCAGTCCTGATGTTAGATTTTAGAAAAAGCTCAATTGCAAGGCCTTTTATTCCATCTAATTAACTGTTGTGACTTGAATGTTGGGGATTTTTGCTTGTAGGATTGGGGGAGGTTTCAAGCTGGATTTATCTTTTTTGGTTTTTTTAATTTAAAAGATAATGCCCATGCATTACATCAAATTAAAAACACTTGGAAGTCTTTGCGGACTATGCAATCTCTCTTAGTATAATTCTGGCTAAAAGTTCTGCTAATTACAATTATTGTGTTCTTTTTGAGACTAGGAATCTTCAAAAAGTACTGGGAACTATTGAGCTTCCCTCCACATCTGGCCAAAATGTTCACTGAGCAACGGAGGAGAGAAATCTGCACAAAAGATCTCTCGTGTCACTCCATGATTTTCCAACAAACAAAATTTTTCAAGTTTCCAGTGAGGCTCATCTCAATTTGCTCTCATCTCCCAACTGAAAACCATGATATGTTGGTGTTGTAAAAAGAAAGTTAAGATCCCTTAAGTACTTTTTGAGGTAGAGGAAGCAAGCCTAGTGGAAGAAAACTAGATTATTTCATATGTATATTATATAAATAGCATATAAATAATATATAAATATTATCTAATATAGACATCTTCATGTCTCTTTTGTGGAATATTTTCCCCGTAATCTAGGAAGGCTTGTTTCCTCCCACTTGAATTTTATTTTTCTGTTTGAAGGTTCTTTTTGATGACTACCCAGAGATGAGCAGGCTGCTCACAGAGGTCATGGACAAGAGTTGTAATGCTTTGAGTACAACCTCCTCAGTGGGGTTGTGAGATTAAAGTCATAGTCTGTCTCCAAGAAGACCATTATCATTATAAAGTAACACACATCATTAAAGAGAAGCTCCATGAAGACCATTATCATTATGTGGTAACACATCATTAGACAGTATCTTCAGCTGCACAGCCCATTGAGGAGGGTACACTCCTAATGTGACAGCTCTCCAGAGTAACATCAGTCAACCTGCTGGTCTGTTTCAGCAGGGGTTACTCGTGCCTCAGGAATTCCTCTTGTCATCCTTTCTTAGCTACAAGTTGTTAAATAGAAGGAGTTGCTCCGGGAAAAGCCCCAGGGCTCTTTGAAAAATAAAATTCCCACTGGAGTTGGAGTATTCCTTTAAGCAGAATTGCTGCTTGGTTGCAAAGGGCTCAGACCTGTCCCCTCTGTGCCAAGCTGACCAGCTGGAGAGGGAAATACCTCAGGTGGCTGCACATTGCCTGTGGATTTCAAAAGGTGCCTGCACTATGGTGGGAAATAGGCAGGCAGTGAACATACGAACCTACTGCTACAGAGCAAATCTGTTACACCGTGCAGTGGGTACACCTGGCTGTCCTATTTCTGCCGTCAGGGAATGAAAGGAGCTCAGTTAGCCCAGCTTACAATAGGCTGGGGAAAAAACTAGATCTGTGCTGCCTGTAGAAATTGTGTTGTCCTCCTGAAAAATAGGAAAGTGTAGAAAGGTCATACCTCTATATTTTAGGAATTAAAATCAGTGATTTGTTTGATTTGCCCCAAATGCACATAGTTTTCTCTTTTGGCTATATAATCCTGTCCTCCTCCCTGCAGGGTTACTGAGTCAAAGATAAGTTTGTTGTGTATCATAGGTACAGGAAGCATTTCTCTTACCAGTCTGTTTTCATGGCCATTGTCATTATGCTGCGTGCACAATAAGATAAGTGTTAGGTATTATTTTGCATCAATATGCTGTTCTTCATTAAAACAGTGTACTTTGTATTCCTAAAGTACATTCTTCTGGTTTGTGTCTTTTACATAAATTCTAGTATGTAAAACACCTTTAGCTGCTCTTTTACAAGGAACCATGTTCTTGTAAGTGAAGTCATTAAATTTCTGCTTCCAGGCATATTTTCTGGGAAGATAGTTCAGAAGAGTTCCAAACTTCTATTCCATAACATGTTTTCAGGAGCCAGTAGAGGGTGCATTTTCCACAGTGTTTTCCACAGCACACTTTAATTGGTGCAGTAATTGAGTATATGAATAGAAATAGTCTGTAACAAATATATTATTTTAGAATTAACACTCAGGAAAGCAGAACAAAATCTATCCCTTAAATGATCAGGCCATCCATTTTTAATCATTCCATCTTAATTGTACAGTAATAAAACAGCATTTGAAATATTTTCTTTTTTTCTTTTCTTCCTTTTTGCATCCAATGGCTTAAAATGGCTTCCCTTTATAGCATGGCCTGAATACATGAGCATAATATTTATAACATCATTTCTTTAGCCACTTTGCAGTATATATGAATAGTGAATGGGACTGAATAAATGCCTTCCTCCTTTAACAAGGATCCCCTGGTATGCAGGTTGAACCACAAATGTCTCAGTCACCCTTACAGATAATATGATATTTCTGGTCCCCTTTAGAGTGTCAAAACTGAGAACCAATTCACAATTAGGATATGGTAGGTGTGTTGGGATGAGTAAGAATCTGAAAACAGAAAAGCTGCTTGATCTTCATACCAACCCCAAATGCTGCAGTGACCAGAGGAGATGCGAAGGCAAGCCTACTGAGGGAAAGTCTCCTCAAATATGCAATTATTTATTCCTGACTGTGGTTTTACCTCTTGGGAGCACTTCAGTCTATGGAGTCACTGTTCATTTTCAAAATGTATCAAGCAAACCGGTTTCAGCAACAAAGTCCAGACTTCCTTTCCATTTTCCATCACATTTGCGTAATTATAAGGAAGTTTTAGTACTTGTATTTCTCTGTGTTTTCCAACACACTTCAAGAATAGAGTGCATTTCCCTTCCACAGCAGATCAAGACAAGGTCATATTAACTGCACAGCAGAGTGTGTCACTGGGCATCCCTTGAAGAAATCCTGGAGCATGGATAGGTAGGCAAAGTTAAATCTTACAGTCCTGGAACAGCTCACTTTTCCTTCCTTAGGAGATGCCTGGCAGAATGTGCTTCTGCCACCCACATTAGTGCTGCTGAGGCAGCCCTGAGAAGTCAGTGAAAAGCTGGGTACAAGCAACGGGGATGTCGTTGTGGAAGCCATTCCCACGTCCATATGGAAAATGAGAGGTCCTTGCTGCACTCAGCAAAGATGAGGCGTATTTACTCTGCACGGGAGATCTTCTCACCTCTGGAGCTATAAATAGGGGTGTGGAATTGGCAACCAATATGTTTCTGTGTCACTGTATGTGTAATGTCTCTCTGTAATGGTTCCATTTGCTAGATGACATGTACTTAACTCTATTTTGAGCAGCACACATTCTCCCGAGGTCATTCAGAATGTAACTCTCAGACACGGTCACTCCTAATGTGTTTTCTCCTAAAGATTTGTTTCTAACATATTTCTGAGCTTGATATTTCCTCTTATTCACTTGAGAGTTTTTTAGAACATAATTTTTTGGTGTTACAATGGTTTTATTCAACATAGAAATAAAAAGTTTAGGACTCCCAATGTCATTTGACACAATTTGTAATATAATTAATTCTCACAGGTAAATCCCAGTGGCACTATATTCTCTTACAAGATAGTTCTCTTAATCTCTGATTAAACTGATAATTTCTGATAGATGTCTAAAGACAGCATTACTGCCAAATTCTGTGATGTTGATAAGGACATCTTTAATTTAAGGAATGAGAGGAGGAATTCAGCAGTGACTGCCTAATCTCTGCATCTAGTTTAGAATGCAAGAAGAGGGAATGAGTGTAAGAGATTAAAAAAAGTGCTAAATTTACTAGATCAATAGCTGGATAAATAAAACAGGGAGTTGTGGTTCTCTGCCAATTTCCTCTAGAAAAATAATCAGAAAAAGTTATTAATACGTTCTGATCAAAGCCTGAAAACAAAAGGCCAAAACTTGAACCTAGGATGCAGGATTTCAGGTGGGATCAGAAGAGCGAGGTCGACTTTGTGTGGAAGAACTGCTGTGTCTGTGTTCTGAGTGAACTTGCAACTGGGACCTGCTGGGAATGGGGGCTTGTCTTTTTCGTTTGTATTTGCCCTTTTTTAGTTGGAGTCTGGTCCTCACATGGCAGGCAGTAAAGGAATAGGGGCAAAGTAAAAGGCAAAAATCCTCAAGTAATGAAGCTGGGCTGTGTTTCTTCCAAGAAGAGATTTCAGCTCTGATGGCCAGAAAAAGTCAGATTTGCCCCATCGTGTTGCATGGCAGGATTATCTTTAGGGAAAATAAAATATCATGTGCTGCTAAGGAAGACAGAAATTAAGAAAAGTATTTGAGTATAAAAAGCTACATAATTATCGACTGTGGAGTAGTGGGAAGGATGAATAAAATAGAACCACTTTAAGATCAAGACTGCTTTGGGGAAGCACAGTGGCAGGAAAGTTTTTAGTGTTTCTCACAGGAGAGATCTGGACATAGATATGAATCATCTGTAGCGTTATTAATCAGATAAATATTGGGAAGCATTTCATTCCAATACGTCAGTAAAATATCTTGACTTTCTTGAAATACATTGTATCCTGCTACTATTAAAAGAAATAGCAATACAGTGAAGCTGCAAGTGGCAACCAACAGATTTCTTCACTTAAATTATCAATCAGTTTTATAGGTTTTATTTTTAAAACATTTTATTTTCTATAACTGTTGCCACAGTGGTATCTAATTGAGCAGTCATTATTTCATTCAGCCAAAATTAAATGGAAGGATAAATATTTTCAGGGAGGCAAGGTTTGAAAAATGAAGGAAATTAACTTATGGAAGCAGAAGAACTGTGAAGAACCAAGGCCTCAACAGGAGATACATGAAAGCAAACAGACCTGCTGGTTGCATATCAGTGTAGTTAAGGTTCTGGAACAAATATAGATTAAAAGATATGAAATAAAAAACATTAAGGGGAAAAGATGGTAGAAGTTGTATAAATGTGTTATACAAAATGATTTTATAAATGGAGTTGTATTGCATGCTTTATTTGGATTCACTAAAGCATTTGATATGAAGTAATTAGTGAAGCATGAGAAGACAGGGTTTTAGCAGAGCAATTGCAAAGCAGTTAGAAACTGAATGAAAGGCAAATAATAATGGGTAAATTAGAAAAATCATACATTCATTAGCACATCTTCAGGAGTTAGGATCAGCATTATTTAATATTTTTAGTATTAAAAATAATAATGTACTGGCAAGTTTTGCTGTTAGCAAAGTTATCACATGGGAAGACCTTCATGATCTGTGATAAGAAGGAAATATCTGAGGAAGAGAAGTCTTCGGTTCCTCTGAGCATCACCAGGATATTTGAGCTATCAAAATGATGTAGCCCTGAGACTGAGACCCTAGGATGTGACTATCTATCATATAAGAAGTAGAGACAGGAATTTCTGACATGGTGCAAGGCACTGGTGGGCTCTCACTGGAACACAGTGTGCAGTCCTCTTCACCCAGGTTCAGAAAGCCTAGACTGGGAGAGATGCAAAGTAAAGCTACTACAGTGACTAGAGATAACAGATATTATAAGAGGAGAAAATGAAGGATATCGTCCTAGACAAAACATAAAAAATAATAAAAAAAGGAGGCTTCACAATTGCTCTCTATAACTGCCACAACAGGAAAAAGAAAATGGGAAAAATGGGAAAAGAGCTCAGGGAAAACATCACTAGAGAAGTTGTTAGGTAGAAAATGGTCACAGATCAACGTATGTTGAAAGTAAAGAAGTGTTTAAGTGGCAGAGTCACGAGATGCTGGAAAATAGAGTCTCCCACTGGGACTCACGGGGGCAAAAAGTTAATTAGTTTTAAGATGGAGATTAATCCTATTTTTAAACAGATTCTATGAGATGGCCACCTGCAATAACAGGGGATTGGACTTTGTGCTGCAAGTTTTCTGCACAAGCCAGGTTCCAGCAGCTCTGTCATGAGTCTTCCAGTACCTTGGCTTTTTATTTAAGTCTCTAAGGGCTTGTAGCAGTGTGAAAATCTATTCTTTCAGTAACTGCCTTCTTGAAATGATTAGAGTGAACTTGAAAATGTGAACTTCAAGGGTTCAATACCTAAGAAAAAATAAGGCCACATTTACATATATTTTAATACTTGCAAGATTTATTGCACTAATATCTAGGAGCTGGAGAGAGTGAATTAAAGAATCTGAATGCTAATCCTTTATTGACTATCAAACTCTGTCTATGACATCTTGTTTCAATTCCTATATATACTTTAGACTGGGTATTTCAGAACTTGACCTTCATTTGCCCTCTCCTATTTTTTTATGTGGACTCAGCTTACCCTTAATCTTAAAATCCCTGTCAAAACCGAAATGCATCTCTCTGCAAACTATTTACACCTTGATCTTCTTCTTGCAAAAACTTAACTGGATCATGTCTGGTGCACACCAGTGAAAAATTTGTCCATGAATGATCAATTCTTTCAATAGGGCAGCTGACAGGAAAATTAACACTTATGCATCTCTATGCAGAATTATGCCCCTGATTTGGGAGCTCGAGTGAGCTCTGGGTGATGTGAATGCTCGGGGAAGGACCTTTCAGGAAGGATGGCTGTGAACCAGATCAATGATCCTCTTTCTTCCACCTGAGAGCTGTGGTCTCAGATGCAGTGAGGAATACTTTTCTACAGTCCCTAAGATATTTCTTGGCTTGCTAAATGGGAAATGCTGTGCTCTGGTGCATTTCAAGCCTTGTAAGTAATGTGAAATGGTACCATATTGAAATTCCTTTTAAAAATCCAATCAAAATAATTGATTTTTCATAGACAGAGCTCAGTTTGTCATTGAGTTGCATTCCTCACAAACCCTTCAGAAATGTAGCCTGCCAATAAAATACACAGAATGATTACAAAATCACTATCAGTTTTGGTTGTGATGTATGCTTTGGCATCCTTACATTGAAAAGTTTTATTTTCTTCCAAGACTGAAGTGCCAAGGAAAAACATTATTTTATTTTGTAGCTTCCCACTAACCCCCAAAACTGAATAGGTAAAATTCCAGACTTCAGTGAGTGCCCTTTTCTATCTGTAATTCATCTGCAAATAATAGTAAAATATTAAAACAACATTCTAGGCAGATATATGGTCATACAAATCCAACCTTGTCTTAAAATTTAAAAGTAGAATTTATATTTTAAAGATAAACAGATTTAGGTAAAGCAGTTACTGCAATTTCAGTGGCTTTGGGAGGATGTCTTTGGATTTTTTTTAAAATCTGTTTCAGCTTTATAAGTGAGAAATGCAGACAAATAACAGAAGTTTTGCATATGCTAAGGAATGGATATGTAGCAGACGAAAATCATTGTAGCTCCACTGAAACCAAGGGAGCTTTTCAAGATCAAAAAATCAGAGAGAACCAAAATTTGACCTATTATTTTTATGGTTTTAAAAATGGGGTTTCATAGCTCAGTTTTCCCTCTCTCTCTTTTTTTTCAATAGACCCCATCAATTCACAGATGGTTTGCAGACATGCTAGATAATAAAAGCACATTTTTTTTATTAAATAGGTGTGGCTACAATAACAGTATTCATTGTGATTTTACCAAGGAATGCTTAAGACTTTCAGCCCAAACCAACCTTGCACATCACTTTGCTCAGAGCCTTCCTGATTTTGGAGGTTCAGAAAGCAGACACAGAGGATTCTGCTGTGTGGTCCCAGTTCCAAAGATTAATGCTGAATATTAAAGCAGCTTATTAAAACACTCAGCTACTGTTTTCTGGAGTTTGACCATCCACATTTGGTTGTTTGTTTGATATCAAAATCTGGGTTTTTTTCACTCACATGAAATACACAAAGCTACAGAGGGTAAAAAAAGTGTGATCAAGGTGTCTGTGTTCTTTGTGGTGTGAATGGACTGGTGCCAATTTAACACTATAAGCATTCCTATTATGTGGATTTTTATAAATTTAAATCAAAAAAATGACAGTTTTTTCCCATTATAGAACATTATTTTTAGATTTAGCTGTTACTTGTCTGCCCTTCGGTACAGGAGAAATATTTTAGAGGTTTGCTGGGGTTTTTTATAATTGAAAAGTTTGAATGCTTCTTTCTCAAAAAAAACCCCAAAAAAACCAACCCAAAACACCAAAAAAGCATGACAAAAAATCACAGGAGAATACTGCTATTGAATTATTTAAGACAATGAAATGAATTTAATATTAGCTGCAAAGTAGATTGAAATATATGGTGACATGTAAACTCAAGCCAGCAATAATTTTCTAGCTGTTTTAAAATCAGCTAAAGTCAAGTAGATTATTGGCTCTAGTGGGACCAGGGAAGTTGTAGCATGAGAATATGGCAGTAGACAGCAAATTCTCTGAGTAGAGAAATTTAAGGGATAGAGGTTTCAATTATTTATCAGCTTAGATGCTGTACATGGTTTTTTAAAATCAGAGATCGGTTTGTCACAGAGTAGAGGCACCTTAGATTCTTAAAAAGTGATAAAAAAATGTGGTGCTAGAGCCAAATCCTAAGGCCAATGACATGGTTACTCCTCAAGATTTTAGGGGAGCTCTGAGCCCTGTGTTCACCCTGCATCCCCTCTTTCACCTCTTTTAAGAGAGGGTGGCACGCAGCACACAGTCTAGCTTCCATTTCTTTCTGCCACAACTGTTTTGATTTAGTTCTGAAATGCTCTGAAAGCTGCAGAACAAAAGCAGAGTTTGAGTCTGGGGAGAGCACTAGGGTTTGTAAGATTTTAATCATCCATCTCACTAGCATGTGTTCCAGTGAAAGAACATACAAATGGAGCTTGCTGAATAACGTCTAGGATCAGCTGCCCTTTTCCAGCAGGAATTCGCTTAATGCACAGAAGGATGAATTTTCAGCATGAAGAAAAAAACCAACCTGACAGTGTCCTTGTCATTTTACTTCATTCTTTTTCGGTGGTTTTTTTTTTTTGTTGTTGTTGTTGTTGTTGTTTTTTTTTTAAGTTAAAAAAACCACAAGGAAGAGAAGGTGGAGCATTCACTGAAGAATTATAGCTAGGAAAAAAAAATAATTGAATCAAGTTACAAAAGGATTGTGTATCCCACGAGACAGTCCTCCTCCTGCCTCATTGTATTAATTACTTTCTCCATAAGGAATGCCAAACAAAGACCATAGAAACAAAATCAGTCCTTCTGTTTTGATTGGGATATATTTCAATCCTAGCAGGATATTGTCATACCTATCTTTTATTTGTAAAAGCTGGCAGTCATTCCAGATATTGCCAGTGTAGCACACAAACACATGCAGGAATTACTGTTAGATATTAACTGTGTGTATTGAATGCTTCATTGCATCTATTTAAGAGTCTCATGAGAAAAATCTCAGCGTATGCACAGAAATGACATGTGTTGCCACCACCACAGCTGCTACAGTATTTTCACACTTTAGTGTGCTGTCTCATGGCAATCAGGAGACTATTATTTTGTGTAAGAAATAAAGAAAACTTGAAATGGTGGGTTTTGTTAGCCCTCAGCACTTTGTAAAAAAATCAAACCCCACACCCTTATCCCTGCAACCTACTTCCAAATAAAATCAGCCAGCTATGCATTCTCTGCTGCCTGTCTCCCAGAATATCACTCCTTCTCACTTGACAAAAACACTGCCTTTGGCTTTTTGTGAGATTGGAGCGTAAGATGTTGTGAAATCTGGGATCCAAATGATAAGGAACCAGATTTGCCAGTGCAATGCCAAGTTACCGTGTTTAACGTACATGCTTGGAATATGTTTTCACAAATAAACTTAAAGAAATGCCCAAGAAAAAGTTGCTTTAACTGTTTCTCCATTGCAACTAGATGGCCTGACACCCCAGAGAAGGTCTGGCACAGTGACATTGCCGTTGAGATTTTAATTCCCTCAAAATTCATTATACTGTGTTTGCATATTTAGATTTTAGAAGAATGAGCATCATAAACGTGTGTACCCAATAGTATTTTTAGTACACTTACAAAAATAAAACTCTGTTGCTTTAGAATCTGGTAGCGAGAGTAGAAATTGAGCTGATGATCTGGGCAACAGGATCCTCTCCACGAAACAGAGACAAAATTTCCCTGCATTACTTGTTCCCAGTGCAGTGGGATCACAGCAGTTAATCTGCACATGGCAGCTTCCCAGGTAGGAAGCTAATGCATCTCTGCTCCCACCCCTATTCCCAAAGCACTGGAACTTGGCACCAAAATCCTGGTACGTGTGTGCAGCCTTCCTGTCCCTTTTCTCCCTTGTTAGAGCCACTCTTGGTTGGAAGCTGATTTTCCTTCGGAAAGGGTTTGGGAGCTCCCTTGCTGTAACAAGCTACGAATTTTCTGTGTGAATATTGAAAAAGTCTGTTTTGTATTCTGCTGAGCAGAGCATCAATAAACCACACTGAGAGCGGGGGAGTCTGGAAATGTTCACACAATTAGTGAGAGCAGCATGGGGCAGCTCTTGGTGGGGACTAGAAAAGGACACAAAATTTGCCACATAAGAGTTAAAAAGAAATGGAAAACCTTCACTGCCTCTGGGTAGACAGAAGAGAAGTTACAAACAACATATTTTTACCCAGAAGAAAGTAGCAGATGTTCCTGGGACAGCAGAGAGAGCGTCTGGAGTGCCTGTAGTGATTGCAGTGTAGATTCTGCAGTTTTAACTTTATCTTAGGTGGTTTAGTGTAAGGAGTTAAAATCTTGACATGACTTTCATCAATGAGAAGGATATAAAGCTGCATTTTTAACCTATCTTCAAAAAAAATAAAAAAGGTTGTAAAATTTTGGTTTTTGTCTTAGAAAATATTTTCAGTATGTTGCTTTTCCTCTCCCAACCCTCCTGTCTATAACAACCAAATGCCTTTATGACCAAAATGGAAATGCCAATGCCCAGAGGGTTTATGGTATCCAGATTTTGTGTGAAAATATGTGCCCAAAGCCAACTAATAGAGCTCTGAGACCGTTTCTCATTTCTTTTATTTTTTAAAGACGCAGAGAAATGTACACTTCTCCCTGTGCATATGGCCCAGTCCTACTTAGAATTTGCAAGTTGGAACAGTGTGATAAGCAGTGTTGAGGTCCACAGATTCTGTGTTTTGACAAAATGGAACCAGAGCCTAGGTTTTTCAGGGAGATGGTCCTTACTGCAATGTAAAGTGATAAACTCATCCAGGTATGCATGCTGCATGGAGCATTAGAAAAGCAGAAACACAAATGATACCATGGTATTACTCTACGAATATGAGTGAGGGGAAAAAAAGCCACTAGAGAAGGCAAAGTCTGAAACACAGGGTATTGCACATCCTTGGACTTTCAACAGATGTTTTTCAGCCACTTCTTCTCACTCCAGGTGCTGAGAGGAAAATGGAGTCTTTACACAAAGGCTTAGCCTGCCATGTCTGTCAGGACTCTTCCCACGGGTGCAAACTGCTTTTCATGGAGTGTTCTACAAAATGTTTGAAGAAAATGTAGGACATTTCCATCAGAAGTAGAGATGAGGTTTGAAGGAGCCTGAGACAGAGCAATATAGATGAGGCTTGACAGAGCTGCTTTGCAGCATCTGACTTGCTGTAGCCTTATGCTAAAGTCCTTTGTCTTCATCTATCCAGTACAGCATTATTACTGCAGTGCTGTATGATTAAACCAACAGAATCTTTAATTAAAGAATAAGAAATCCACAGATCATTTCACATATTACAGCAGTACTAGATTTAGTAGGTATACACATCTTATTACTGTTGTTGCTGCTGTTGCTTCTTCTTAACATATCGCCTAAAAATAGCAGGAAAATAATTATTTTCCATGGTCATTGCACCATGTCTGATTTTCCTTGGTCAATTCACATGCATAGCAGCTACCTACTGACTTAGTGACCAATTATGTGAAATCACATAAAATTATTGGACTATTGGCAAAACTCAACCAACTGCTTTTAAGGTTTGATATTTCTATTCCGTGAGCTTATAAACATACAATAGAATTGCTTTTGTGGTTATAGCAGAGGAATCACTGATTATTTACCAAGGAGAATCTTATTATTAGTCTTGTAAAGATGACAACTTCATTAATTATCCAGTGGTTTTGTTGATCATTTCATTCCATCATATGAATAATTTAAAACTTTGACACATACAGTAATTTTCATGAAAGGCCTTCATATTGGTCAGCTTGTCAGACACACATAGAAGACTTAAAGCCCAAATTAAATATCCAGTGTCCTTTGCAATCTCAGGGAAGTTAATTGAAACACTGTTGCTTCCTTCATTTCTAATCTTCCTGCAACAGTCTAAAAGAAATTACTAAATAAAATGTCTTATCTTCTTAAGCAAAATTTTAATTAGCTTTATATTTTACTTCATCGCTACTACATTTTTTGTGACACAAATAATATCTTCATGTGCTATGTCTCATCTCTTCCTTATGGCAAAGCATGTTTAAGAATTAAGAGCAAGGCACTAAGGGACAAGTAATAGAAGAGATAATAAAGCATTGACTGTTGGAAAGTAGATCTATATTCCCAGTCTAAAAAGAAAGAGAAACAACTCTAATATCATTTTATTACTACTTCTATGATATGGAATTGCTAGGGACCAACCTAAATGAAGTATCAAACATGAGCTATGATTTTGAGTTGCTGCCTTTGAACAGCATTAATATTTTGTTATTATGCTGCTTTTATTTTTGTGTTGTGTATTGATATGCTCCTTACCTCCACAATGTCTAAAGATGGAGTCATCACTACATTGCACCTTGGTCCCATCTCATTGACACACAGTTGAGTAAAAAAAAAAGTATTCTTGCTAAATTTGCAGTGTATTTAGAACCAGAGATTGTTTTCAAAAGTAGATGAATAGAAACAAAATTTTCCAACTAGGCCTCTTATCTAAATTAAGCACAACAAATATTTGCTTTAGGAAATAATTAAATGCACCCAGAGTGTCCATTTAGAATGTAAATGAATATTCACATGCTAAGCATACAAATTGAATGTTTTCCACAAAACTCTTTCCTTATCCAGTTATAGATCTGATAGGGTACCTGAAATGTTTGGTCTCTGATTGATCAGCTTCTTCAAAAGTCCTGCATTATCTCTCTGCATTGGAATGGGCAGCCAAGGGGTTTGGTAAATATCTTTCAACTAACAAGGGAACAATTTTCAAAAGTTATCAATAAGAAGCAAACAATTGCAATACAAAAATCAGGTTTCTTTTTTGGATTTCTGTAGGAATTAGTCAAAAATGTGGAAATGGGACTAAGTCATCTAGAAATGCAAGATGCAGAAACACCAGTTAAAAACATTTGTCGTGTGTTCCACTCATCTGTGGCATCAGGTGGAGAAAGGCATCAACACTTCATTGCCTTCCAATGCAAGGACATGCTGATTCCTCTCATGCTGCTCACCCAGATTCTCTCTCTCAGAGAATTAAGTCTCTTTTGATAGAGATCAGTAGGGACACCCCACAGACACACACACTTGTTTCTGAAGTTGTGCTCAATTGTGGAGCACCCTTCAAATACATTGGAGGGCCTTTTATATTTTATTTCTAGCTGCTATTTTGCCTAATGTGCTTTTAATAACAATCTTCATCAGACACTAATGTGTTCTGGATCTTTCTGTATTGAGTATAATGCAAAATTACATCAGATTATTCAAATCTGAGATAACAATAGGACCCCCATCATATCTCTATAGAGAAAGGGAAGATACATACACCCAGCTAAAATGCTTGACAAGAACTCAAGGGAGATCAGCAGATCTGATAGCCAAACCTAGAAAAGTATACATTCTAGTCAGGAGCAATAGATAATCTTCATGGAAGGTTTCTTAATGTAGCACTCTTTTTTTTTTCACAGATCACCCAAACTGTAGGGATGGGTTTTGTACCACTTACAGGGGAGTTGCCCTTAACCTAATGGAGCTCTGGACACACCCTCTTGGTTAACATCACCTGTGATTTTCACAGGAATCTTATTTAGGCCTTTGTGCCTTAGGTCTTTGTGTATGTCAGTGGGATCAGAACTCGTGGCAGGCTCGACTCCCTTCCAGCAGTAAGTACAAAACTCTACTAGCTCACTGTGCTCAATTCAGTAAATATTTTTGGTATTGAGAATATTGATTTACTAACCAAGCTTTCATGGTCAGATCAATTTCTTCCACGGGAAAGAGACTTGAGAATTTGAATTTGCCTTTTCACTTCCTGAAAGGTCTAGCAGTGCTTCTAATATTTTGCAGGTTTTGTTCTCTTCTTTTACAACAAATACATTTCTAGGGTCACTTACCAATTTATTATCTCTGAAACGTAATTCATGCAATTAGTACTGGAGATGTATGGAAAAACCCAGGTGTTGCCCTTGTCTTTTCCTTTCAGGTGTTCTGTGGTTGAAAATGCTTTTACTCTTGTCCTAACAAAGAATTCTGGTGCCTTTAGCAACACCATTCACTATGCAGTCAAGCAGTCTTGATGACAATCATTATCATTCCTCTGACTTTATCAGCTGCTAACACTCGGATCACAGGAACACTGCTGCTGTCCCTCTTAAGGAATGCAGTGCAGCTGTGCCATTGGTCTAGGGTGGGAATTCATCCTTGTTATCCAGGTGCTAATTAATTCAATTTTTAATGTCCTACTACATATGCAGATGAGTGTTCAGGTGATGGTGGATAATTACTTTGAGCAAGATGAGGCGTAAAAGGAAATGGTTTCTACCAGTGTGAAATAAGTTCTTGAAGCAGATCCAGTTACATACGTGGTGGTGGTGCAATGCGTTCGTAGGGATGTTACGGAGGGGGTGTGTGACTTCATACAGTATGTCCCTTAATGTGAGGTTCAAAAAAATCCTTTCCAAAGTTATATAAATACTGCAAAACCATACTTTATTTTTTTTTTTACATTTTATACTGCGGTGAACTTTAACTTTTTGAGAATGTCAACATCTTATATTGTTCATGAGATTGGAGAAGAAGCAGAACTCTACTCATCTTGGCATACCATACACAGAAAATTATTTGTTTACAAGTAAACACAGTTTCCCTGTGTCTTTTTTTTAATGGAAAAGAGATTAAAACTTTTTGATTTCAGACATCAGATGGCAAACTTTCAATGGCAAACTTTTGTACCACCTTTGTCTCTGGATAATTTTGGGCTTTCTAGTTAAACTACAGAGAAACCAGATATTAGGAACTATTCAATTTGGCTGATCAAGGTTAGGTAATGAACAAAGAAAGAAATAATCAAAGCAAGCTATTTAGAAACACTGATTTTGAAAAGTCAGAAGTATGCTTAATGAAGTAAATGTTTCACTGCATTGAACTTCAAATGATTTCTCTATTCTATTATATGCAACATTCTAAGCTGTAACGCAGAATTCAAGAGAAAATTGAAAACATTTAGTGCCCAATTAAAAATAGGAAAAAAAAATTAAACCAAAAACCTAGGTCTAGAATCCGAATAATTTTAAATATTTGGGAAATAAAATTATGTGAACTGAAGGGTTTAGTTATTTCCAAAGTTCTCAGTTTTCAGAAGAGTGTTGCTAGAAAATTTCACATTTGGAATTCTTGCACCAAGGAATGATGAATGCTATACTTTTCTCCTCTGGTATTTGGAACTTGGCTTGTTTAGATGCATGTGGATGTATATATACATCTATATTTGTATTTGCAGCATGAATAGTTTCTTCAGAATACCCCAGGAGAGGAGGGTTTTTACATGGGCCCACACAAATTCCTCAAACCTCCACTAAAAGAAAAACCCCTTGACACTGAACAGCATCCCAGACAGCAAAAGCCAAGATGCAACATAATGAAAAAATAATTGCATAAGTTCAGGAGGGGAGAATGAACTCCCTAGATCAAGTACAACATAACAGCTACATTTGCTAAAGAAATTAGAAGACAACAAAAGCACTGTGACAAATCATTGTTAAAGTGATAATGCTGTCAGAATGAAACAAAAATTTCAGTGCATTAGCATCAAACTAGTCAGCCCTAAATTGTGTGATTACTATACTTGACATAAACAGTAGTCTGGACAGCTGTAACAAAGTGGTCTGATTTTAAAATAGTTTTTAACAATCAAATTTTCTGAAAGCACCAGAGTGTGAATTATTGATACTCAAGTTCAAAGATGGCCTGCAAGTAGAGCTACCTACCTAGCAGAATTGGGCCAAATTATTAAATCTATCATTTTGCTGAACTAAATTAGGGTTATTTTCTATAACTTGAAAACAGTGAGACTTTGAGTGTTCCTCTTGGGCTGGAGTTGCAAAATGTCAGGAACTATATAGCAAACCAATAAATGCTAATGCAAGTCATATAGAAGGGTGGGGAGACTTTGAGTGGTTGGAGAGGAAGCATTTGTTCCTAATAAATTAATTATCTGAACCACAGACAGTGATCTCAGAGAGCTGCTGATTGCCAATCCTTCTTTGTGTGCCTCCTCCCCAGTTTCCTTTCACATGCTCCCTTCACTCATTTACCCCTACTCTTCATTCCTGAATGCAGGACTTTGGAGTGCACATCTACTTGTCCCTTTCCTCCTGCCTGGTGTCCCCCTTCAGCTCTGCCTGCCTGACATCCTCATTCTCTTTGTTTTCTCATGGCGAAATTTTGCTATGGCACAGGGGTGACTCCCCTGGCACTGCTTTTATCTGAATGGTTTGTAGAGGAAAAAGAACTCCTTTACTGTAAATCATTACCGTGGTCCTCCCTTCAGGAGGACTTCCTTTGTTGCCTTTTATTGATTGTGATGTTTTCTCTGAACTTGAGCACTAATCCTGAGGATGCTCTTTGCCTGCCTGGCTACTCGCGCCAGTGATCCCATTGACTCAAACAGCAGTTTTGTGTGATTAAGAATAGTGAAATCCGGCGTTTCATCTTTGTCTGTTAAATACAAAAGATAGTCCCTCTGGTTATACAGCACTTTCGGGAAGCTATCAGAGGAAAAACATCCAGCAGCAGCCATTTCTGATCTACCAGCTTTTAAAAAATAAATAAAATTCATTCCCATCTAGGCCTGATTAAACTTCAATTTGAACTTGTCCTGGCTAGAAAATGAATGGTCTATGGTGTCTGGATTTTTGCCTACTTGAAAAAGCTTGTGTGTGTGTGACTACGTGTGTGTGTAGGAATATGATTTATGAAAGTATTGATTTTTTTGTTAAATAATGAATTAGATGTCCTACCACAATATTATTTATCAAACTTTTTTGTCATATAATTAAATTGTCACATAATGGATTGCAGCCATATAGATTCATTAAATATTAAAACCTACATATGACACAGTTCACTTTTCCTTTAGCTAACAACACAATTTCTCTCTTCTTTTCCATTAAGGTCAACAATAGCTGTTCTTTAACCTCACCATAGAAGTTTTAGCTTCCTTTTACCAAGGTTAGGAAATAGATGTCAAGCAAAGTCACGAGGTTTGTAAGTTTACTTGTTTTCAGTTTGGAAGCTGATTCTTGGTGATCCTAAGTCTGTTCAATAAACTTTAATTGTAAGAACTAATGGAGCTTTTTGCCATGGAGTTGCTCCATCAGTTGCCTCCAGGTGTGAAATGAGCAAGTCTGCTGAGCTGTTATAGAATGGCTATAGAGTCAAATCGGGGTTCCTGTTGTGGAGAGAACTATTTATTTGATGTCTCTGTGCGACTAATTTCTCAGTCTGTAAGCAGGGAGCAAGAAAAGGACTTGAGAGAAATATTTTCTCTCGGTACAATTTTGAATAATACAAGGTGAGGAGGAAAAAAGTGTTCACCACCATCTCAAATGGACCTCTTAATGGAATTTAAAATATATTAAAATAGAAATTTTTTAATCCACACTGGAAGAGAAGTATGTAGATAAACTGTCAAGTAACACTAACTAGAAATTATGTTTGAGAAAGAGAGGAGGAAGTTATCAACTATAATTACATCCAATGAAAGGCACTAAGACCCCTTTCAAGAATGAGTCCTTATTCAAAAAAGGACTAAACCTCTAGCTGAAGATAATGTTATAGAATATGTTCTTTGCAGTATAAAGTATGACACATTACTGGACTCAAGTGCAGAATTATCTTCAGCTAAGGGTAACTCTAGTGATCTCCCATCTGGCAGTAGTACTTCTGAGTAATCATTAGAAACATAACAAAGCAACAGCCAAGCCAGAAAAAAAAGAAGCCCGCAATCTAGACCTTTTTTGACATGAATTTCTACCCTAGACATTTTTTAATAATAAAGAAGTTTCTTGTTGTGAGGGAGTACAGCACTGTCCAGGTGTAGTCAATATGTTGAGGTCAAATTGCTCTGTGCTACTTGTTTGGTGCTGCATGATGTGAGAATTAAAAACACAGCTTCCCATCTACAAAAAATAGGGTTGCTTAAAATTTTCAAACCCTTGATGCCACACTATGGCGTGGCTTTTTTTTTCTCCATGTCATAAATTTTACAAGCAGTCTGATTATTGCATTTCCAATATTACTTAATTTTCTTCTGCCTTCAAAGTTCATTATCATTTATGAGATTGTGACTTGAACTTTAATTACTTGTAACAGGAGTCTCACTAGGGATTTAAAACAAACTAATTTTGCACTCTACCTTTAGGGAAAGGAGCATGACCAAACTTTAATATACACTGTGGAGTAGAAATGTATATGGTAAAGCTGACTGCTTCTAAGTGCCTTGGGTGGGATTCCTCCTACTTTTACAAGTCTATAACCTGGCTGTCTGTCTGAACTGGTTACCTAAAGTTCCTTTCTAGTCAAGAAGGGTAAATAGGCACCTCCAGGAGCATAAAAATCAATTTATTTATCCTCTTTAAAATGCCTCCCTTGATTTTAAATAAAGTCTAGACTACTAAGTAGTTGTTCTACACCAAATATGTGTACTCTGTGTTTTTGTTGTAGGTTTGCCATCTTAGCCAAAATAAATTCAGTTTTAGAATATGAGACTGAAGCAGACAGGATAATCCAGGCAAGCGTATATCTTGTCTCCCACCAGTTTAGTAAAAAATCTAGCAGTTTGCAAAATGATGATTTCAGTTCCATGAACTAAAAATATAGGGGATTGCTAGACTGTGTAAATGTTGTGTGAGTTTGTTGTGTTGTTTGGAGTTTTTTTCTGAAAATCCAGGACAGATTTTTCACGAGTTGCATGATTCTCCCAAAAGGGTTCTACAAAGAGCAACTGTACCCAGAATAGGAATCGTGTGCTTTTGTAAAGGTATATATATTCATACAATCATTAAGGTTGAAAAATACCTCTAGGATCATTGAGTCCAAACGTTAATTTAGCACAATTGTGAATGACTTAGGTCATGGAAAGGCCAGTATTTTGCAGTCAAAATTAGGAGCTCATTACAGCTAGGAAATGCCTAACAGTGAGATCTGTATCATCTCCTTTCTTGTTCTGATTTGCTGAGTGTTTTATCCTTTCCTATAAGTGACTAATATATATAGGGTAGTTTCAGTGCATCAGGCTAATACTCATTGCTATCTAGTGATGCACAAAAACCTGAATATTTTGACATTTCAAATATGTACTTTGCTTTTACATAGTCCTCAGCAAAATAGGGAGTGGCCTTGTTGAGAAGCATGACATTTATTTTCCGGTTTCTTTTGTGTTTTTTTTTTTTGTTGTTGTTATGGTTTTGGTTTTTGGTTTTGGTTTTTTTTTATTTTTGTGGTTTTTTGCGATTTTTTTAATGCTTGTATTTTACATGGCCTGTTCTCAGTAAGCTTCTGGAAAATCTTGAATCAAGGCTGGCAGTTTTCCAGTAAATGACTATTCAGATGAGATATAGTCTGTCTTAAATGTGACAAGCCAACATTTTTCAGAAGGGTTTCATAATTCTCTTCACTCAGCGATTTGGAAGATATTGCTGCTGCCCATCCTGGTGTGACTACAAAAGCCTTATGAGTATCTTATTACATCTCTCTCTCTTTTTTTTTTTTTTTTTGTTTCTTTTTTATCTGTTGATGTTCACAACTGCACACCAGAGCAGAATCCCATAAGTGAGAACAGCGGTGAATTTTTTCAGCTGCTAGTTATGAACTTTTTGCCTAGGTTTAAATTAGGTATTAGGAAGAAATTCTTTACAGTGGGGGTGGTGAGGCACTGGCACAGGTTGGCCAGAGATGTTGTGGGATGCTCTATCTCTGTAAGTGTTCAAGGCCAGGCTGGATGGGGCTCTGAGGAAGGTGGTCTAGTGGAAGGTGTCCCTGCCCATGGCAGAGGGATTGGAACCAGATGATCTTTAAGATCTCTTCAAACCCAAACCAGTCTGTAATTCTATGATCTTTGGTGACAGCTGGTTCTTTCCTTGAGAAATAATTGAACAGAATGGACAAATGGCTGAAAGAAATAAGAGTCTCCTGAATTATCATTCTTACTTTTTGTCTTTTCAGACACAGGTTTTTTTCCCTCACCTATTTCCATTCTTAGTTTTCAAACATTATGATTCCTTCTCACTTCATGCCCCTCTAACTTCTGACCTAGTGTACACTACCCTCAGAACACTGCCAGATATTTTTTTCTAATGTCATAGTGACCCCTTTTTTAACTAAAGGATAACTGGCACCTGCAGCAACTTTTCTCTTACACAATACACAACTCTGCAGAACATGAAGCACATGCTCCTTTATGAGATTTATATGCCAGCACAGGTGAAATTTGAATTTTCTGGGATGAGTGTCCTAGAGAATGAAGTCATCAGAGGGAGCATGGCACAACCAGAACCTTAATTAAGGCAGTATGAGAAAGGGAGGACGTGACCCTTCAGAAGGTTTTTAAATTTCTCCTGTGGCCTGTCTCACTGCTGCAGTGCTGAGGGGGTGCTGGACGTGCTGCAGGCATTGGGAGGGAAAAGGGGAAGGCAGGGGCATGGGGATGGGGTGGTTCTGCTGCTTTCAAATCCTTCTGTGGCTGGGGCATGGGATTCCTGCTTCCCACCTCGGGTGGAAGCATGTGCTGCAAGCCCCTTGCTGATGGGTTTCCTTGCAGTGCCTGGGAAAACCAGTGCTCATCAGCCAGGCTGCTGAACTGTGAACTGCAATTAGCAAACACTCTCTCAAAAAAAACAGGATGAGAAATGGGGCTAAGGAAGTGTTATAATCTATTGTGGGGACTCCGAAGAGTAAATGAATTTTCCCAGTTAATCCACAGGACACTGATGTATGTGCCAGGTTCTCAATTTTTAATTTAATATTTAATCTTGGTTTTGTTTTGTTCTCTTGAAATAGCCTGCTAAAAGTAAAATGTGTTTTGAGTATATTTTTCATTATATTCTACTACTGGCTGTTCCTTTGGTAAATGAATGTTAGAATTGACTTGTTGATATGTTTACTGCTAAATCATTAAATATCACACCTTGGCTATTAGATACCTGGCAAGCATGGTATTAGATAAATATAAATAGACGAAATTATTTTCCATTCCCATTAGAGTATAAAGCATCTACTACTCCATTGAAGTTGCTGTAGTAGGTGATGGGGTAGATAATTTTAGCCTTTCTTTCTGTTGGATTTCTTTATCCTGTCACTTTCAATTGATGCTAAGTAGTGTGGAGTACACAACCACCAGTTCCTAACACAATCTAAAAAATCTGTAATCTGAATTGCACTGGGAGCAAAATTATTAACTTTCATGTATTTTTTGCTACACCTCATACATTTTTTTTAAATGTTACAGCATGCTGGTAAGTGTGGTTTGGGGATATTCTTTGTATGCTGCCTATTATCTAGGGGTATTCAATGATGTGGAACATTTGTTGGAAAATACATGTGTAAGAATTCTTCTAGAAGGTTTCTTAGACCAGAATTTCGCCCTCGGCTTATTGTTTGAGAAATGATGGAAAAACATATGGACATGTATCAGTATGTGCATGGATAATTTCAAGTGTTGCTTCACACTTGAAGTGTGAGTCGATCTATTATGCAAAAAATGACACTTTTGATGAGGCCAGGAATGCCAGTGGGAGAATAGTGATATTTTATTAATCATTCTCCTTTTCTTGTAATTATTCCTGAAATAAAAATTTGTAAGAGAACATGAAAAAATCATCTATGAAAGATAATCTTACCCAGAAAAGATTTAGAGCATAAAATTAGGATTCATTTATGATACGTGATTTTAAAACATTTTCAAAAGCATTGTGTTGCAAAAGCTTAAGTACTAAAATACCATTTAAAGGGCGTCGGTGTCATGCATACATAGTTTCCACATTTCCCACCCCATACTCCTATATTAGTTCTTTTATTTTACTAAAACAGGTAAAACAACCTACACTGCATTCTAATAAAGGTAACAGTCAACCTTCATTTTTTGGTGAGCAGAGAAAATTTTGGAAGAGGAAACTACTGAAGAGTGGTACTTAAGCCCCACTTTTCCCAGAGATTCTCTTTCTTTTAGTACTTCAATAATGAGGTGTCAAGCTTCAAGTACCACAAGCATGATTCCCAGATGTCTCCACAAGTGTTAGAAATGTAAAATACAGGGCTGTATACCACAAAAATTTGTACTGATTCTTTTCTTGTACTTTTCTTCCCTTCCTCATATTTTTAATTTAATTCTGGAACCATTTTGGTCATAACCATTTATTAGATTCCATAATGATTTCTGGCCTGATAATAGTAGGATAGGGAACCTGCCAAAATCCTCACATTGAGGTGGAGGTAGGTGGAAGATCCTCAGGCTATCATGTTTTCAGTGAGATTTTATTTTTACTGTCAGCACATCAGGATGGGATCTGGACTGTTGCCTTCTCAGTAGGCTTTGAGTTTGTGATTTAAAAGTCTAGTGAAATACTAAATCATTAAGATAATTATGGTCTATATTTTTGGGTTCTGTGTAAGAAACAAAATGTTCCTGTACCACCCACAGAAATGCACAGTGTAAAAAACATGCCTCAGAGTTGAGTTTCTTTTGTTGGTGGTGATTTTTTTCATCTGCCACATTTGTCCCATCTGCTGGGACCTGTCCTGGCAGGCTCTTTGAGGTAGAAGAGGATGTGTCTGATCATATTCAAAGTGGGGTTTGTGGTCTTTGGGACATATACAATGACATTTTTACTCTTCTTTTTACAGAGAATTAAAAACACTTGTGTCTCTAGAAATACCTTATAAATAAGACTCATATAATCTACTTACAGCAGCAGCATTTAGGCTTTGTGTTGAATTGCACGACTCATTAGTGAGATAAAAGACTTTAGCTCAAAAAAAGGTGTTGATTATGCAGAGGCTGCTCACAGGCATTTGTTTCTTCCATCATGGGTTGTTTCATGACTGCACAGTACATCATTATATGAGCACAATGACACACATACAGGACTCTTTACATCACCTTAGCCATCTCCTAAATCTTTTGGCAATTATTTTAGTGCTATTTTTACGATTACTTTTATAATTTTCATTCCTCTTTGTTAGTTTAATTGATATTGCATTATTTTGTTTCACATGATTTTCATCTAATTTCTATTCCTGAACTTTATACCTAATTACATAAACATCAGCTGATTGCAAAGACTATATTTTGCCTGTGTTACCAAAGTCAATGTGATCTCCCCCTGCCACTGTCCCAGTCCTTGAGCCTTTGGTTATGTTTTCTCTCCCCCATCCACAGGTTTGGTGGACACCTGGCATCCAGCCAGAGTCAATCCACTGCATTTTGAAATCAGAGAAATCTTCAAAAGGCATCACTAAGATCTACATCAGTGGGCGTGTTGGAAATCTTAAAATTGTTTCATTATTCTGTAGGGTGCAGAAGTTGTTGAGTTGTTCCTTTTGAAAATCTAGGCAAAAAGTGATTTACAATATCCTGTAATTTTTGTCAAGGAAGTATTTCAAAGGGAGAAGATTTCTCTAGTCAGGAAAGGGGGCTGCTCTGCAGATGTGTGGAACAGAGCGATTCTATGTCACTCGCAAAGATATTGCATCAGGACAGGAGGAGTTCATGCTAGCTTAGCAGATCTGAGGCCTCTTCAGAGTTTTCAGAAGTGATTCTAAATTTACATCAGTATAAACGACTAGTTCTTGTACTGTAATGAGGTGGTATTAGAAGACATTTACGCAAAGTCATATGAGTGGAAAATATTTTAAAAGCCCTAATCTTTAAATTGGTAGAAATATTGCTCTTAGCCCCATAGTTTTAGTGTCAGAAAGCATGGAAAAATATTTCCAATGGACATGGTAGATCGCATCACAAAGGTACAGACAGTAAATTTTGCATTTCAACACAAATTCCCAACCTACACTTCAAATAGAGCTGAGTTTATGGTACCTAGAGATTGAAGCTTTTGCAGGACTAAGCCTTGAATGTTATACTTTTTAAATTGACTATTGAATAAATTAGGCATTATAATTATTTAGGAAATTAAATTGGAATTACTTCATTATCTAAGCCTTTTCTAATAATGGAGATTATAACCCTAAATCACCTGATTTCTCTTGAAAATTTTGCTGAGTCCTTCAATAGCTGAAGAAAAGTGGGGAAAGTTAGATGAGACTTCTAATTGCCAGTGCCTTTGACACGGTTTTGGAAGTCACTTGTGCCTTTTACATGACCACTCTTTTACATTCTGAGAAAAGAAGAAATAGTTTTCTTCTGCTTTTGTGGAGGAACAGAATCTGTAGCTGTGATGGAAAGAGATCTCTTGGCTCTTCTGCCATTCTGAAGAACAACTGGAGTGTAAGTTTGTACTTTCTTCAGTCCATCAGGATATAAATACATTAACTTCATAGTTGATACTTCAAACTGTGTATTCAAATTTTCTTTTTTTTTTCTGTGTATACAAATATTCATTTTTTCCCCCCTTTCTAACAAATAATTTTATTATTCTCATGAAACTACTGTAAGATTCTTGAGTGGTGTTAGAATCCCATGTGTATATGTTGGGGGTTTTTTTAGGGGAATAATTTGATTTTGATTAGTTAGAAGGAAATTCTTTCTTTTTTTAGATATGTTTAGATGTACACAGTGGAGGGCTGGTTGCTTGCTATTTGTTGGTGTGGTTTTGGAATAAGGAGGTCAAAATCACTAATCAGAATTTAAGGTTCACTAACATGACTTGTTTTCAAATCTAATCAAATGAAACAACAGTACAAGTAAAGAAGTTATATTGTTGTTCTGGTGAAGTGACTAAAGATATTTCTCTATTATTCCAAGGCAGCAATAGAATGACACTTCTTCTAATTACTAGTGGCATAGAGAAGGAAAATACACATCTGCAATTTTCTTCCTTAGTTATATGCATTTCCAACATGTCACACAGATGATCAGTGAAAATGCTGGTGTTCAGTAATTATATTCAGCACTTCAAGGGTCTGCACAGATATGTTAATAATCCCATTAATCTTCTTCCTTTATATGGAAATCTGCAGCCCAGATGTTGCATCATTTGCAAATCTTGCAATTAAAACATTTTATAACTTGTGGTTATGCAAAGGGGCAGTAGACTGGAAAATGGGTAAAATTGCTTGGCTAGGACATTGCCATGGCAACACACTGACCTCTGTTCAATTAGTTACAACTGAAGATCCAGCTATTAATTATAATGGTCAGAGAAGGATATAATCTGAATCTCCTTTTACCTTTTTAATATGGACATTTCTCACTTGCCATAAATCTCTGACTTTAGGAGACAAAGCTCCAGACCTGAAGCATTAAAAGTGATAGTGCTGAAATACTGATGGAAAGCGGAGGACAGTAAAGGAATCTCATTTATCAGCTGTAGTCAAGGTACTACTTTAACTTTTTGTAGTCTAAGCATTCTGTCAGGCAAGCTTCAAAGTGAATATTCGTTATTGCTCATTTTAGCTATTGAAATCTACGTTATGTGTGCCAGCAATTATCTCTCATTTTAGAAAGCTGCTGTTAATTAGGGCCAAACTAATCACCATGGGACTTGTGAAAATGGATAGATGCCTCCTTTTGACAGAGTTTTACATTTTGCTGTAGCAAAGTTATTATTTTCTTGGCATGCTATCAAAGAAGAGTTATCTGTTAATTATAGAAGGCACTCCACTTTCTGACACAGGAGCAGTCCATGCATAGTCAGACAGCAGCACTCTGGCTGGGCAGTAAATTCTTTGGAGTAGGGTCATTTTTGGGGAGATTGTGCAAGTTACAGCACCTCCCCACATCACATTCACTCCAAAAAATGCAAATACTCAGCCTGTAAGGTATTGAAAATTTCAGGAAATTTGTGTCCTTTTAATTTATTTTCTTTTTAGTTTTCTGTTTAGCTCTGCGCTGCACTAAGCAAACAGAAGACCAGGTACTCTGCACAGGGAATTCTTCCTTCCCCTTGTAAAATATGTTAAATATTCACATAATCAATGCTGATGTGTTTAGGGGCATTGAAGTGCTTTCATTCTGTTTTCTTTTCCTTTTTTTTTTTTTCTTTTTTTTTTAACACTGACCTGATAATTACAAAAGAAAGGCAGGGAGTGAGTAGTAGGATTGCCTGGCTGAGAATAGCATCTCAAAATCACTCAACTGGACAAAAGTTTAGCTAAATGCAAGGGTCTGGTAAAATATGGAATTCCTCTTGGACTGACTTCCAGCAGTTCTGGATTAGAACCATATAGATTAAAGTGTGCACTTAAATGTGTCTCCCTTATGCAATAATGACCAAGAAATCTCACCCCAGAAGGTATTTGTGCTTTTTTTATGACAGTCATACCCTTCACAGAAGACAAGTGTATAAATTGTATCCTGGTTTTTCAGCCCTGTGCAGGACCCTGGTACGAAACTAAAGGCAAGGAGCAGTGTGACACTGAAGAGTCACTGAAATTATTTTGAGGTGATTCCTATGCAAGACGTGAATTTGTGCCAATTAGCCCCCCAAAAAATGCCAATGAGGTCTTCTTAGCAATCATAATTGCTTTGCACTGAGTGGTGGGTAATCACATCAAGTTCAGAACTCCTTTCTGCACATTGATTACGGAGCTCTGACTGTTTATCATTGCTGTTCTTTCCCTCTCTCCTCCTCGGCCCTTTTCTGCAATCCCACAAGGAATTTAACTGTGCAGGTAACCTCACTGCCTAGGTCTACTTTGCAGTTATTTGAAGAAGTATATCAAGACAGAAATGAGAAATTGATAAAGTGCCTTGTTTGTCACAGGTGTTCCCCTATGTATTTAACAGAATACAGTCATTGTATAGTAGATGGTTCAAAGATGCAGATCCAGCATAATTCATTTTTAAACAGTATTCAGATTATTTGTGATCCAGAAGTGAATACAGAAGCTGAAACTTCCCATTTTTTTTTTTGTTCTCTCCAAATGGATTTTACAATATGTGCAGGGGTGTTTTGTTTGGTTTTGTTTTCTATTTCTTTTTTTGTTTGTTTTCTTTTCTTTTGGTTATTTTTTGCCTTTTAAATTCACATTTAACTCCTTCTCTGTCAAAACTTGTTCTGTACTCCCTATCAGGATATCTGAACAAAACTAACTCTGTGAGCTTCTTAGAATTATTCTGGTAACATGCTCATTCCTGGTTGTTTTTTGTTGTTTGTTAGTTTGTTTTTTGAATAAATGAAAGTAAATAGTAAAATTGAGAAAGAATTTGCATCTGCTCTGAGGGAAAGACACATATCTATTCCAAAATGTAAGTTACCACAAAGATGAGGCACTCACATAAAAAAAGAGCTTTAGACAGTCTGGTGAGGTAGGGAGGGAAGGGGTCTGGGGGTAGAAGTTTGAGAACAGGAAGAACATAATTGTAAAAAACCCCTTTGAACACAGTCAGGCCACTTCTCTGCTTTCCACCATAATCCTCAGCTTTTCTTTGCAAAAGGACATCTGCACAATTTTCTTTACACTGTGTATTCTTCATGCAGTTGCCATTTGACTGCATATGGAGAAGAATTTATGTTCTGGATCACAGCAATAGGTTTCAGAGGGTGGTGACTGGCAATAGGTAAATTTACTATTATTAAATTTCAATGAGTCCACAAACTTACCGTAATATGTAAGTTATTTCTGCCTACTGCTGCTTGAATTGAGTTTAATGTTTCCCACTTTTTTCCATGAGAGATATATATTCTGATTGAATTTATTTTCTCCATGTTCCCTAAAACATGAGTCTGGGCTATCTGAACACTTGAAACACATCTAGTTTACATTTAATCAATACCTTTTTGAGCATTTAAGTGTTTGCCATGGTGTCCCTTTTAGCCATCTGTTTGAAGCCAATAAACCTACCCAGTGTTTCTTTTTCAATGGGTCATTTTGTAAACCTTGTCTTATACAGGAGAGTAGCTGAAACATAGAATCCTAGAGGGGTTTGGGTTGGGAGGGACCTTTAAAGACCACCTGGCTCACCCACCAAGGAAAGCAAGATTACTTGGATTTTCCTATAGTAATTCTGAAAACAAAGATGAGGAAGGTGGGCAGAAGAAGAAAAATACAGGACAAACAGGAACATCACTAAAAAACAGTGGCTGCAACTCAAAAGTATAGCAGTTTTGTGTAAAGAATATACAACACAACAGCTATATGGCCTGATTTATCTCTTTACATCTAGTTCTGTTTACTTAATTTTTTTAAAGGGTTTGAACTGTATATAAAGAACATCCCAGTCCCTCAAAATAAGGTACATTTGGGATCCAGGAGCAGAATAATGGTTAGGCCCTATAATTTTCTCACATATCTGCTTCTTATTTATTTTCTGTGGCATAATTACATGAGTACTCACTTGAATAACTGCTTCAAATATTGTATTTATAAGGAAGGAGATGGCTGTACTGCTGTATCTTTATATTCTTCATAATTTCTCTCTCAATTCTTTTTCAGAGTCTGGAAGGTAGACTTCAGAGGGTCTGTCTTTGATAACAAATAGATGGAGAAAATTTTGTCATCTGTCCATGCAGATAAAAGGTGTAGCACAGCCTTTTCCATGTGGTTAATTTCCCTCCTTTCCTCCCTTGTCCCCTTTCTCCCCAAACAGAATGGCTTGGTCTCTTCTGCCTGCTGAGAGTGGCTCTTGATCCATGATAGTCCCTGTAGTTATCCCTGGGTATTTTTTGGGTGCAGCTGGTTGGTAGAGGGCAAATGTGTGTCAAGAGAGTGTCAGCAACATGTACCATCACATCCTAGTGCTGGTTTGCCATCATGGGTGTAGCTAAACAGTTTTATCACCCATATCCATATGGGAGAGTGCAGCAGGGACAGCCTCTTCTCTAGCCACGGATGAAGTGGCAGGACACTGTAAAAGCTGTGTGGCAATCCCAGCGCAGCCAAAATAGATATATGCTGAATATCCAGAAGGCTTTTTATTTCAGGCTCCAGGATTGCACTTGTATTTTCACAGGACTTCTGGTTTCAAGTTGGCTTATGTTCTATTAGCTGAGGAGGCATAGCTCTCTTGCATCTGCCTGGAGAATACCATCTGCTGCTGTCTTGTCATTAGCAGATCTACTAACAATAGTCGTGTGTGGTTTTACACAGAGCGAAATCCTCGCCCCAGAAACCTCCTTTTGGAGTGCTGGTTCAATTTTGTGCCAAGACAGGTGAATGAGCTTTGGAGGCTGAGTTTCATTAATCAGTGGGAATGCGATGTCATCAGGTAATAAACTGATTTTTTTTCTTTAGCATTTATCAGTTTATAGTAAAAAATGCTTGCATGCAGTGTGACTACAGGTATATGCATATGCATGCATACATGCCCACAAACACGTGTGTAAATGTAAGATATGTATACTTCAGAGTCTATATTTTAGAACTACAGGCTGTACCACTTGCAGGCAAGTTAGTTGAGGACAAGGGTGCTGAAATCACTTTGCCCTGAAGAGAGGGTTTTGGAAGGAACAGAATTCCTTGTGGCATATGGTGGGTGGGCTTCGTAACACCTACGTGATGCAGTTTGTCCTGTGGCTGCCCCTGTTGCATGATTCATTAGTGTGCAGGAAATACTCAGAGTTGGCCAGTTGCTCAGAAATACATCACAATAACTTTTGCTTTCTCTGTCAAGAATATGAGTTTTCATTTTAACTAGCCCTTGGTCCCTCCATGAGGAGAGGAAGGGCTCTTCTTGCAAGCCTGCAGTGGTGGGGTGGACTCTGGAAATCTGCAGTTTCAAGCTGTTTCTATCCACAGCTGAGCACTACACAGAACATAGGAAAGGAGAACCACCACGTGTGTGTGCATGGGGAAACATTATTAAATTATACATTATATAATGCTTTACTATAAAATTGCTCCCAATGGTTTTGATTTTTTTTTTTCCCTCCCCCACAGAAATTGAACTTAGGATCTAAAACTTATGTTATGACAAAACTAAAATCAGAAGAAAAAGTCCAACTTTGTTAGGAAAGGTTGACACGCTGTGACCCAAATGTCTAACCTGATATTTCCCTCATTGCTAGTAGTCACCCTACAGGCATTATCAAAGCAATTTAAACTACTGTATATCTAATTTGCACTGACATAATTAGAACATTAGTAAACTTGACTATCTAGTCATTGCAAGTCATCATTTGCGTACGAGATGAAGTTAGAGCAATATGAAGGCTCTGACACTTCAAAGCACGGTAAACTAGAAGTTAATTTTTTAGAACATTTCAATTAACAAAAAACATTCTCTTTTTTATTTTTTTTTTAAACCTGTGCTACGGACATCCCTACAATCTGATCCCATGTCTGCTGAAGCTTTGACATTGAAGCACTGTAAAGTGAACCAAAAAGACAACGCCGAGCAGAGAGTTGTGTTTGGCATACAAAATAGTCCCCTTGCTAGATCAAACTGCCACACATCATTCCCTGTACATCAGTAGACATAGCTTAGTCCCATCAATAGTTTACTGACCTGTGCTGTGATAACATTTCCATCTCTGGAGTGCACATTTTGCAAGTCCATTTGCTGGGGGGTGGGGGAAGGGGAGATGATGCTTATCCTGCCTGTCGGTGCGTACCGGGGGTATCGATTGGGCACAGAACTCTCCCCTGCTGACTGATTGCCACCCCTCGTGCGTGCACGCTCTCTGAACTTTGTTGTAGCTGGATAAATGGAACAGTTTCCAGCGAGATCAGCCAGGTCTCAGGAAAACAAACATCAGCCAAATTGAACAAAAAAAAAAGTATAAATAATGAAAGAAGTCCTTGACATTGCCACAGTGCACTCGATAGTCACAGACTGGCTTAGTTCTGTTGCAGGCTATTTGACTAAGAATGTAAAAGACTGTTTGAGACAGTAAAAATTTTAACATCTTGTCACACATTTCCTTCCAGAACAACTGTCCTTCCTGCTAGCTTCAGGTCAGCACTAAAAGTAAAAGGTCAGAATACCAATTAACTTATCTTCCTGACAAAAAGCCCACTCAGTTCAGGGATATTATGTAGCTCAATATTTTATTAATGTAGGATGGCTTTGATCTGCATTTACTTTCTGAACCTATACTGATTTTTCTTTAAATTATTTTATTAATTATCCATATAATTGGAAATAAATCATCAGTTGGAAATAAAGATTTTTGAACTTTGTTTTTATTTTTGTCTCATCTTCACTGTAAAAGGTGACCAAAGCAATAAGAACTGTTAGCCATTCAAGTCAGTCTGCTTTCTTTTCTTTTGATTTGGTGGCTGAAAAGATTATTGTAATATTGTACACTACCAAATTATGGGAAAAAAGATTGTAATATTGTACAGCATCATATTCTGAGATTACTGTTCTGAATTAATAGTAATTTACAAGTTCCCTAAAAAGTTAGCAGGGAGACTAAAGAGCTATGGATATGCAAAAACACAGCTTGGTTATGTGAAAGTAAAGTACTTGAATATTCTCTGCCCCTCAGCTGGAAGTTTTCCAGAGGTTCCTAATGGAATTTTGTACATAATATCAGAAATTATTCCTCTGAGGTTTTCCTTACTCTCCACCTTTTCCTGTATGTTCTCCTCTCATATGGATATCCAAGGCCTGTTGAATGTCCCTGCCTTTGACTATGAAATCAGTCACTTACTTGCACTCCTAAGCCATCTGCATTCTTGGGAATATTCCTGATTTGGAGGAAGTTATTTTTGTTTCTGGGGTTTTTTGGTGCTCATTGGCTAGCTTTTTCAGGAATAAGAAATGCTTTAACCATATCACTTCATCTTTTACACTGAAATAGTGCTGACAGAAAAGATTTTTCCTGGTTCTCTTCCACACACATGGGATACCCACACCCATCATGCTGCAAACCCACAGCACTGCCAGTATAAAAATGCTCTGTCACCCATTTCAGCCTTCTCTGGCAGAAAGGGGTACCTGGACATGCTCTCTCTAGATGATCATTTCTTCCTAATAAAGGTTGTCCAATAATCCATTCAGCATGGCAGCCTTAGAGTCTTAAGTTCTGTATTTAAATATTTTTTTTCTGCATGGATTTTGCTGTTCTTGTGGATTAACCAGCAGCCAAGATGCAGCTGAAGCCAGTGACCCTTGGGCTGCTCCACACTGGTTGCTCAGGCACAGTCTTACAACTGAGTGTAAGGCTTCAAGTACAAAACAGATTGGAGCCATAAGGAGAAAAAGGAAAACACTAAAACTTTTAGGAGGATATTGCTCTTTATTCACTTCATCTCTTTTTAGCCTGCCTTCTCCCCTTCCCCAGAAGCCTGCCTTGCACATAAACTCTTTTGCAATGTCTCATGGGGAGAAAGATGCAGGCAAACTCTCCTCTTGGTTCCTTATGGACACGGACTTGGTGAATCTCAGCCCTGTGTTGCCCTGGCACACCTCTTTTTTATTCAGCTTCTCAGCTCCCACTGTCCCTTGGCCCTCCAAAAAGGTGACTTAACTGTGGGACCTATACTGGACTTGAAACCATTTTGATGGGAAGAGTGAAGCTTTTGGAGAAGGGCATTAAACAGTTCCTCAGAAATTGCTCTTATGCAAAGAAGCTGTGTCCAGAAAAATATTTGAAGTGAGATACCAAGGCTGAAATGGCTGAGCTGGAACTGAGAATCCAAGATTGCCTCCAAAAAGAGGCAGTTCCATATCATGTGAAGCAGAGTTTCATTGCTCTAGTCTTTCTCTCATTTGAATGAGCCATCCCCATTACTATAATATTGTTACAAAAAAATGAAATTCTGTTGTTCTCTACTTCTTATAGAACTCCTTAACTACTCGAGGCATTTAACCTCATGTTTAAGAGTTTAGAATTGGGTTGGAATATCAAATGAAGTTCTTTGCCATTTGACAGAAGTATTCACATTTAATTAAAATTCACAGATAACTAGAAACATAAAAATATTAACTATCCACAATGCTCAAAGTGTTGGAGAATTAAGGTGAGGTTTAATGCTGTGTGAACTTCCTGCAGTCTTCTTTGGAAAACAAGTAATGCCATCTTTTTGTTTGTTCATTTGCTAAAAGGTATCTTTGTGCATCTAGTGCGGGATCATATTTTACCAAAACTGATTTTGTAGCATCATACACTGAAGTAGATGAAGTTGGTTTGTGAGAGTTTATGTAATCTAAACAGGCAAGAACAAACAAAGATTCTTTTGTCTCATTGGTGAAATGTGATGAATTCTTTGTCCTTCTAGTGGAATTTCTTAGTTATATAGCTTTTAATTTTTTTCCCCTTTTTTTTTTTTTTGATTAAACTGTAACATTTATTAACAAAGACTTTGGCTTCATCTCTCTACAGCTTGCTTTCCGGAGAATTCACTCTATTCTTTAAACTGTGTTTCCAAGAAGATATAAAATATGCATATATTCCCTGGCAAATCAGTGTTCAGTTGCACAAGCTATCTTAGTAACCAGCTGATGCATTGGCTCCATGAAAGAACCAAATTAGATAAAATGAAAAGAGTTTATGCACATCTTTTTTTAAAAAATGGTCTTTTTTGAAATAATAATAAAAAATATTTATCTGAAAATATAATGTGCCCTTAGGACATGATACTGGATATTGCTGCATGATTTAAATTTCAGAACAGGATAATTAATGTAATAATTCCTTCCTCATAAACAGCTCCAAAGGTATGAGGAAGTGTTTATAAGAGAAATGTATTTCCATCAGATTTATTCCTGTAGGGCAAAAACAGGGTTAATATATTTAGGAAGAATTTATTTTCTTTGCTGTCCCCAAAAATTCAATACGGTAATTACTAGCATTTCCTTATTATTTGTAATGAAAACTACACCTGTTGGCACAGTTGGACAGCATTATTTAAAAAAAAAAAAAAAAATTGAAACTTTAGTGTTCTGGCTCTGTTGTGTTTCATTACATTATGTCCTGGACCCAGAGTCACCAGTGAGGACCCTGTGGTGATTAGGGCTTTGAAATAGCTTCAGCAACATCAGAACCTGGTTTATGGTTGCTTGGCTTCCAGTAGGGGAAGGCATTTACTGAGCAGGGTGTAGTTTCTGGTTTGGAAAAGGGGGCAAGATAAGCATGGCTTCAGGTTCTGGCTGAATTCATTGAGTACTTTATGTAGGCCAGGAAATGGAAAAGGATAGGGACAAAAATCCCTAAACATGCAATATACTTAATTTCACTCTTTCTTAGGTGGAATGTAGAGTTTTTTCTTTATTTTCTTGTTCCAAATGATGTTCTTGAAAATAATCCAAATACAGTTTTCCCACCTCCAAAAAGTGAGGTCAACAGACAAGGTGCAAATTCAGCTGTTTGCCTCATTTGCCTTTGAAATAGGAGTGGTGTTTATTTCCAAGTTCAAACACAAGTAAGCAAACTTGACTCACGGGATGCACATTCTGGTGGTGTCTCGTTTTATTTTTTCTTTCTTAAATTTCCTTCAGGATTTTTAAATATTTTCCCGATTTGAACTTGGAAAGTCCAAAACCAGTGAGGTGACAACTTGTATTGCCCCGTGGGTGTCTGCAACTGCCCCTCCTCAAGTTCTGCCTTCCAGCCTAGGAGCAAACTGTGGTTTAAAGCTTTTTAAGAACTCCACCAGCTGTGATTGCACAGCTTCAATGGTAGCACAGGTGTGATGGATTCCTCCTAGCAGGGAAGGCAGAGCTAGCTGGATAGGACATTGCAGCGCACTCTTATCAGCTGCCAACATGCTGGAGCCCAGCAGAAGCTGGCAACCCAGATATGAGCAAAAAGTAAGTTTCCCTATGACTTGGTAAGAGGAAAGAAGAATTTCACATTCCAGGTAGAGCTTCTGGGGTGGCTGACTGCCTAGAAAATGAGCTAAACCTGTGCATATGTCAGGTGCTTTGGCCTGCTCTTCTCTCAGGATGCCCCCCTAAGCTCTTGTGGGTCCATAGTGGATGTGACAGATGGTTTAGAATGCGGTACCCAACTCCCTCCAGGCAAACCTTCCTTGCCAAAGGCCCAGTAGGCTCAGTTCTCTAGGTAGCTACTGCCCATCTTTGGAAACGTAAATAATTCTTAAATTAGGAAATTCAATATAATATGTGCAGCAGGCTTGCAGAGTTTTTCAGGTTTTTATTTTAATTTACAGATTGTGCCGATAAGCATAAAATAAAATATTGCAGTTCATACAAGACATTAATTCTGCTCTCTTAAGATGCTGTTTGCTCAAAAAAGCTCAAATTAGATGCAGCAGCATCTGTTTTTCTGTTCTGCTTTCATCTAATTTTACAGCTGGATTGTCTAAGCCACAAGAAGGTCAAATGATTTGCCCTAACTCTGCCTATGAATTTATGGCATATGTTTGACAATCAGAGCCCATATGCTTGCCAAAAGTGCATTAAACATTTTAAATGTATGGTTTGAAACAATGCCTTTTTTACTAGGAAAAAAGTATGGTTAATAAAGTGATTTTTTGTTGTTGTTTTTCTGCTAAATTAACAAGAATAAACAGATAACAACAATAATTTGTCAGACTCTTACTGACAGTAAAAAGTTTACTGATATTTTGTTCTTTCTGCTGCAGGCTTAGGAAAAGAATCTGTATTATTACTATTATTATTATTTATGGCAAATTTTACTGCACAGCACGAAAAAAAAATCAATTCACTTCACTTGTAGCTGTTGTATTTTGAATGCAAACCCAGCACTATTCAACATGGTGAAAACAACTGTGAAATAATTCACATTTCGTAGTGTTGCTTTTGGGAACCTTCCTACACACAAAAAGTGGACAAGGTGGCAGAATATTTCTTTAACACATTCTTTTTCTCTTTTTTTTTTTTTTCTCTGCCTTGTTTTGTTTTGTTTTTTAGTGCCCCAGATGGTTTTGTCTGGGGTAGATTTTCTACCCAGTGGCTTATATGGGGCTGTGTTTTGGATCTGTGTTGAACACCGGGTTGATAACACAGACATGTTTGTTATTGCCGAGCCAAGGCCTTCTCTGCCTTTCTTACTGTCACACTGTATGGGAGGCTGGGAGGAGACACAGCCAGGACAGGTGACCCAAACTTACCAAAGGGATATTCCAGACTGTAGGGCATCAGGCTCGGTTACTAAAGTGGGGGGAAGAAGGAGGAGTGGAGGGACATTTGCAGTGGTGCTGTTTGTCTTCCCAAATCACTGTTACGTGTGATGGAGCCTTGTGCTCCTGGAGATGGCTGAACACCTGCATGCCCATGGGAAGCAGTGAATGAATTCCTGGTTTTGCTTTGCTTGTGTGCACAACTTTTACTTTCCCTGTTAAACTGCCTTGATCTCAGCCCATGAGTTCTTTCTTATACCATTCTAATTCTTTCCCCGATCCTGCTGGTGTGGGAGTGAGCAAGCAGTTGAGTGGGGCTTGGGTGCTGGCTGGGGTTAAACCACAACAGTAAAAAATATTAGGAAAGTGCAGAAAAGTATTTCAAGGTATCAAATTTAGTCTGAGGATTAATTAATCCACCAATGTTTAGCATTTATTACGTAAACCTTATTGATTGGGCATGGGGAGAGCCTTGCTGCTTACCCAGGGTCACCATGGGGGTCGGGTGACACAGGGTCCGGGGGGCTGGTGGTCACATCCTTACCTGGTGAGCCGAGGAGCAGCAATGTGCAGGCTCTCTCTCTGGACACAATGGATCATCGGATGCCAACTGGGAATAATTTAAGCTAAAATCCAGATGGGGCTTGGCTTAGCCTAGAACAGCTTGTTCTGAACAATTCATAATCTCAGAAATTGTGATGGTACTTCTGCTAAGCTTTGCCTTCCCATAGATATCATTAGCTTAGATTTTCATGCTTTATACTCACTTATGAACACATAAGAAATTTTTTTTTCAAGTTACTGGAAAGCTATAGCATGGATTATGCTCTCTTAAACAAATTTCTCTTTCCATAAGTTTCAAAAGTGTCCTCAAGCCAGTTGAGCATGGCTTCCTTTTTGGAATAACTTGTTTTCCAGCAAGTCAAATGGGTCAGCTTCACCGGTGTTCAGTAGATGTCTACTCTGGCCATGTTCCCCACTTCCCTTTGGCCTGTAGACCAGTGGCCTAGGAAGAGTATTTTAAAGTGCTCTCAGTGTGTTTGGTGCCACTGAGAAGTGGTCACAAAGTCAGGCTAACTGGTGTCAATGGTGTGCACTGAACCAGCTTTCACCCATAAAAACAGTGTCCCATGTATGTCTCATTATATAGTGAAATACCTCCTGGCCCCCAAAGGAATATTACTGTAAGAATTTTGAAGGTCCTACTGCAGTCAGCCTTGTGCCTTAAGCTGTGTTCTGCTGTGTTGGGATTGAAGGTCTGGCTGCAAATGGATGTGTCCAGTGGTTTCATTCAGAGAGCAGTTTAGCTTGTTGTCTTGTATTCGTCTTTCCGGAGGTGATTGGCAGTTCATCATTTTAAATTTTAAATTTATCTCTACGAAAGGACATGCTAAGCAGCTCCCAAATGCGCTCAGTAAACTGCCCCTAAAGCTGCTAAGGACAGTGAGGCAGTACAGACCTGGAGGGGTGCAGGGACCAGAGCTCTGCTTGGTGGAGGTCTTCACACCCTTGGCCATAAACGGGCTTCTCCTGCCTCACTGGAAAACACAAAACTCTTGCACTTCTAATTTGAAGTATAAACGCAAGGTTTTTCTTTGTGCTGGGACCCTCACATTGTGTGGGCTTGTTTGTTTATGTTTTTTTAATAGGGTTTGAGACTTTTTATTCCGTTCAGCCCTTTTCCAGAAAAAGCAAAAATAGTTGCTCAAAATTGGGCATAGTCTTCTTCAACAGATGAATGCTGTTCTAAAACAGTTATAAGGAAAATTTACATATATTTCCTTTTTTTCTTTTTTCAGGCAGACTGTCACCTAGTGTATCCTTCAGAAACCCTTAAATTCCCTCTAACTACTGGTTACTCAGTTTGATAATTTGGTATTTTATGAAACTGGATCCTCATTTTGATACTTTGGAGGTGTCACACATTATTTAGTAAGAAAACTGTCTCTCAGAATACTCGGGATTACACTTTGTCTCATTATCATGCAATTCACATTTATCTGGTGATTTAAAAAAATCTTACTACAGAACATTTTCCGGTTTTGCTTTCAAAGTTATTGGCAGTTTCCTAGCAATATCAAGTCAGGTTTATTAGTGAAGTTTTTACAGTAAAAAAAAAAAAAAAGAAGTAAAATCATCTGGTTTGTTGGGCTAGGCATATTTTTTTGAACTCTAATAAATGTATATTTAAGTGCAAATCCTCAGAAATCAAGTGCCGTACATAGGCTGGTTTTTCAAAGGAAGCTGTTGAAGTTGCTGAGACTACATTTTTAAAAGCTCTTCAGGAAGCTCAACTTAGGGTAATCTTACAAAAAAATTCTGTTTGAAGGTGATTTTGGGTCACTTGGTGTGAGGATGGAGCTATTTTGAGATATTTGCTTTTTAACCTGCTTGACATGAAGATGTGGAATGTGGCATTACTTTGATATCAGGGCAGAAGAATGTCTCTGTAACACCTGCTGATCTCTCACTGTTCCCTTCAGCTATCTCAGTGTATTTAAAATACAGTGTTTTTCAAAGAGCAAGCTCTGGTTTTTAGCAAAAACTATCCTATGATCTAAAAAAATAGCTATACCACACAACAAATCTAGCTGCTTCACATCCTTGTGGACTCTTGAAATGATATACAAGACTGACATTAAAGGTTTCAAGCAGTTTAGGGGGAAAAAAAATCACTAATATATGCTTATTTTCAGATCACACTATTTAAAAAAAGAAAAAAGCCACATTACTGTTTTTAAATTACAATTTTAGCTATTACAAACTTAAGTATATTAAGCAAATTAAATGGTTTGGATTTCGAGATGAAGGAAGAGCTTATCAAAGGAGTTGCAGTTCTTTAATTCCAAAAGCCAGAGCAATTGAGATACAGGCTCCATTTAATTAGAAATTATGAGATGGATAAAATGAGCAGAATAGAAGGATTTCCTTTCCACTTATCCATTTCTAATAAATGCATGTTTTGACAGCAGTAATGCTGTCTTAAATAGTTAATGTTACATGAAACTTCCATCTTATTTGTGTGGGTTGTTCTCACTACATCAAGGAGCCTCTGAGATGCCAGATAGAACACGGATATATGCTGGATTAAATCAAGATGGATATGGAAAATTTGTTTTAATACTCTTGTGAGGAAAAACCCTAGCAGTGCTCTTTTCCTGCAGTCCCCATGAGCTTTCCTTCAAACTTTTCTCCTGCCAATTTGTCAAATATTTTCTCTGAAAGACCTCGAGTGCTAATCTCAAACCAGAGATCACCTTACTTTTCTTGGCAAACCTTGCCTTTCATTTTGTTTATTTCTAATGGGCTACACATCTGAGCAATAAAAAGGAGTTCTGTAGGAAAGCCATGCAACATTTCTGACACTGGGCATCGTATTCTTTTCCTGGAAATGTAATTTCTAGTTGCTTCCTAAAACAGACCCAGTGGATTTGGGCCGGGCCTGAGCACTCTCTGAACCTGCCAACACCTCTCCAGTAGCACTGCAGCAAGTATTCCTTACAGCAGAGCAAGCAGCATCTGTGGGTGCACTGCAAGAGCCAGGAACACACTTAATCCAGCAGGTCATTTGCCTGCATAACTAAATACATAACACAAAGAAAACCACTGTGCCAGAAGCAGCTCTCCAGGAATCTAAGATGCACTGAGTGCTCAGCTGCCAGGGGTGAATGACTCTGCTAAGTCACCTTTTATCTCTTGTTCGTGATCCTCAAGGAAAACCTAAAAACCTCCTTCCTTTGGAATTCACAACACAATGGCAAAAATCATGGATTCAATGATACAGGTTTGGGGTTGGTTATTTTTCATATTTGTTTGTTTTAATGGCATATTAGAAGCTTTTATTTCTTTCTTTCCCAAACACAGTCTGATTTCATTCCCTTTCTTTGCCTTGCCAACCTCCTCTTCACCTGTCCCTTGTCAAATTCCTTCTGTAAGACACCTTTTTTCTTCCATCAGACCACTCACCTTTTTATTTTAAGAGTGAGATTGCCAACAGACATTTAACCAAGTTCTAAGCAGCTGCTGCCAGAGGCCAACCCTTTCTCTTAAGTGTGTTGCAACAAAGAAGGCCAGAAAAATCTGCTGTTGCATGCTGGATGATGGGGTATTTCTAGCACATATAGGCACAGGTGGCAGAGATTTCTCTTAAAAATCTGCAGGTTAGCATAGGCCGTCTGATTTGAGAGGAAGATGTGTTGAACATGTGCATTCAGTATGATTTTACTGCAGAAGGATGAACAATTTTATTTTTATTCCTACTTATGCGGCACTAGGAAAAGGTCTCATGGATAAAGTCTTTCACTCTTAACAAGTAGCATGAGAAGGGGTGTCCTGAATATGTGTGTTGGAGGGACTCGTGCCCTGCCACAGGAATCTACTGTGGAACTACTCATTTCAACCTAAGAGAAATTAGTTACAAATACAGAAACCAAAATTTACTCATAATGATTTAACATCCCCTTCCAGTGAAATACTTAGAGTCACTGCTTTTTTGCCCCTGCCACTTCAATTTCACTAGTGCTATCACCCAGCTTCTTCACATAAGCCGTAACGAGATGCCTGTTTTCCCAAGGAAAAGGCAAATAATCGTATTCCAGGGCTCTTTAAGGAGTCTCTGTGACTCATTTTCAGAACACTTTTATACTTCTGCCTTGTCAGTCTCTGAAAATGAGTGGTAATTAGCCTTCTGGGTTGGCAGGAAATTGCCATATTGATCATCTCTGGAAACATCAGATATAGAAAGGAAGAGAAATCTATAGAAATAAATGTTTATGTGCCTTGTTGGGGACTTGAGGGGGTTATTTTCTGTTTTTTAGCTTGAAGATTTATTAAGATCAGGCCAAACTAAGATGAACAAAATGTATTGCTACGGATTTGGACATTAGAAATAGTTTTTACTACCACTAGTGCAAATCCAATAAAAACTCCTGAAAGAAGCTAAGACTGCTTTTAAGTAAGACCACTTAAGGCTTGGCTGTAAAGGAAATATTGCTCTTTAAAAATGTAAAACAAATCCTTCTAACAGGACTTTTCATGTTAAGCTGTCTCTAAATAAAAGATGATGAGATATTTAAAGAGTTTCTGGGTTCGCATTAAATGCATAATTCAGGAGTGGATGTTGGAAAGGGAGTAAAAATGTAAAAGGCTTTAGAGGAATATATCTGTGATTCTATATGGTTTGTCTGGAAAGTTTAATCGGCACAGAGGAGCTGAAATGTAACCAGGGAAATAGTTTGGATTATACTGATTTTAAGGTCTTAAAAAATTATCAACTCTTCAGAAATGCTTCCAGTATGTAACAGCCCCTATTTCAGGATTTTCTGCCCTGTGATATGCAAAAAAGATTATAGTAGCATGAGCTAAAGCAGCTGATGCTTTGCAGTGGCCATTCCTGGTGATATTGCATAATTCTGTAAGCCTGACTTAGTGATGAATTTTAAAAATCAAATAACCCTGGATGTCTTCCAGGCTTATGTTGCATATATACCCATAATGGTCTTTGGAATGCAAGCATGTATAGAGTAATACCTTATAAAAAAACATTAGAGCCTTGCTATGAGATTAATGGTGGGATTTATTGAGATGTTTGAGACCAGAACTGTGCCCATCATTCCTAATGTTTCAAACCAAGGGCATGAGTGATATACATTTTTAGCAGCTGTCACTTCAATGCAGTACTCTTATAATGAGGAAGATGAAAACACTCATATCATGAGAAATAGCAGGAAAGAATAAAAAATATTAAATCAGTGTTTTTGTGATCTAAAGTTGCTTTTCTAAACATCTCAGTCATAATTTTTCGTAGGGTGAGTCTTCAGTCAGTAAGTTTGTCTTAAGGGATGAGATATATAATATATAAACATCTTAAAGGGATATGTTTTGCTTCTATAGAACTAAAATAAACACAATTTGTGGTACACTGTTTCCTGTGGCTGTGGAAAGTCTCAGCACCTTATAAAGGACAGTGGCCACTTGGGCTGCGGTTCAGTAAATTTGCTTAGATACTGTGCTTTGCCACCTTTCTAGACAAAATTCATCACAATGGGAGTCCTGTTCCTTATTTTGTGCTGGCTAGGCTATGCTCCTACTCTTCCTTCTAATAAGGAAGAATTTTTGTGATTTCAGAGAATTACAGGAAGCATATTAGTGTTTCTCCCCTGTGGACTGGGGTACTCTGTCTTTGCTTGGTTGCATGAAGGTATGACTGTCACCATATCCACTGCTACCCTGGAGTTTTTGTGTTGTTCCCAGATCTGTTGCTTCCTTGGTTGGGCCAAACGAAGCAAAATTGGAGAAAAGGCTCAATAAAAGCAAAATAAAGCAATTTCCAGATCATTGGTCATTAATGCGCTAATGTCCAGTTATTCTGAAGCATAATTGCACTTACATGTACCAGAACATTTGGCAAATACTTTCATCTTCTATTTGAATATTTGTTTGGGCATAAAATTTTCTAAGTAGTTTTTTGCCTTGTAGTGTCAATAATATTTCAAATATCAATGGACAGAGGTCATTAGATAGAAGTGTAGTGATTTGGGGTGTCCCTGGAGTGGATGGGCATTACAATCTAAATGGTAGATAGGAGATGCTTTTTCTGAGAAATCATGAAACTTTAATACAAATGTTGTGTTACATTGCTGTATATAAAACTCACTCTAATACAGGGAGGGAGATGGGAGGATTTGATCTGTTATTAATGTAGTGAAAATTGCTTGGTTATGGGAGTTTAATGAGACCCCCCCGTAGCCAAAATGTTGGAAATTAGTATGGTTTAACCTTCCTTTCATCTTCTACAAAGAGAAATTATTCTCTGACTTGTGTAGTTTTAGATTAAATTTTGAGCATATGCTTTAGCCCTTTTGTGAGCTATTTAAAAAATTTATAATAGAACAGTATAAATGCAGCCAAGCATTCAGCAACTTGTACTAGAGAGGTTACTTGGTCTTTCAAAACTTGGAATCAAAGCATGAGTGGGAGAGGAGAAACTGTGAGGTGCCCTTCCCATGAGAAGGGTGAAGGGACACCTTCAGATAAAAAAGGAAAGAAATCAAACTCACTTTGGGAAGGGTGGAGGTGAGATGGAATGTACATTTTTAAAAGGGGGACACAAATTAACATTTCAGATCCTTGACTAAATTAACTTTCTTTATCCTAGGCATAGTATAGTAAGTTTCCCCTTAAGGTTTTGGAACGTGAGTTGGCATTTGGTTTAGTCCTGTTGTTGTTGTCCTTGGAAGTCTTCTCTGGTCCTATTAATTTCATGTGCTGAAAGAGTATTTATTTGCTTATTTAAACTAAATATGCCTAATAGCTGTCCCTCTTGTTAGAAAGCTGGAACTCACTGAATATCACGTTTTCCAAGGCTCTCTGTGAGGAAACTGTAAACTGTCTCACAACCATTGTTATGTTTTGGAACAAAAATTTTGTAAAAAGCAGCAGCAGACATGTTAAACAGATTTTTCAGGGTATGATGGATTTTCAGGGTGAAAGATTAAGAAATTTTATGGTGCATTTAGAGATGTGCATGTTATGCCATGTATAGATTACTGACTTGCCACCCCCCTCCATCTTTGAGCCTTGCAGATTAAAGCTGCCTGTATGACAGCACATTTCAAAGATTCATATGAAAGTAAGCTTCCATGAATTCAGTGCTAAAGGCTCAGACTTAAATTTGGAAAGAATTAGCTTTTGTTGCTATGGGAACACATACTTCATTTAGTCCTGAAAGGAAAATATACAAATTTATGATAAAATATAACACTATTAGTCCACTTGGTGGGGCAGGAGGCACTAGAAATAACTATGTAATCTGGGCATATCATATCTCCCTGTTGTGTAGAGCATGAGCACACTGAAAAAAAAAAATCTCCTCATCAGTTTATTGCTCCATCATAATCTTTTTTTTCTGTAAGTTCACATTTGTTTGCATTGTAAAATCACAAACTGCACATAAACAAGTCGTTCAGTCATTATTTGCCTTTGTGAGGAATCACTGGGGACATCTATTCTCACATGATTATCTTTATTTATTTGCCGTTCCTAAAGTTTTGTATGAAGCCTAGATCTCAGCACGTTACTATTCAGCTAACCAGGAGTAAAGTAGAGAAAGTTGTTGTTGCAATTGAATTTATTCCTAGGCACTATTAATACGAGTATGAAAGTGAGTTCTGCTGCTAGCTTCTGTGTTTGCTTCTTTGCTTAAGAGGGTTTTGCTTACTGTGAAGGAAGTGGTGGCAAATGTCTCACAATTAAGGCTTTTTTGTCCTTGGAGAATGACATAACTGTAGAGAGATTTTTCCCTTCTCTTGGCTTCTGCCTTCCCAATTTTTTTGTAAATCTCTGTTTCACGGATAGCCTCACGCTGAAAATTTATCTGTGTAGTATTATCCAGAAAGAGTCTGCTTTTTAAGCCCGAGAAAGTTCTAAAATTAAATGAAATGCACTTTTTGCATCAAGTTAATGAACCTCTTTTTCCTTATGATTTTGGGTGCTATGACCACCATTCCATCTTTCATGTGACACAGAGCTTGTGTGAATTTATTTGCAAATGCTAGGGACGCATATTTATACTGCTTTTCATGTGCAACATTTGTGCTGTTTCATGCAGGTATTTATTATCCTGTTTCTCTAAAACTTGACTTGATATTCAGGTTCAAGTGGACATACAAATGTAAAGAGAAATAGAATAGAAACTGCAACTATCATGTGATCCCCCAGTGAATTCCTTCAGAGATGTGCTTTTTACAGTACTTTGATGCAAAAAATCTCTCTAATCATATCTTGGCTGCTTCAGGCATGCTGTTATGAATGCTGGGGAAATCTACCTTTTAGGAAATCCCAAAAAATATCTGCCCTTGTCAGACTGTATGTATAAAAAGAGAGATCAAGAAAGAGCAAAATCAGTAGGAGATGCAGACAAAAATTAACATAAAAGTGGGAAGATACAGAGGCTGAGTGATCTCTCAATTCACCTCTGCAATGGAGAGGAAGTACAAGCAAAATGCTTTTCATCTTTTAGGAATCTCTAGCATGATCTCCACTTCTGCTTTTGCTATAAGCAGTTAACGTTGCTTTTGTTGAAATGCTGCCATTATCATTTAATCATCAAGTCTGTAAAGTGCTGTGCCCACTCAGCACAGAGATCATTCCTTGGCCTAGAGACAAACCGTTTAAGCTGTGGCAAAGTTTCATTCTTTCAAATAAAATCCTTTTCCAAGAAATGAACGGGTGAAATGTTTCAGTTAAGAAATATTCCCACAGCATTTTATTTGGCTGTGGGTTGTATGAAAACGACCCCAAAATGCCTGATGTTTTGCTAAGTGACACTAATGCATTCCACCTCTGTTGCCTCTCCTAAAGTTCACCCACTGGACTGCTGTGCTCGGGTCACACACAACCCTTCACCGAGGGAAATAGCAGTAGTTTGGTATTCTGCAGTGATATATGCCTAAATTGCATTTTGTATGCATTATGTCAACTAAATATACATAACAGCAATTGAAAGAATGTGGCAATGACTTTTTGAGAAAACCGTAAACAAATTCTGTCATCATTGTGGAAGAGATATGAACATCTGCCATTTCTCTTCCATTTGCAATCCAGAGTATGGTGCTGTTTAAAAGCATTTTACTTCACAGTAGAGGCTTTCTCCTGAAGACAAAACCCCTCCCCATTCTGCTCAATTACTTTACTTTGTAAAGCAGTCTTAGAACATGTGGACTGGGTTCCTTTCAGGGGTCCCAGAAGCAGACTAGAGCTCATCATAGTAAAATGCTCTTATGGGGCTCTCTTTGGGGCATCAACCTCTTTGTTCCCTGAATTCTTTCTGTTGACAACCCTGCTTGCTTTTGTACTCACAGTTCATGTCATCTGAGATCTACCCCAGCTTTCATCCCCCCAGACACTCTGTATACCTTTTGTACCTAATTTTTCAAGGGTTTAGGTTTACCTCCTTTTTTGATGTACTTAAAGGAAACCTTTGCTCTTTTAATAAGTGAGATGGGGGGGTGTTGCCTAAACTTAAGTAGATTTTTCACTTTGAAAGTTCATTTTTATCTGCTATCCAGTCGATAGCTTTAGTAAACCTTACTTTATTTATTCATCTCAACAGGAAAAAAATTCATGTTTGATACCACAAGAGTTAGCGATCTATCTAGGCATTTGAAAACAGAATGAAGCCTTATCATTTTGGAAAAGTATTAGTGATGGAGAACTTTACAATAAAGCAAGTGAAATGGCTTTTAAGGTCTGGCCTGATTTGAGGGGCTAAATGACTGCTTCTTACAAAGTCAGCTTTAATAGTGTGTTTTTAATTAATCTCTCATGTCCATGTATGTATAGAGGAAAAAAAAAATCATTTAAATGGTAATGGTTTCTGTATGCTGTTCTCCCCAACTTTGAAACCTGAATGCCTGTGTTCATTTACATTTATTCATGGACCACTGAGTGAAGAGTGTTCCTGGCCTTGCTTTTGGGATGCTCATAAAACATGAGGGAAGCTTCATTTTAAATCAGTATAATGGTCTAATGAAACCCATGCTTCACAACTTCACTCAGACATCTGCATTAGCCAGGAAGATATCTTTTTATCCCTAGTGCCTGGCTATATATAGACTATTTTCATTTCTTCAGAAAGATCAGAAATTGTCTTCAGGTAGAAGTAGTGTTCGATCAGAAGGAGCAAGTAGAACCAATTATTGCCTTTCTGAGATACCTTAGTACCCCCTCCTATCTTGTGTTTCCTGATGTCCTCAGAAGCACCACAAGCTGTGGCAAACATTCCTCCCCTCAGGAGCTGGCATTTTTCTACATTACAGTTCATTTAATAAAAGCATTTTTGGCAGCAGTATTTAGCATTTATTTGTGTCTTGGCCACTCCAAGGGATCGTGTAGAGAAGACGATGGATAAGCAAAGAATTGCAGGTACCTGCGTTGGGCAAGGCAAGTTCAGGTCCGTGTCTGTACCTAATGTAAGCATGAACATGAACCTCATCTTCTGTAGTTCAGGCTGGAGGACTATCACCAGCAGTCCATAGGCTGTGATCTGCCTTTTCTCATGGATGGAAATATATAAATAAGAATAAACTTACTGACTCTTTGTCTTTAGTAACAATTGCAATTCCTGTTTGTTTGATTTGGGTTGTTTGGGGGTTTTTGGGCTTTTCCTGAGTCCACTGGCTCCTGGATGGAGTCTGGACAGCTGGGTAGGTTCAGGAGTTTCTCATCTATCCAAGACACTTCTAGGACTCAATGAAGATAATGATGAAGGGAATTAAAGAAATCTTAATTATGACAGTGTCAGCTAATACATTATAAAAACTAATTAAGCAAGTATTTATCTTTGTTATAATGGAAGAGAGCATATGTAATAAGCATCAACACAAATAAAACCATGCGTGTAGACTTAAGTTGACCAAATCAATCAGCTTTTTTCTTCAGAGGTCACTAAATCTGAGCATTTTTTTTTTTCATGTTCAAAATGTTTGTCTTCAGTTTTCTTCATGCACCCAAGAACAACATTTCCAGCCAAGCCTCTAAAGATAAAATATCCTAGATTTTACGTGTGCTTTGCTTCTAATAACAAATAATCTCAGTACTGAGCCAGAACTTCAGATGGCTTGAATCAACACAGACTTCAATAAAACTGTGTTGATTTACTTTTTTTTTGGCTATTAGATGTTTATGTAGAGGAAGCCAAGAAAAATTACTGGCCTACAGAAATTTAACACATTACCAAGTTACCAATATGTCAGAGTATTTCTTTGGAGCAGATTCTTCTGGTTAGCAATAGGATCTAATTAATTTTGCAGTTTTAATTTGTGGTAAATAAAGTGAAAATGACCACTTAGTATAACACTTCTTAAAACCATTTTGTGTGACTAACACATCAAAGAGAATTCATGAAGTGACAAGATTTTTTGTTCAAATCCTGGTGTGTGTGTGTGAGTGTATAAGGGATGTGTCAGTACAATCTAAGATTTTATTTATTTATAGTTTGCATTGCAGTCTCACTGTCCTTTGTTCTCTGCTTCTTACACATCATGCAAGGTCTTTTACAGTCAACCTTATAAAAATACCATATGAAAGGGTGGGTTGGTGTCCCTGAGAAAAAGAGAAAATCAATATCGTAGAAGGATATTGAACAGTATCAAAATGGGTGGGACCTTAATATTCTCAATGTATATTGTATTTCTCAGGAAGAGAAATAAAAGTATTTGAATTCTCTCACTGGCTTTTTCAGGTGCATGAGATCCCATGTACATGCTCCAAGTGTAGCTACTAAGGGCAGTGCAGTACATGTACAATCTTTCACAATGCAATAAATGTTTGACTTAATTCATGCTTTATTTGTAATTTACTGCTCTGACATTTTTAGCTACCTCAATTTTATTTATGCTTTTTTTTTTGAGCTTAAACTTCTATCTTGCTTAAAAACTGAAGCTTTAGCACAAGTAATGAGTTGTTTCCTAAGTGTTACTTTAATTTAAATAAAGAATAACTGATAAAGAAGCAAATTACAACAGCACTTGGACATGTACTAGTAATGATTGTGGGAAGCTGATGTGACTGAAGGTGTAGTGAAAGGTTTAAAATGGATGGGAGAAATAAAACTTTACACAGTAGCATCCTTATGGTCCAAAACAGTTCAATTAATCCCTATTTCATCCATTTCTTCAATGAATACGTTTGTTTCTAAATTGGAGAGAAGTAGTGTCTTGCAACAAAGACAGATTAAATACTAGTTGGACCTGGCATTATTTATTCATTGTGATGATTGTGGGGGAAATCTTGCTTCTTAAAATTTCTTCATTGTATCTTACTTTCCTGGGTAATTTCATTAACCAGTTCAAACCTCTGCATGTAAAATTATTTTCTTGTGTTTTCAACCCAGAAATTCTGTTCTGCTTAATGTAGGCATGTTCAGGTACTTAGCAAAGGAGGCTCTTTCCCCCGCCCCACTGACACCACAAAACAATTACATTTAGGGAAAATTAGGTATTCTAAGAGGCCTGTAATTACAGAAGCTGGAGTCTGGCCAGGTCAGTCAGATTAACAAGGTTAAACAACCTCAGTGATCAGAAATGGTCATTAGTTTAGTTTTTCTTCTTATCTGGAAGACAGACCTTCCTATAGCACAGTGCCCTCTGCTATCAAACTCCATGTTTAGTCTAAGTTTTGTCCTATCTCTTTGCAGTCTAAATAGCAATTTGTTTTATGAACCAGTTTTGAATTATCTTAAAATGGCACTAATTACATAACTATTACTAATGTTTTCTCATATGGAAGATGATGTTTAGTGAAGGCTATAGCAAAGAATGTTGGCAAACTTCAGATATTTCCTGTTTAAAAAGCTCACTGTGCAAAAGACCTTGCTCAGTTTTTATTTTTGCTTCCCAGGATTATATTAAACAGACAATATGTTTCTTAGAGTTGACTTCAAAACCAACTCAAAATAGTAATAACTGTAGATTTCACTTATCTGGGTAGTGTCATCCAGTTGAGATCAAATGTTTTCTGTTAAGAACTGTGGGTTAAAAAATGTGGTATTTCTCTGAAATTGAGTTGGAGGCATTTTTCTGCTTCTTTTCATTTTCTCAGTGCCTGAAATTAGGGCTGAATTCATGTCACTTCATTTTTTCCTACTGCTGCAACTTTGCTGTCCCAAATGGGGAACTCAACATCTATAACTTGCACAAACTTGGTTTGTGGAGGGATTGTAAATATGCTGGACTATGCTGACCTTTTCAGTAGACCGTCCCTTGATTGGTAGCCAGTCCACCTCTCCCCCACAGGTTAATGAAGCTGTAAATAGGGGGAACTGAAATGGCAAGCCAATCAAAAAGGTCAGAGTAGTATAGCACGCCACTACAGCTGACAAAATATATGAGGCATTAAAATTTGGATACTTCATTCCTAGTGACAAAGATTGTAATGAGAGCGGAAAAGAAAGCTCCGTGAATCCCTTCACATCACACGGAATGTAATGTGGATGGGAAATGATGCAAGCCTGCATAGCTGAACTCCAAGATGAACGTTTTAAATCTCTTCATATATTTCAGGGAGCATATAATAGCAAAGTTAGGTAAAAACCCGTGTTGCTTGCTGTAGGAATGTGCTCTTCCATGTTCTTGCTATTTGTATGCACAAAATGTGCAAATATATTTTCTCATACTAATATCACTTTTCCAAAGGAGAGTGTAGATTGGGAAGGGTACAAAACAGGAAACAGGAATAGAAATATAGAATATATGAACATGAGAATGTCAAAGCAGACACAGTCATATGGAATCCCTGAATAAGCTCCTTCCTACTGTGTTGGTATGGTATCATATTTCTCTAATTACATTCATAAGTTTTAAATTAATAAAAATCTTGTAAAATACAGAAGGATACTGCATGTAGCTGCTGCTTAGCTGAATGGCTTGCTGTAGTCAAATTTAAGCCATTGTTAAGAAAATACTCTCTCAAATTTTGTCCTTGTGAGGTAGCACACAACAGTGAAGTCAGCAGAGATGATGGTCATTGAAGATTTTCTTTTAACCCCAAACAGTTTTCTGAACATTGATGTTGTTTGTTCTTATCTGATGTAGAGACATCTCGTGCTGGTGTTTTACCCAATAAGTGTATTCCCTTTGTTTTGAAACATTTCCTTGTCATGCTGGCAACCCGTATCACTTCAGGAGTATAAAATGTTAAGTGTGTTTCCCAAGTAGCCTAAAGCACTTCGACACAAAATTCATGCTCCCTGGTGTAAAGTAAGCGTAGCTGGTGAGAGCTCCTTGGTAAAAGAGTGTGAGTGGTTACTATGTCCATGGATCGTAATGCAGCTTTGAGTTTGTGAAACTCTTCTCTTCTACAAAGAGTGGCAGAGTATTGGCTCCCAGGGGAGGAACTTACAGTAGCTTGGCCCGGTCCTGGGGCTGATTTACGGTAGATGTATTGCTCTGTGCTTGCAGTATAAGCATGTACAGCTAAATGTGGCTTTGACAAATGACTTGGTTTCTCCGGACTCAGAAGGAGCCTCCAGCCCCAGCCTGGCGGACCCCTCTACTCCACTGGATTTCCAGGCTGGCGGGATGAGTTACAGGGACCTGTGCCAAGAGGTGCCTTCTGCTGCATTTTATCACTGACTCTAATCCAGCTGTCTGAAACAGTGCCAAGCTAATTAGCTGTTTCAGTGCCTGTTATATCAGGAGCCCAAATAAGCCCAGAGAGGTCACGTTTCGAACAGGAGCAAAGCCTTTTCATTCATCTCTCTGTTTATGCAGGCCCAAGATGACTCCCATATGGGACAAATCCCAATTAATGCCTCCTATTTAAACTCGTCCTGACATACTTTAGAATGTTCACCAACAGTAGCATTAAGTTATGAACTACTCTAGGTGAGAGTGCTAGTGGAGACAAAGACCCCTTGTTTTTCTTAAGATTATCTAATCTTAGTTTGACTTGGCTAATACAGGAAAACCAAAGAAAAAATCTACTGAAACAGCATCACAGCATTATTAATCTGGAGAATTTATTATTGCCCAAACTCACTGCATATAAACCCAATCTCTGTCCTAATGTATCCCTTACTTTCAAATCCCAAGTGCAACCACTGAGGTTAAGAGCAGGCAGGAAAGAAAAATAATATTATGATGATAAATACAAGGGAAAAGAACAGTAAAAATAAATATTATCATTTGTGAATAGCTGCTTTCTCAGTTATATAAGCTTAACCTAAATAGCAAGGCAGCTGGCTCACACACATGAGACTGTAGATAATGAAATTACAATGTCTGTCACGATTTCCATAATATCTACCTTATAATAATGGCGAAAACGAAAACCACAACATGATATTTTTAGCACTCTCAGTTCATGAAGTTAGATCTTGGCTATGAAAGCCAAGTCCATTTTTTCAGTTGCTTCAAAATATCTTTCTTTTGCCAGTGTACTTTGTGTAATTCAAATATTTCATAAAATTTCCAAGGGAGAGCAGTTGGACTGTTCTCTGTGTCCTGTTGATGAAGCAAAGGGACCTCAGAGAATAATGATGTTTATGGATGTATGCATTACCAACGGTCTCATTTAAAGAGTTGTATTATTTCAGGAGCATGCTACTGAAGAATAAGTACAAAAGAAAATCAGGATGATTTCTGTTTCTTTTCAGTCTCTTAGAATGACAAGGTAAGTGATCTTTTAACTTTGGCTATTGTCACTGTGATACTTACATAAACTCCCTGTGACAATAAACCCCAGCAATGGAGCAAAGCTTCACAAGACATCAGACAGGTGTGGTAATGAAAGCAATCCACAATGCTGACTGAAAAAATGCAAAATGCACAAGTATTTGAGATCTTTTCTAGCTGAGGATTCCATGGATCACTTAGATTAACAATTTCACCAGGGTAAGCCCATATTTTTTTAATAAAGACTTGTTGCAGTGGACAGGCTTGGTGAGAACAGAAAACTGGGACTTCCTCAAGCTTTTTCGGGTGCTGGAGGGGAAGAGTGAATTGAGGCAGAGCTAAACAATAGGGAATGAAATGACAACAAACTCTGATCGACAGATCTTTCAAAAATCTATGTTTCTGTATTTTTTTCATAAATACTTAATTTGTGGGGTTTTGATTATCACCTCATCCAATGGAAATATTAAAACTTTAAATGCAGCCATTGTGAACTGTTTCCTACCAGTATTCTGATTTACTGTTATTGCAACCTCCCACAACGTGCTGGACGCCCTTCTTTGGATGAATCCCATGACATGGTTGGTTTTCTGGGAAACAAGCACACATTCCTGAGTAATGTTGCGCTTCTTGTCAGCCAACATCCCAGGTCTTTTTCCTCAGGGCTTCTCTCAATCCATTCTCTGCCCAACCTGTGTTTGTGCTTGGGATTGCCCTGTCCCAGGGGCAGCACATTGCACTTGGCCTTGTTGAATTTCACAGGATTCCATGGGTGCCCGCTTCTAGAGCTTCTCCATTTCCCTCTGGATGGCATCTCATCCCTGTCACGTCAATTGCACTACTCAGCTTCGTGTGACCTGCAAACTTGCTGAGGGTGCACTTCATCCCACTATCTATGTCACTGATAAAGATATTAAAGTTTACTGGTCCCAGTTTGGACCTCTGAGGGTCACCACTTGTTACCCATTTCCAGCTAGATGTTCAGCCATTGACCACTACCCTCTGTATGCTCCCATCCAACCAATTCCTCATCCACCAAACAGTTCATCCACAAAATCCATGTCCCTCCAATTTGGATGTTGGGGAGGACCATGTCAAAGGTTTTATAGAAGTACAGATAAATGACGCCCATAGCTCTTCCCTTGTCCACTAAGGCAGACATCACAGAATGTTTAATTCTGTCTACCACCACTAAATTGGTCAGGTGGGACTTCGCCTTGGTAAAACTGTGCTGGCTGTCTTGAATCATCTCGCTGTCCTCCATGTGCCTCAGCACAGCTTCTAGGAGGATCTGTTCCATGATCTTCTCTGGCATAGAGATGAGGCTGAAAAGTCAGTAGTTCCCAGAGTCCTCCTTTTTAACCCTTTTCTAAAGTGGGTACAATATTTTCCTTTTTCTAGTCAATGGGGACTTCACCTGAATGGTATTTTTTAGATAGAGGTTGACAGTGAAGATTGAGGGGAAAAAAATAGTTGAGTAACTCAGGTTCCTCCTCATGTGTATTTACCAGTTTGCCAGCCTTCCTCATCCAACAAGTGCACCTTCTCTGACCTTCCCTTTCTGGCTCACACACCTATAGAAGACCTTTTTATTATTCTTTGCATCTTTTGCCAAGTTCAGCTCTATCCATACTTTGGCTTTCCTGATCCCATCCTTACACAACTGGGCTGCGCCCCTGCACTCTTCCTCTGTTGTTCCTGCTTCCATGGCCTGTGCACTTCTCTTTTGCCCTTTAGTTTGACCAGCAGGTTTTGACTCATCCATACCAGTCTCGTCTTCCTTTCCTGATTTCTTACACCAGGGGATTGAGATCTCTTGCACTCTATGGAAAATGCCTTAAAGTTTTGCCAGCTCTGTTCTGCTCCCTTGTCCCTGAAGGATGTTTCCCAGGGGATCCTACTAACTCCTTGAAGAATTGGAAGTGTGCTTTCATAAAATTCAGAGTCCTGACTTTAGTTTTTTGCATGACCCTTAGAACAGCAAACTCCAATTGCTTAAGCAAAGTGTGCACTAGAGTCTATTATTGGCTCCGGATAACTGAAAGTGCTGCTTGGATGCCCTGTAAGAAAGAGAGAATCAGAAATCCTGATCTAGGAATCGATTTTGCTATGCCTGTAGCTGCTGCCATGCTCTGCCCTTCCTGCTCCTCTGTCATTAAATGTTCTGAGTGCTTGTTTCCTGTCTGTGTGCACATGACTGGTAATGAGGGTGGTTCTTCTAAGCCTGGACTTCTTTGCATACTTTTCCAAACCTTGAGTAAGCTCAAGGTCTCTTACGTAATTTTGTGAATAAATACTTTTTTTAAATTCTCTGCCCACAATGAGTTTTATAAGAGAAGAAAAGACTCTACAACTGAACATTAGTATGAGTTTGATATCATTCTCCACACTGATATGCAAGGAAGAGCCTTGTTCCCAGCTCAGAACTTTTGAGGGGAGCCTTCTTTTACATAAGAAAAAAGTAGCTAAATGTAGACAGTTTTGTCTTTGTAGAAGAGCTGGTAAAGTGACTACAAAACCTGCAAGCTAAGAAAATAATCGGTAGCTGCTTTAAAGTAATCAGTTGTTACATGTAAGTTTGAAAGTACAGCAGAAGAAGTTATTAGGTATCAGAACTCAAATTAAACAATTTCTTCCATCCTCAGAGAGGGATTGCTGCTTCAGTCAGGCATAGTAGTAGAAAAGGTTATCACCATAGCTTGTCAAACTGGACTGAGTCACTCCAGCTTTTTAGGAAAAAAAGAAGATAAATCAGGGCACTGTGGGCATTGCTGAAGCTATGTAAGCACAAACATGGTTTGTGCCACAACCACAGAAAAAGTATAAAATTGCAAACACAAGGCCATGAGATGAAACTGCACGTCTGCCATCATAGAACGTGGTATGCTACAAATCACTGCAGGTTTCAGTGAGATTCCTTTCAAGCTACCTGTGAAAAACAAACCTTTTCCTTAGGGTTCTAACACTGCTCAGTGTAAACAACTGCAAGCTGAAGTTACTTTCCCAGAGTAGCGTGTTTTGCCTGTGGATGCGAACACAGCTTGCAAAAATTTATAGTATTCCTATTTCTGACCTACCAGCAGAACAGCCAAATAACACCGAATTGGACAGGGTTCTACAACCTCTGTTACCTGTATCTGTTGATTTTCAGTCTTTCAGTGATTTCCCTTTTACTGAGCCCAAGGTACATCTCACGAGCTAGTAAGAGGAAACATTTCTGTTTGCCATTGCCAATATGCAAGTATGGATATTAATACCTTGCATATATGTTGAGACCTATGTTGTGAACATTATCCCTTCTGCAGGCTCCAGTATCAGGCAGCAGCATCCATTTAATTAGGGTGCATCTCTTCTGTGCTGATGCCATGATGATTTTTTGCCTTTTCTTTTATATACCTTTTATATACCTTTTTATATAGCTTTTATGTATCCTCAGTGCTTCTAGCATGCACACCTGTAGTTCCCTGAGTCCGATAACTTAGCATAGTCCTAGTATTCTGTGAAGCCGGGAGACCAGACATCCTGGAGGCCTCGCAGTTGGAGGCCGGAAAGCCCTATGCTATCCTGGGAAACCTCTCTAGGTCACTTCCTGTAAAATAAGATAGGCCCAACCAGGGGGGAGTTCCTTGGGATGGGGGAATATCACAATAATCATTCAAGTCTCTCATTGGGGAATCTTTGATAGGTATGCCAATTTGCAAGGTCTATAAATTGTATACGCGATCTATCCTGTGTGTGCGTTTTGGCGCATTCCACCTCGGCGAAGTGGTGCACTTTTAAGGATCCTTAAATAAATACCTAGGTAAAAGCCCCTTTTTCCCTTAACAGTGTCTGGCTCTCAATTTTAAGACCAGGAAAAGGCAACAGTACCATCCAGGATTACTAAAAGACTGCCCTTCATTTCAGCTCTTGCGAGAGATGCAAGCACGGATCTATTTGATACAGTAAAAAAGTTTGACTGCAAGATTAAAATTTGACTTTGTACAAAAGAAATTGCTTGACTCATCATTTTCATTGAAAAGTGCTCTAAAACTAGAGTTTAGGGAAGTACTATATAATTAAATTAATGAAGACACCGAATGACTTCATGGGTCTAATGCAATTAATGACAATACTGGCAAAAGTAATTTCTAACTGAACTTAAGGCAGCAAAAGAACATCATTGTAGTTAAAAGTTGTCTGCTCATGTGTCTAAATACTTGTACAACTTTATGGTAAAAAAGGTTCTACTGATTATAGACACATTAAATGAAAAATCATCCTAATAAGTGACACAGAAACCTAACAGATGTCAGTTAATGATCATGATAAACTCTCACACTTGAAATTGTGATATAGGGAGCTCATCTGTTTTGTAAGAGTAGTGTCTGTAGTTCTTCAGTAACCAGAGTATCCAAGTAGTGATGCTGTATTTAAATAGCTCACCAGGTATATATAATATGACCAGCAGGAAAGGTATTATTTTCTTGTCATGTGAACTTTCTAGCGGGTTTAAAGTCTGATCCTCTGGGACAATTCAGTTACCAAAGGTCTTAACGCAAGGAACTTTTAGAATTATGCAGGGCTTTGTTTTCTTTTGGTTTTTTCTCATTGTGGTCTAAAAAAAATGTTTTCCTAGCTAATCTGCGTAAGTTCTGGATGAAATTGCTTCATCTGTGAGAAGACAGTGAAACCCCAGATAGTAGTTTAGGAGCTGGTTAGAACCTTCTCATATATTCATAGATGTCACCAATGATGATTATTAATAGTTCACACTTAGACTCTCATCACCCCAAGTCTTTGGAGGAGCAATTTGCACTGTTTTGGCACCAAGCAATGAGACAAAGAAATATCTGCTTCTGTACAAACTGCAAGTGAAATGAACTTGTTTTGGTGCAGGTTTATATATGTATCACCACCATTTGATAACATTATTATGAAAGGAATTGTATGAGTGGGAATGCAAGTGCGTAATGCTATACAGGATAATTTTCCTGTACGTATGAAAATGAGTACAGAGTGTATCCTGAACTCCTGATAGTTGACAAGTTGGTATTCTCATTAGATGCCCACGTGGAGGCAGCTGAACAGGTCACAAGTGCATTGCTGTATTTTAAATGCAACAAAAGTCAGGCTTCTTTCTTCCATGTCTTATTTTAAAATAAATAATAAATACATTGCTTTACATCCTGGCAGCTTAAGAATCCAAACACCAGGTTCAGTCAGCTGACAGACTTTTAAGCTAATGCTCCATATTATTAAACATTCTCAGCAATCTATTTTTAAAGAGGAACCACAAATTTTAAAAAGTGCCTGGCTTACAATAACCATCAAGGACATCATGCTTGTGGCGAAATCCAAATGTTAAAGCTGAAGGCGCTCCATATGTTTTTTTAGAACTCTCCAGGTTTGCAGTGCAGCAAAATTGTCCCATGAATTACAATATAATCTGTCCATTTACTTGATTCAGCATGAGAAAAGCTTTGTCTTGTCCACCTGTGCTGTATTGTTATTATGCTTAACTCTCTTACCTTACTCCTCTGTCATATGGGTAGAATTAACAGATAGGATTTTTTTTTTTAATTCTACAAGAGTCAATGTCCTAATTAAGAGCTATTGTGTAAGTCCATCAGTATGTTTTCCCTAAGCTCAGATAAAAAAAAAAAAAGCCAACAAAACAGTAAAAGAAATGGCAAAAAATACAAAACACATGCAGTTAAAGATCTTAGATTTGAGTATAACCCACCAGTAATTTTTCAAAAAGGAGAATTGAGAGTCCTTATTGTCTTCTGCAACTGAACATAAAAGGTCCTTTTGCTGTCCTATGGGCTATTATAAAATGTCTCCTGTTTTGAACCTACTTACTAAGTGCAATATGAGTTTTTTCTGTATTAGCTATCTATGTCAGAGTAATAAAATTACTTTTAGCCTCACATTCTTTGAGATCTAGCTTGAGTGTAGAGCATGACATTGGTCAATCCGTCATATTCCTGGATCCACCTGTTATGAAAGTCCTGAATTAGGGTTTAGTATTATGTCATTGTCCTCAACCATTAGCTTATCTGCAACCTTTTTACTAATTATGTAAGCGGAGTACCTAAAAATCTCCCTGTACTGCTGTGCCCTTGTAACAGTGTAATTTGTTTGTTTAAGGGTGGGGGATAATGCACTGTTGGTGCTGGGTGAAAGTTCTGACATTCATGTTCTAAGGCAAGTAGAGATGCGGAGACACCCTGCTGAAATGCTCTTTCTCAGGTTTTGCCCTGACTCTTCTCTGTGCTGCAACCACAGATTCTTTTTTTTTATAAGAGTATATTTCCCAAAGCTTGTACTTGTGAAAATATAGCACTACTCAAAGCTGGAAAGAGAAACATATGATTTCAAATATGCCTTTAAGAATGTCAGAGGGAAGTCTGAACATCATTAATCTGTAGCTGCTGAGACGCTCTGTTCTTCTGAGCTTCCCCAGGCTGATCTTCTGGAGGGTCCTGTATGCACAGGGTGTGAAGAGAAACATCTGCTAGAGGAGGCACCAGAAAGATGTTACAAATACAAATATAATCAAAACAGAACTCTGGCTGCTGCTGAAGAATCTGTAGATTTATGAGTGTGTCTTGAATTTTTCCCTAGGTATGGTAGGTGACACGCAGCCACACAACCTTTACCACCTTGTCACCTTGCCTCCTTGTCTCCACACTTCTGGCCACATCAACAGCTGCCTTGCGGAGCATGAAGGAGGTTGAGAGGAAATGTGAAGGGGATGTGGGGAGGCAGGATTTGAAGGCAATTCAGTTTTAGGATGGCTTCAGCTGACCTTGAAAACACCCTCAAACTTTTCTGAGGAAATTTCATGAGATATACCTCAAAGAAATTCTGTACTATGCACTTCTGAGTGATGGATTTCAAAGAGACTCACAGGTCGATTCTTGCTATGTGTGTTGTGCGTATATGTGTGTTGTGCGTATATGTGTGTGTGCCAGCTGAGTAGATTATCCTTCCAGTCATGGGAGAAGAAAGATTTCTCGTCAGCATTACAGACACATCTGTCTATTAACAGATGTGAAGTTGCAGTTTACATATCCTCATGTCTACAAAATTGAGAGAAATGTGGCTCTGTTAATTGAAAATTCAAAGTGAAACATGTATTTTGTGGTGTCTCTGCTTCATGTGGGTTTGAGGGATTTTTTTCTTCCTTTTAGAAATATTATTTAATTTTTATAGAGGCTTGACTCTATACTGAGTCTACAGCGCACTAATTTGGTTATTAGCATGTGCATCAAGCAATCTCACTGCACTCATTCAGAAAATAGGAATTAAGATGATTTGACAGCCCTCCAATTTTGCTTTCAATGCTATCGATTCCTTTCATCAAGGCTATGCTGTTCCGTGCTCAATCTTGCAAGAGGGAATGATGGCACACTTGCTCTAATCAAATTTCATTGTACATTCACTTCATGTAATAATAAATTTGGCTATCCAGATCAATTTTGGCCTGATTTCCTCTCATGGGATGCAATTCAATGATTGCTTTTTTATTTTTCTTTTAAGGACCATTGTTTGATCCATATAGGGCTCTTTTTTTTTTTTTTTTAATTCCTTTTTAATACCCAAAATATTGACTAAAATAAGCTTCAGTGGCATTCTATACTTTTGTTTATGATTGCTTTGGGAAAAAGCATGCGCTTGATTTTGGTAAGTCTGAGGTTCCTACATGGTGCATAATGAGAGGGATTTTTGTAATGGCTTTCAAAGCACTCAGTATGTTCATAGAGCCTTCTTGAATGAACTGTTTAAATACAAATACTTCCATAAAGTGTACAGTTGTATAGAACTTGCAAATGAAAAGAGCTTATTGCATAATTTTCTAAGTAGAATTGCAATGCATCTCAATATTTTCTTCAATAACCTCATAACAGGATCATTATTTGACAGCAAACATTGCAAATGAGGTCAGTGAACTTTTTGTATTTTTTTTCCCCGTAGAAATTAGAGGTGAAAGAGATCTCTTAGGTCAACTAGTTCCTTCTCTGACTCTTCATCGGTTCAAAAGGCCACATTACTGTTAAAAACCTGTGTTAGGGAAAAGGCAATACTGGGCCTGCTTATTAGTAGATTTTGCTGGTGAATGTGAAATAAGAAACAAAATTTTCATTGTCTTGTGGCGACTGAAAGAAGCATCCAAAATCTCCTGGAAGTGAGGAGGGAGAATAATTAAGGGCAAAGGCTTGTTAACTCTGTAGTCACATCACAGGCTGATCCAAATGGAAAATAATGCAAATAACACCTCTGTGGAGCTAGAAGAGTTGATCTTGGATTAAAGATCTGAGGCTTACAACTAAGCTTCATTTAGCATATAATGACATAACAGTTACATGATCCACAAATGTTTAGTAACTAAGTCCATTAATACAGTTGTTAAGTGAAATCCACTAAAGCATATGGATCGTAAATACGTGAGTATGGGAAGGACTCTCTTAAAGCAGCTGTTCTCAGTGCATTATACAACATTTAAAGCCCAGTTAACTATGATTGGGAAAATATCACTGTAAATTTGCGCAGTGGCAAAGACTTCTATGTAGAACCTGTGGTCTTATTTTCACTTGGTCATAAATCATTATGCTATGGTAAGCAAAAAACAACAGAAAACCTGTTTCCTTAGTTCCAATTAGGACTAAATAAATCTATCCAGCATGATACAAGACATCTTGAAGCTTTGCAGGCATTATATTGTCTTCTGTTGAACTGTAACTTAATGTTCTTAAGTCAGTTCTCAGCAAAAGTGTAATAGAGTTGGAAGGTTTCCTTATTTAATGTCCAATTTTAAAAATTTGTTAAAAAAAGAGAAAAGCAATAATACACAACTTTACAGTCATGGTTTCTGTATTCATTTTTCTTCTTTCTCTGCAGAAAATATTTCTTAAAATTCCTTTAAGCTTCTTTATTTCAACTGATTACTTTTTTCCTAATTATGCTATAAGATTGATTGGATCTTCTGGCTTGAACAGGAGTTAGCTAACCCATAGAACATACTTGAAGTGACTAGGTAAGAACCTAAAAGGATATTTTATATAAGCAGGCACACAAAATTTGAAATTATATATTTAAGATAGTCTTCTCAGTTTGATTTTTGGTTTTTCTTCTCAAAGAAACTTAAACACCATAATCATGTGTTCTAGACATTAAAAAAGTTGTAGCTTAAGTTTCAGGAAGGCCTTCCATGATATGTGTCCCCAGTGATGTGTAGGAATTAAGATTCTATAGAGTAACATTAATGCGTCCATAGGAACTTGAAAGACGAATACTTTTCTGCCCTCAAAGTACATGGAAAAAATTCTTCTTTATAAATGACAGACGTTAAGAAATAATCTGTCTTTTCATTACAGCTGGACAGAGAAGTTAAAAGTTAAAAACCTTCCTAGATATTTTGGATTAGAAAACACATTTTAAGCAATATTGGACTTTTTACTAAAGTACCTGTATGTATTAGTCCAAAAAAACCCACAGTAAACAAGTTCAAGTATTAGCAGTGGCACCTTAGGGCTTTGCAGAGCTACTTGTCTGGAAAAGTAAGTTTACTTTGACAGAATACTTAACAGCATTCACTAAGCCACAATGAAAGCTATAAGCTATAATGAAACAGGCTTGGCAAGTCTGTCTGAGGATGAGCTTCCTTCTCTGGGCTTAACTCTATTTCAGTGCTCCCATTTATCTCTCCAGTGAATGCAGGCACCCTTCATGGTCTGACAGATATTCTGTCCTTGCCAGGTAGCTGCTGCTTTTAGGCAGTAGCTGCCAAAACAATTCAGAGATTAATGGGAAAATGTCCATAAATTATAGTACAACCTCTCCACTTTCACAGAAAATGTAAGATCTTTGGGATGTTTAAATGCTGTAAAATGTCTTAATTTGTTCAGACACTTGCACAATTATTAATACAGACAGATGTGGAATACACAGACAACAAGCATCTAAATCAGCCTTGAGGGGAATTAATACAAGAAGCTGGCAAAATATTCCAGTGAATAAATTAGTGTGACATTTTATTATGATTTCAATACGAGATTACCAAGTGCATATTTAAACATAGGTCTCAAAAACCTGCAAAAAGAAAGCTAATATCAAATGATGCAGCAAGGAAATCCAAATGGAAAGCTACACCTATTAGGCTCATAGACATTCCCAAGGTAGGACAACACTTGTCAACCTGAATAAGCTGTTAAATGTATTGTTTTTTCCAAGCCTTTAATTACAGTTGGCATTCCTGAGCTGGTGCTGGGGGCAACCATCCTGTTGCAGAACATAAACCTTAGTGGGAGGAAACAGCAGAGACCGTAGCCCAGTTTCTAAAGTGCTTCTAAATCACATCAGTAGGAGAAAAAAGCTGTTCCACATTGCATGATTTACACACATAGGTCCAGCGTCAGCTGAGCACTCTACTCTGTGGTTCTGTAACAGCCTCCCAGATCCACGGGGTCTGTGGAGTTCAGCTCCTGTCACCACCACCTGGTAGCACCCAAATCTCTGCAAAACTGACTCTGTGGGGCTCAAATGGAAATTTCCTGATCTCAAGGCCTGTAGCTCCTTAGCCAAACAGGTGCTAGCAACAGTCACCCAAACAATGGCATCTGATGACTCCAGTACAGACTCACACAAGCTGGAGATGTCACATCAGCCCCTAAGATGCGAGTCCAGTCACCTAGGTTTGATTTCATCGCTGTTACTATAAGGGAAAATGCTGGTTTTCCCATTACTTCAACTTCTCCAACTCTTTCTCCAGCATGTGCTTGAATCTCCCTGTGTTTCTTCTGCTCCTGCGCCCACGACTTCCATCACCTTTGCTGCTGGCTTTTGGCAGGCACTTGGGCTATTTCCTCTCCCCAAACAGAAATCAGAGAGCTATGACACACTTTAGACAGCGTTGTATGCGGCAATACACCAGATCTTATTTGAATTTTTGTGGTTAAGCCTCTGAACTTGTCACAGTTTCCTTCAAAGACTGTATTAGCTCAAGCCTGCACTCAGACAGCAGCTGCTGTCTTTAATGCCAGCCATGAGCCTGTGTGACATCTGTAATCTGTATATGCTTATATAGCTCAGGGCTGTCAAGTGAAAATGCCAGGCTGGTGCTGTGTCACCTCTTCAGCTGGTCCCTCAGCCTCAGAAGGGGCACACTGGTCACAGCCTGGCCAAGCCTGGCTTGGTGTCCATTTCCTTGTTCTCTGGACAGGCATCATCCAGGCTTTTCCATAAGAGCCAGCCACTGGTGAATGAGAAGAGGGCTCAGATCTCTTTCTGATTGTTAGAAATCAGGAAATAGGGAACAATGGAGAGGAGGGAGAGAGGAGATTTGGAGCCAAAAGGAATCCATGGGCAATCCCAGTAAAAAAGCTGTCATAGCAGCACTGGTAGAAAATGTTGTCCTCTGTAAATTCAGCTTGTGAAGAATGACATGCTGTGAGTTTAATCCCCTTTCTAAGGGGGCTTTTAAAGGGATACAGATTAATGGCTGGAATATGAAGATGAAGAGGGTGATCTCTGTTTTAGACTGGAATTAAGCATGATTTTCTTTTCTTCACCATCTCAGTCTTAACAGACACCCAAAGACATCATATTTGCATTGTTTCTATGTTTTATTTTGTTTAAAAGAAAACAGTAATATTTTATTTTTAGTTTTGCCATTAATCTAGTTTGTGTTAAGTGTGTTGGATTAAGCAATGTATATGAGCATGGGGACCCAGGCACTTCTCAACTTCTCATTTAGCAGAATATTGGGAAGAGTGAGTGGAGTTGTCCAAAAACTAGAATGTTTCAAGAGCAAAAGAGAAAAGAATCCCAAGAGTGTACTTTATTACTTTGTTGAGTACTCCAGCATAATCTGTATTAGAAATACATTTTGAAGGCAGATCCATGTACAGCAGGATAAAAAAACAGTCAGAGTTTTGGGGCTTTTAATATTCCAACTTCTACCTCCAGTTCATTTTAAATGAGAAATGTTTCACCAAAGACTGTAGCTTTATTTTATCAAAAATAATTTAGCAAAATTAATTGATACAATGCATTTTAGTGAGATTCTTAACCTATAAGAATGTCTGTCCTTTTCCCTTGTTCAGTATTTTTTTTGTGGCATACTTAATTTCAGATCTATGACCTATGATCTTTAATAGACTTTCTGACAATAATGATTAGGATAGTGGATATGAGGTATCAAATTATCAATAACCTCCTTCTCTGAGATAACACTAATGAATCATCATCCGATAGGGATATTCTGCTTAAAACATTGATCATTAACTGATTTGCATTTTCCATAGAAAAAACCTGCATTTGCCTTTCTTCCATTTTTGTAGAAAATGTTTTAAAATATGTACTGGTGATTGTTTTTTGGCTTGCAATGTGTTTTTCATGAGGTTTTCTTTCTTTGTTTTTCTGAAAGCTACAACTAAAAATCCATTGTCTTGCAGTCCCTTATTTCTTCCATAGCTTTTGTTGGAATCAAAACTTTCATATAAAACATTTAAAATGTAGCTTAAATAAGCTTTCATTAAATAATGAAACCCCTTTGTTGAACTCTGCTGGGCAATGTGTGAGATTTGTACAATTCTCATTATATTCTGGGAAGAAATGGACCTTAAGATCACATTGGAAACCTTGATTAAAAAAGTGTGACTAAGATAGGCTCCTTAAGGATTATTGACGTTTAATTTAGCATTTGATTTTAACTATCTAAAGCCACATCAGGAGAAACTAAATATTGCTTTACTCTAAGTAGTTTCAAAGAAAGAGGAGATTCCACAATTGAAAGTTTTGTCATCCTGAACATCTCAATTAGCATATTTTAACAGTCTTTTAAACCTTGAAACATAATTGGAATTGTAATAAAATATTCCACCTTGAGTGCCAAATGAAACACTTGCAAGCCCACTTTAATTTCATTTCTTCGCTACTGTAACAGACTTGAGAAAGTCTCATTTTAACCAAAATTATCCTCCGCTTCAAACCTGCTCAGGGTGCATATTAGGGCTACTAACTTTCTGCAAAAAAATTACCATGATAATCACAGCCCCTGCTGACATTGTCTTAAACCAGATAGTGTCTGTAGATATTCTGTTCTTGCACATTTAGGAAGCAGCAGTTTTGCCTGCAAATCATACATGAGTTTATTAAACCAAACACTGGTTTTGGGCTGAACATTCCTTTCCGCAAGTTTCACAGGACTCTGCATCCACATACTTTCTTTGAAAACACCTCATTGTCTCACCACTTCCTTTATGGCTAAGAATTTAATGATTACCACAAAATAATTACTGTCATTTGCCACCCATTTGTGATTCCCATTGAAGTACAGTTTCTAAAATATGTCATGTGGTGAGCCTGGAGTTAAGCAGAACAATGGAAGAGTGGATGCACTCGTGGCTGCTTCTGCTCACAGGGATTCCCTGTCATAATAACTCTGTTATAACCCCACCGTAACCATTGGGTGGGGATCCACCAATGTTACCACAAGGAAGGAGATTACAGATAACCTTGCTGGCCTGAAACACTTGTCCTTTCTCTCAGGAACAGAGCTGCATGGAGGGGAATCCAGCCATGTTTCACATACTCATGGAATGGTTTGGGTTGGAAGGGACCCTAAAGATCTACTCATTCCAACCCCCGTGCCATAGGCCACTAGACCAGGTTGCTCAGAAGCCCATTTAACCTGGCCTTCCAGGGATGAGGCATCCACAACTTCTCTGGACAACCTGTGCCAGGGCCTCACAACTTTAACAGTATTTTTTCTTAATCCCTAATCTAAACCTACAAACCTACTCCCTGTGAGTTTGAAGCCATTCCCCCTTGCCCTGTCACTCCATGCTCTTGGAAATAGTCTCTCTCCATCTTTCCTGTGGGCTCCCTTCAGGTGCTGGAAGGCCACAATCAGGTTATTCCTAAGCATTTTCTTTTCCAGGATGAGCAAACCAAATTCTCTCGGCCTTTTTTCTGTCATGAGACTGAGAGCAGATGCTCCACAGAGTGGCTCACCTACTGAATCTTCCCCTAAAGGAATGGATTTGTTCCTGTTAATTACTAGCTAGAAAGAGTTACAGAGCCCTACCCAAACTCATGCTTAATGCAAAACACCTGTTTGCCTTAAGGTTTAGAAAAGAAATGTCCCTAGGTCTGTATCAGAAAAAGAAAACTAGATAGAAAATTGGAAAGAAATCACCCTTTCTCAGGCCATATTCTGTCTCAGTTTGGTGCTATACCCTCAGCATGGCAAGGGGAGATGTCACCCCAGAAAAGGAGAGGTTTTACGTAAAGTCAGCCTTCTTTAAAAAAAAAAACAAACTTCTTTAGAAGCTACAACTTTAAACCAAGATATTCTCAAGTGGCATATTGGGAAGTACAAAGATAACAGTTTATTCTCCAAGCCATATGGAAGGGTTTTCAGAAGCTGAGGATGGGAAATTGTGTAGAAGACTCTGACAGGCTAAGTAAAGCAAACTAAATCCCTTGCACTTAAACACCATTAGGAAATGCCTGATGCTGGATCACCAGTTTGAGGTGTGAAGGTGGGCTGCATGCTGACACAGGTAATAAATGGAATAAAGCATTTCAGGAGTGATAGGATTAATAATGTAATAGCTGACTTCAGAAGGCTTACCGGCTTTACCTGAGGGGATACTTGTCCCAGATATTGAACCAAGTCAACATTGGCAACTCCATTATTTTTATTATTATTTATATTACTGAATGAAGCCTTTGTTAAAATAAATTTATCTTTACAGAGGACAGAGTGGTTTTAACTAGAAAGGTACTCACATTTTCTCTGAAGTTTATCCCAGCACATGAGAGGGGAGGATCTGTGGGCTTGGCTATGCACTCTGAAAGGGTGGAAGCCAGCTTTAACACATTGATTCTGTTCAAACAGCATTTTGCCCCATTATCCCAAAGAAAAAATCGAAAAAATCCTCAAAGTATTTTGCTCTATTTCCTTTATATTGCCTACAGTTAAATCATATATTTAGTAAAACCAATATTTTTCTCCATAGTTTCCAGTCTGGAAATGCAAATACTTTATGAACTGAAAAAATAGAAGAGAATATTTTTGCTGCTTCTTTTTGCTTCTTCCTTCTCATCAAGGGCATGACAAGCAATATTTAGCCTCTAGAACCCACCTTTTAGCTCCCAACCGTGACAGATATCATGTATGCTCTTGTTTTGACCTGATATATGATCCCTTTTAGGCTAGTTATTTCCAGCAAGTCACTGAACTTGTGAAGAAAATGTACAGAATATATGATGAATTTCAATTATAAAATAGGATTTTTTTTTTTTTTTTAAATTTTCAGAGTTAGGCAAATATTTAATTTCAGGTCAAATAAAATTGCAAGTTAATCAAATAGTACAAAGAAAAAATCATGAAAAGACAGAGGAAAAATTCCCAAATGATCGCTTTGTAGCAACACTTCATTTTTATAGTGGACTTACATCCCAAATAAAATTTTAAAGAAGGAAAAAATAACTTTCAGGGTAGCTAAGGAATTAAAAAGCCAAACTGCAGAGCCATTGTTAAGCACATACAGTATTCCTGAGAGATGTGTGTGTGTGTGCACAGCTGCACAGACACAGAGCCCATATGCCTGTGTACAAACAGTGGGTATCTGTACATGTGTGTATGCGCATGTGAATGTTTTATAACCACATTGGCAGGTATGCAGGAAAGCCTGAACACAAATTAGCCTTTTCCTAGCACTCTTTATACTGGCTGAGCAGCTCTGGGGTTTGGATTAGAAGTGAAATAAGACAGTTTGGGTCTTGTCTTGGAAACAAGGGGATTAAAGTTGAGTTTTAAGCTGAAGTAGGTTCAGAATAGCTTTCTCCAAACTGCTGTGTCTGCCTACGAGACAGATTGCTACTGAACATGCCAAGCTGACCTCATTCTCTACTCTGTTGTACAAACTTAAATACTCTGATTTTGAGAAGAAGTCCTCACCTAGATGAAGGATTACATTTTTCCAGGATATCAGCTTTGTATGAATCAAGCAGTTTTGATTTTTTTTCTCTGTTAGTCCCCAAAATATTTGAAAAATTCATTCAAAATTGTTCTTTCCCCTTTATGTTCCCTTCAATTTTCTGTTGAAATCAATGTCTGCTTCTTTTTTGCAGTTTTAGAAGCATTAGTTCCTGAAGGGGCTTTGTTCTCCCAGCATAATTCTGTTTGCTACACCCATTTTACACCCTCAGTTTATGCCATATGGCAAACTTATGTCCTCCAAGGGGATCTTTAGTAAAGCTTTTTAATTCATTCTCATGTCACCCATGTTTCCTACTCAAGATTGTCCAGAAAGTGCCCATGCATCTCACTTCCTCCATCAGAGTCCTCATTTAAGTTCTGAAAAGGTGGACGCAAGTACCAGAGTAACTTCTAACAGAAGTTTTATTGATTATTGTTTATTGAACTTGAAAATATAAGAGATTTTTTCTTCTAAACTCATATTTATCTCCATTAAATTAGACATGTCTGTCAAACATGTGAGTGACTCTCAGATTCTGAAGCTTTAATTTTATGCCTTAGAAATCTATTAATTTAGCTGCATGTAATACTTCAAGGAGTATTTGGTCATTGATTTTTTTTAACTAAGAACTCATTATTTTATTGTAATTGTTTTTGAAAATGAATTGCTTTTTTTGTTCTTCGAGTAATTATAATTTTATTTGCTGTAAAGAAAGCTGTGTATTTCAAAACCTAACTAGGACAAATAAAGGAGAGTAGATTTCATTAAACCACCTCTAACATATCTTAAACCAAAACGTCTTCATAGGAACTCTGGCAAAACATGCTATTCACTTTTACAAGATGAAATGAAAGTTTGTTTTCCAGCTGTATCTCAGAGGATGACCTGTATAAGTCTCTAATCCTGAGGTGATCTTGTTTTTAGGTGAGCTCATGTAAATCTAGGTTTGTTATCTCAAGTTAAGCAACACTTTTTTCCCCTCTCACAGATGTATAGGATTTATGGCAGGAATCCAACAGCCATCCTTGAATTTAAACATTAGCTGAGCTATTTCCGTGGGTTGGATTAAGCTGAGTTCTCAGTATTTAAGTCTTTCAGCTCATGACAGTTTCTCTCTGTTTCCAGGTAGTATCTCTTTCTACAGGCTTCATAGTAAATAGTTACTGCTCTTTGCTTAGCTAAGAATTACCCCTGTTGTCTTACCCATGGTTTCCTTGCGGTTACTTTAATTTTACTGATCCCCCATATTAACATGCGTCAGCCTCGCTACGCGTTTTGGGGATGCTCAGAAGGGGCTGTTACCTTCCCCTCCATACACAGCCATAGGACCTGGTTTTCTTCTTCTACTGTACCTCAAAATGCAACATCCCAGCCAATACAGGACCAGCTGCATAACTGGATTAGATGCTTTTAAAACAACCCCTATTCCTTTGACCTGAGGCTGCAGTCATTCCTGACAGCAGACAGGATATTTTCTGTCTGGGCAATGAGGATTTTTATATTCCTCCAATGCAAACCCTGACGCCAGAGTGAGCCACGGGATCATTACAACATGCAAACTAGGACACCTGTATGCCTGATAAGCAGAGCTCTGGGTGTGCAGCTGCTGGTTTGTTTCCCAAGTAAGTTGGCAGGTTGATTAAAATGGGGTGAATTAGGAGGACAATCTATTACAGAAAGTGGACACCCCATAATTAAGATGCATTTTTTCCTCTGCACTATCTCTGCTCTTTCTTGTGTTTTTTCTGTATTTCAGTTTCATGCTGTATGTCTGGTTTGAATGAGAAATGTTCAGTCCACCTGGTGCTGTCAGTTGCGAGTAATGTCTGTTTACTATGTGTATTAAATTAGGCAATTAACTGCTTGAATGTATTTGTACAGATAGCCAAGTGAAATTTTATTATAATACCTGGTTGGCTGTAAAAGGGCTTGATTGATTTGGATTAAGGCTGCTCTGACTCAGTACAATGGTCATATTGCATCTACTGATATGCAAGTCTTTTGGAGAGCTATTAGAGGAATGTTTATGGAAAATCATAGAGCAAAGCTCACAGAAACACCTGTAAGTTCTTGTCTCTAATGCTTCTGGCTTTGGCCCTTGCAGATTTGAGAATCACTCAAATTAAGCTGTAGGCAGTTATAACAAATTGAAACCCCACGCAGCTTAAATCTGAAAGCGTTTTAGATCAGTCAAGAAGGCTAAATTCAGGTTAGTCTGGCTGTGTTAATAATTTCTAACTTGAAAGTTGCTTGTCACACTGAGCTGGTGCCAGAGTTGACACATGATATGGAGGAGGATGAAGCCAAAGACAAGGCTCCTCTCGAGAAAGGCTCTGGGCCAGATTTGCTGCTGTCGCAAGCGGCATCTTTCCCTTAGTCTCAGCTCCCATAGAAAGTGGGAGAAAAAAGAATCTGTTTCAAGACACTTCCAAAGAGTGGGTAAAATCTGCCATGACACAAGGTTCATTGACTTTATAGTGTAATAATTAAAGCCCTTATATCTCCCAAATACCTTAAAATATATGCCTCTTAAAACTTTTAAGTGCTTGGCAGAGGAAGATTTAAACACAGAAGTGCAACATTTCTAATTCTTCTGTGGAAGCTGGAAGGATAACTCTCTAATAATTAAACATTTTCAGAAATTAACTAGTAATATAACTTTAATGATATGGTTAATTTTTAATTAGAGCAGATGTGTTCTGACATTTACTGGAACCATTGTACTTTTGCAGAGCATTTCATTATTAACAGCAATTTACCTATGATTTGTGCACGCACATGCCAACAACCTTTTTTATGTTTCTAAGGAAACAAAATCACACCTGAATCCCAGCACACGCTTCATATTTTGTTGGAGGGGTTTTTCCCCTTTTTTTCTATTTTGGGTTTTATGATTTGTAGTTAAATATTTCCAGGAGGCCTTTACATAATTCAGTGGTTTTTTATGAATTTCCCCCAGGAAAAAATAATTGAAATTAAAAAAAAAATCTGGAGAAGCAGGAAGGTGGTTTTGCCAGAATCAGACCCTTGTGAACAAGCCACTTCCTCATCTGAGTTCACAGCCAATTACTTAGTGTTGAGAGGGCTGAATTTGGGTCTTGCTTGCAGCTGTAAGCAGGAGAGTGGAATAGCTTTGCCTTTGTGCTGTGTAACAAAGCTCAGGGCTGGATTCTGAAGCAGCATCTCCATCCTCTCCAAACACAATGCAGACTGGGAAGCCAGCACTCAGGAATACCTATTCTTGGTAATCAGATCGTGCTTTTCACCTTCTCAACAAAAAAATGAGTGAGACCAGTGCAAAAAATACATCTATTCATTAGAGAATTAGGGGAAAGCAATGCTGGATATTGAGAGTTCAGCAATTCAGTGGAGGCCAGTCAGTGGCAATGCTGATATCTTGTATCTTGATATCGACACTGACTATTGTTCCTAAACTCTTCAAATATTCTCAAAACATTTCCCTGACAACCCTTTCCTGGACATAGCTGCCTTTTACAGCTAAGGAGTGAGTTCTCTTACTTACGTTGCAAATCAAGCCAATTGCTTCCTAATTTTCTCCTTGTCCATATGGAAAATAATTTCAGTTGTTTCAGAACTGTTTTGTTTTTCCTCTAAATTTACTGTTTTCTAGACTAAACAACCTCAATCTTTCATCCTTTTTGTGCGTCATGTTTTCTAAACAATTTGTCATTCTTACTGCTGTTCTCTGGACTGACTTTTTCCAGCTTTCCTGAGGGAATGCTACAAACTCAACACAGTTCTCTTGCTGAGGTCTCAGCAATGGAATCACCAGCTCAGCATGTTCCCCAAACCACTCCTATCAATGTGACCTAGTAGAAGAGCTGCTTCCCCCCACTCCCCAAACATTTCATTGAGGGTTCCTGATGGATCTGCCATTTGTCCAGACTCTTTTCTGCAAGAGTGCTCCCTGTTCCCACATTAGTCCTTTTGTATTTGTACATTTAACTTTGTCTTTCCTAAGAATAGTACTCCATGCATTTGCTGGTTTTGAATTCCACCTTATTGATTTCAGTTATCCAGAGTGCTTGTGACCAAGGGATATCCAGAAATCTCTTAATTGTAATGGAAAGTAGCTCATAAAGCTGCATCCAGGACAGATATCTGTGGAATTTAAGCAGAATTTCCTTTCAATTTTGAATAAAATGAAGAGAAAACTTTTCAAAGTATGATTTTTTTTCTAAGTTCATATATTTTTATAATATGTTATCCTTGAAAATAAAGAGCACAGAACTTAGTAACATGAATTTTTTATGTAAAAGTGAAGGTTTGATAGCTCAGTTCGGTTAGAGTAAAATTACTGTTGCATAATTTAAGCTAAAATTCCTTGGTTTTCTGAGTGTTTCTTCCCCCACCAGACAATCTCTGAGCAGATTTTAAAACTCCACATACCACTGCCTCCAGCGCCTACAGGATTTCAAGTTTAATAAAACTAAATATGATTAGTAATACAGTTGAAACACAGTTTCTTGGTTTAGAAAATTTGATAGACTGTAATCTGAGCTGTCTTGAGGATTTTTTTTTCCCTGCTGTGTCAAGCAAATTGAGCTCTTAGTCTTCATAGTCCCTGAGATTAGTGTTGGGATGTAGATTTTTCACTTTTAGGCTGAACAATTCAGATGTCACCCAAATATGTTATGACAAACACTTCAATGTGCTAAAGCTGAAAAAGAAAGTAGTTTACTTCTTGTGAACTTGGACAGTCTTGAACTGGTTTTAAAACACACAGTCCTCTGAAAATCTGGGAATTCTCCTCTTGCAGTGCAGTGTAATTGGTCTGAGCCAGCCCTGTGCTTTTTCTTTCATTCTTGAAATTTTCATACTGTTATGCTATGTGGAGCATAGCAGGCTGACTGTTGAGGGATAGGTATTTATGTGTCTGCTTTCTCAAAAAAAAAAAAAAAAAAAGCAAATAAAAGGCTTGGTTTGTGGCATGTTGTTTGGTTGGGACATTAGAACACAAAATGGTGATTTAAAAAAGGGTGTTTCAACACCCTACAGGTCCCTATTGTGTGGTCATTATTTACCTCCTTAGTTCTGAGCACTGTGGGGGTTGGGTTTGTGAAGAAGCATCATGTATTTTTATTGAATTACTGGTGTCTCCAAACCCAGTGAAATTGGCTCTATTTTAAGTGAACAAACTCTACGTGCTAAGATTATTTAGTGTATAAGAGCAGAACTTGTGATAGAACACCAAATAAGAAGAATGTAAAAAAAAATTATTTCTAGAGCCTCTACAGTGGGATCATGTGCTAAAACCAAAAGACTGGAAATTCAACACAGAAAAATTTCGGTGTTATTGGTAAGTAAGTTTGTCTGTAATGAGGTCAGAAGTTCCAGAAGACATTTAAATAATCATAATACTTTTCTGCATATCTTGATCTGTCAGAATGCGGTAGATATTCTCAAAATGGCTGTTGTCATTTCTCTTGTTTTCATTGAAAAAAGCACTGCTTTTAAAAAATGAATGAGTGTGTTTTCCCAGAGTTTCTACCGAGCAACACAAGAGGAAGAGTTGAAGATTCTTTTTGCCAGGAAACTACCTGCTTTGGGAGTTTGTAGGCTCTGGCAAAGAATCTGAAAGAGCCATCAGTGATACCCACTCCCAAAACTAAAACAGTTGTTATTACTTTGATTGCTTTGTTCAGCTCACACTTACCCAAGCCTCCTTCCTTCTAACATACTCCTTTCTAAAATTTACTGGCTTTCAAACTAGGTTTGAAGTCACAGACACATTTTTTTTTTGCCCCATATTTACTAGCTTTTGAAGGTGGCTATGGTTTGAACCCTGCTTACTTCTGGTCTTCCTGTTTATCTCTGTTTGAATTCCACTTTGTAGTCTTGCAGTGCATTTCTCTGCAGCAGTCATTTTAAGAGCCAGATAGTTGTCAGAAACACAGGAGTTTAGCTTTTCAGCAGGATAAAACCAAATGAAATACTTGACTGGAGTGAAAAAGCCACATTATTCAAACACAGTCTTTTGCAATGACAGCAAAAGGAAAAAACAAGTTAGCTGGGATTTTGATTTTGAGTAGTATAAGAGGATTGTTGAAATTAATGGTACTGAGTTAATACAGCAAAGATTCACTTGTGAAAACTTCCCTTACTCTTAAATACGTCACTGCTTTCTCCTCCTGTAAGGACAAGTTGCTGGAGCAGTTCAGGTGACTCCTTACAAGAGTGATGGAAGCATCTTAACTAAAGGATGAGCCAGCCAGCTGATATTTTGGGCCACAGAATAGCTCCATGGCTGATATCCAGGGTGGATTTGCCCCAGCTAGTAGATAAGCATCCATGCAACCAGTCATTCACTATGCCTCCCAGTGGGGCATGGGAGAGAATAGGAGGAATGGGTCAAAATACAGACTAGAAAATCACCTATAGAGTACTGCAGCAGCCAAAACTGACTTGACTCAGGGAATTTAACTTAAGTGGTTTTTGCAATTAGCATAAATATTTAATTACCTATTCCAGTATTGGGAAACAAAGGAGACAAACATTGAAACACCTTTCCTCCCACATTTACAGCTTCCACTTTACTCCAGACTCCTTTCCTTCTTTTCTAGTATCTACTTCATTACTTCACAACCTTGCTAGAGAGAGATTACTCTCAGTCCCTCCACTGAGCCTACAAGCAGTCCAGGAGGTGGGCATTGATTTCTCTCTGCCCACTCTTCATTTTTCATTCTTTCTGCAATCTTGGATGTGTCATCCACAGGCTGTGGCCCTTTTGCAGTGTGCCTGCTCACGGCTGATCTCATCCACAAGCTCCTAGTGGCTTCAGCACAGGCCAATGATGAGAAAGCAAATTATATGATGGGATATTAACAGGTGAACAGTTACTGATGTAAATGGTTGCCTTTCATTTTTCTTCACAGGGAACATTTCAAATACAGTACTTGTACCAGAAATTTTATATTTTGAGGGCAAAGCTTGAATGTCTGCAGTGCTGTAGTTGACACTTGAAATGCCACATCCCAGAGACATTCTCTTGTAGAGCAGAGCAGTCATTAGTGCTGGTGTGACATTCCTACTGCAGTGAGCAGAAGGGACTCAAGCTGTCTCTACTTATAGAAAGAATCCAAATTCTTATATACTTTCCAGGGTGGTTTTCTTCATCTTCCCTTTCCAGGTTTCTCATTCAACATCTTTGTTTAACTGCCACTTTGCTGGATTCAACAGTTTTGTGGGGGCTTTGGGGTGGATGTGGAAGAATTCTATTTCTGCATTTGAGTTAGAAACCTTTTAAAATTGTGCCCAATTTTATATGAAAGAGGAGGAAGGGAAACTTTTAAATCCTTGTGGGTTTGTAGAAATCTCCTGACCAGGGATTGCAGCCTCCTGCTTCTGGCAAGAGCAAACTTTTCCTTCCTACGTTGTTTTTGTCATCAGGAGCCCTGTATATTTCTGAGAGAAGCTTTCTTCTTATGTGTTTGTGTTCATTTATTTTTTCTGTGAGAGAGATTACCCTTGTGTGAGAGAAATGTTGTTGGTTCATTACCTTTTCTCTGAAGGTTTTGTTGCATCCTGGGTGAGCGTGCAGTAGCTCCTGTCTCTGTCCTTGGCCCTCTTTAAAGGCAACTTGTTCTCTGTCAAGTAACCCCGTGTCTCTCTCAGACACGGTGACATTTCAGGGTTGGTAATACATGGGTTGTGCATTATTTGGAGAGACTGGGATTGTGGGCTTGATTCAGCCTACAGTCAAATACTAGCTTTAAGACTAGCATGGCATAGTGAGACATTCCTAATAAAGGACACTGATCTATAAGAACAACTAGAAATGTTACCTCCTCTGTAACTGGAGGCCCAAGCTCAGCTGATTAAAGCATTCCACCTGGTCTTTATTGAATCTTTGGCCAACTCCACTTCTAAGAAAATAACCTGCCACCCAGCTGGTACCCAAGCTTTGTTAAAGAAAAAAAGAGAGAGGAGGTGAGAAAGGGAGGAAAGCAAAGGGAGAAAAAAAAAAAGTCAATCCTATTATTATCATAAAATTCAAAAGGTTGTTCACATCCAAACAGTAGGAGGTGGACAGATTAAAGTTTTAGAGCTGTAACAACATCTCTCTTGGTGTGCTCTAGTTCAGCAAAGCGAACCTTGTAAGACTTGACATCCATCACAACATTTCCTGCAGTTACCACTCTGTTACTGAGGCCAAATCCCCAGTTCTGGCTTGCAGACTATAATTTGGAGACATTAAATGACTGTACTGTGGAAAATATCTGATGATGTATTGTACTTTAGAATAATGAAAGTACTAAAATTGCAGCTTCGAGAACTAAATCAAGTATATAATTATCTGTGTTTGTAGGATTTCCTCTAAAATCGTTATGTTGTTTAAGCCATGCCTTTCTTTCCCTTTTGTTAATAACCCATGTTCTTAGAAAGAGGATCATGCATTTAAAGATGTTCTTGGCACAAAGCCCTACTCCCACCTCCTTTCCTTCCTTCTTGCTGACCCATAACAAATCTCCTGACTTTGATTTCACTTCACATTCAAAAGCAACGGCAGAGGCCTTAATGAAAAAACGTAACCCCCGAGCTTCATTTTCTTAGCTGCAATTCTCACATTTGGAGAATGTCTTAGTGCCAAAATTCTTTCCTTTTGTTTTTCCTTAGTCTTTCTTTTCAGATGAGTGCTATCTGGCATTAAGAAGAAGCACAGTAATTGAATGTTCAGAAGATAGTGACTTAAGGGAGCTTGCCAACATACAGCATACAGTTTCTTTTATCACTTTTTTCCTTATCACCAAAAGGAGTGCTTTGCATGTTCGGAATTGCTGTAGTTATTTTCTCCTCTAAAGACATTTTATCCCTCCTTTTCTTCACCCTTAACTCACTGTCATTATGTACTGGTTGCTTTCCTAGCATATCCCGAGGAGTATTTCTTCAGTATTGCGGATAATTCTCCCTTGCTCTCCCTTGGTTTTTAAGGCTGATTGCACTGCCTGTGCTCTCTCCAGGCAAGGATCCTTTGAGACCAGTGAGGAATGAACCTTGAAGGCCTGAGAGCTTGTATACACCTGAGGTTCGTCAGACAGCACTGTTTGCTGGATTTACTGCTTCTGTAAAATTGGCCTGGAAATCTCAGGAGGTGACATTTTGGCAAGGACATTGTGGAGGTGCTGCTCCTGGCCCTCTTGGGAAGGAAGAGGAAATTACACAGGGTACCTTCCAGAAATTCAAGGGAACAATGTAGGGCTAGGAGAATTTTTCTTGAATATCAAAAAAAAAAAAAATTGCTGTCTCACATATATAAAATAAGGAGTGTTTTGAATGAGGTGGATGTTCTTATTTTATCCATCCCAGCTTACACATTGACAGGACAAAAATTGAAGCCATGTGGACAGATTAACACAGACAATTAATGTCTGCAGGCTGCCAGACTGGTCTAACATAAAGTCATCTTTTCCCAGAAGCTACTTGGTGCTCAATTCTTTAGAATGTGGTTGAGTTTTATTCCCCTTCAGAAAAAGAGCATGTAGGTTTGTTGATTTCTTTTTGCCATGCCACATTCAGTGATCTACAAAAAATACTATTAACTCAGTAAGGTTTTATTTGTATCTTCATGTGTTAAAAAAACCATAGCAGCTAGGGAAAGTCTGTATTATTCAACATCAGAAATGGAAATATTACAGTTTTGCTTGTGCTGGTATGGGTCATGGCATTACTAGCTTTTCTGTAAGATAGGATGAGTATTTTATATCTCTTAGGTAGAGGAGAGGGAGCTAGATCAATTTGCTGTAAGAGATACTATTTTGGGAAACATCAGACGGAAACCAAATTTAGGTTGGCAGGTACACCAGCAAAGCAGCAGCACCACTGTAGGGTCCAGCTTTCCCTAAGAGCTAAAAGAGACTGCCTTGCACATTTTATTTCCTTTTTCATAAAACATATATGTCCTATCATCAGACTGCTTGGGCATGTATTTATTTTTATATGATACTAGATAGAAAATTTAACTTAAATCCAGAGGACTCAGTCAAGTGTGATCAGATTCCTGTAACATGATGGAATAATTCTGCAACGGTTTGTTGAAGTGTAGAAAGACAGTCTACATTTTTTAATATTTTTCCTTATCACAATAAGGATCAAAACAACCTGTAGTTGAGAAGGTTGACATTATTTATTGTCTTTTTTCTTGTTGAACATTTTTACATGAACTATCACAACAGGTCTTTATGAGGGGGTGATAATATTGAATTTACCCCTCGACCATAACCAAAATAAACTTAAGAAAAACAAGAAAATACTATTCCAGGAAAATCTTCCTATAGCCTGAGAAAGAAAAACTGTAAAGCTTAGCATCATAGAGAAAGCTGCAGATATCATTATGCAAATTACACTTTTGCTCACTGACAGGCAAATATTACAGTGATAAACGGTTGTCTGTATTCATTTTTTTATAGTTTATGATTTTTTCCAAGTATGAATTTTAACATGGAATCCATGACAACTCTGAGCAAGTGTGCATTAAAGTGCATCTAGCCATTTTCCCTCCCATAAAATGATATTTTAGAGTTACATTGGAGTGTTTGAGTACTACAGATTAAATCATGGGTATGAGGGGAAAGTGTGGCATGGGATTTAAAAATATTGTTGCCCTTTGGCTGGTCTACCCTTTTTCCAAGGAGGAAGAAGAGTAGTAATCATCATTCTTCTTTTGTACTTGTCAAGCATTCCTGCAGCTAGAGGGAATGGTTAGGCAGTTGCCTTTCAGCTTTTGGGAAGTGGATGCCAATACACTGCTCCAGAGCCTTACAGACTTATTTCTTTTTCTTTTTCTTTCATGGAAACATTGGTTATTCTAAGCTTGTGCCTCAAAAAAACATGAAAGAGACAAAATGGCCACTGTAGTGCAATGTAATTTTTCTAGCCTTGTTACTTAGCTTTGGCCCTTGCAGGTGTATATATATATATGTTTAAATATTGACTTCCAGAGTTTATCCAAGTTTAATATATTTTATCTTCCTCCTACTGCTCCTCATACTGGGAGTTTTATTGTAACAAGTAGATCCTATGCGTTGAAGGTGCATTTCTGAAGGAGGAAAGTAACTCAGGTTACCCAAGAGTTAACGTCTTGTAGGACAGAGATTTTCTATGCCATTAAATTAAGATAGAGCTTTTCCCTTTTATGTGCTTGTACAATGCTTGATAGAAAAGTTTCTCAGTAACACATAAAAATCCTTCTTATAACTTGGTTCAAACTGTTTCCAATTAGATTTTTATGCCAACTTGCAATTAGATAAAGGAATATTTATCAATATGGCAATGCCATAATTTCTCTATTGTCAACTTTAAAAACAATTGTCATAATATTACAGTGATTCATAGTTATTCACAAGCAGTTATGCAGGCAATCACCTACAGCACTATAGGAGAAAATAAAATTAATTTATTTCCCTCTCCTCCAGCTAGTTATTATCATTTTGTGTACAGGCATTAAAACTCTCACTCCTGTAGACCTGTGTCACAGGCACTCAGAAATCTGTCTGATCTATGTTGTTTTAGAGTATTAGTTAGGTTCCAGACCAACACCATTTATCATTTTATATCCAAATCCATGTGCCATTTTGCTGATGAAATGTAGCCCATTCAACTAAACATGTGAGGAATAGGTATTTGCAGTATTAGAGGGCAAAAAATGTAAAAGATCTGCTCAGCTGATGGTGTTTGATTGTGAAGCTTTTTAATCTCTATAACATGCTGGTAGCACAAAGAGAACACAGTTCTTTTCTGGTAAATGAGAGGTTGGGTCCTTAACTGCTTAGGGGCAGGTTATACCCCCTTGCTGGCAGTAAAATCCTTGGAAATACTTAGGTAGTAAGGGAACTCAGGGTGGGTATAAAGGAGCTTAGCCCTATATTTTCATCATGGATAATTGCATTTTTTCTCATTAAAATCCCACTCTGATTCTAATTAAATTCATAATTGTTCCGCATTTGATGCTATAAACTGTTGTGTAGTGTTGCTGGGTGCTATTTAACAGATGTCATCCTCCCCCCAAGAGGCAGTGGTGTTTCATTGCTGTGTGGATTGATCCTTCAATGTGAAACCTGAACAGGTCCCCAGATAGCCAAGCAGGAAGGGGGATATCGTGAACTAGCAACAATGAATAAATGAGGTAACCAAAGAGTGTCTCTCAGAATGTATGAGTTGTAATTCCTTGCACTTCAATATATTTTAAAAGAGTAATCTAATTTTCTCATTCTATTTTCTATTCATAATAAAGTTACAAATTCATAGTGATACTTCAGCATACAGTTCTCAGGCTCAGGCTTACAAACAGTTTTTGGACATTTGCATTAGTATTTTTTTGTTAGGTTTTTTTTTCCCAGTACAGCTGCAACCAGTTTGACTCTTACACAGAGCTGAGAAAGTTAGTCTTGGCTTTTTTCAGAACATCCTTTTTTTCAAGTGTGTTAATTGCATTCACCACCACTTCCCCTCCATCTGTGGCAGATATATGTGTGCTCCTAACACTCTTCATCCTGTTTGCTTCAAAACAGCTGTTTGATTGTTTCTGAATTTTTTCTACCAAGTTTTCCTGCCACCACAGTCAATATTTACCTGGGGGCTCACCCACATCCATCTCTGATCAGCTTCTTCTAGTACAAATTGCCAGTTTAGCAAATCCTACTGAAGCCTGCTGGTCTTCAACCAGATCAGAATGACTTAATTTTTAATTTACATAGCTCAGACTTACTACTAATAAGCTGAGTAGGGCCCTATGTAAGTTTAAGGACTAAAACACTGAAGTACACTAAATAATATAATTATGCCTTGCAGAAAAATGGCATTGAGAAACTCAGAGAGAACAGCAAGATGTCAGTGGGTCAACATTAATTTCTAGTTCTTTTTTGTATAGCAAGAGGTTGAGTCTTGCTTCAGGATCCTCAAAGATAGTTGTGTTATAAAATGTATGCTATTATTTACCATACAAACTATCACCAAAATCATATCTTCTCTCCGATTCACATGCAAATTCTGGAGAGTTTCAATAGGAGAATGAGGTTGAACATGTTCTATTCTGAACATGCAGTTCTTCTTAGATATTATTCTCTGTCCCTTGTTCACATTAGTCAAAATCCAATACACCAGAGAAAAATCTTTCCAAATGGAATTGCCTCAAAAGACAGATAAAATTCTTAGACATAGGCTGCTCATCATGAGTGGTGGGTATTAGAGATCTCTAAAAGTATTCAGTGTTCTTAGCTCATTATGAATTATGAATACTGCCATATGGGTACTGCTATGGTTATTTTTTTTGAGGTATGTGAAAACTTGTTTTAAAAACAAAGGGGAGTACACGAGGGCTGAAGTCTCCTTGCCTTTCTTTGATACTACCTCTAACCAGCTGCTTATTTTAATGGCTATCTCCAGAAATTCCTATTGCTCTCTGAAATTTGGCTGAATCAGACATACAGGTGATATCAAATTGCAGTGGAGATACATGTAACTTGTTTGGTTAGACAAACCCAGACAAAAATGCATAGTAAAGACTAAAGGGTTAATGCTGGCTTACTTTACCTAGGCAGGCAACTATGAGGGTGTGCAGTGGATCACTAACTCCTTTACTGACTTTTTGTGACTAACCAGCCATACTAGCTGCCCCATGGTCTGCTTTTGTTGGTAGAGAACTAGAAGCAATCACAGGGATGATTCTGTCCTGTTTCTGCATCACAGGCAGAGTCAGGCTAGTGGGCTTGTCTAAAACAAATGTTCTTCCAAGTTAGTGGCTGGAACAGCACGGCAACATTTGCAGAGTTGAGAGATAGGAACAAGGATTTCTCACACATCTGCCATTTCTTCCCTGCTCTTCACGGAACAGCAGAGCTCACTGCATTTCATCTTAGCCAGAACTCAACAGACTGAATGCCACAAGTAGCTAAAATTATGATGAGAATTCAGATACAGTGATGGTCTCTGTTGATTCGTATCTGTACTCAGCCCAGAGTTCTGCTTTTCACAATCAGTTATATCATTTTTTCCTTCGGGACACAGGAGTTAATATTTTATATTCCAATTTGATGACTAGGTTTCTTTGCTGTCAGATTTTAGTCAATGAGCCATTCTTGGAAATTTGCCTTAAGCTCTGCAGCAAAGTATTGTATCATTGTGTATAATGAGTTGGAATAAATGCCCAATATTACTTACACAAAAAAGTTTCCCCCACCCCCTCAGATTTTGAAGCCTGTATAAGTAACAAAAACATACATAACATAATGAATTACAGAAATTGACAATGACACACAAGAGTGAAATAATCAGTAAACAAATAACCCTCCTTTCGAAAAGATCTTGTAATTACGTAAGACATGTATGACAGTAACATTAAAATAGCTTGTTAAAACATACAAATAAAGACAGTTCTGATTCACTGGAACAATTATCTACTTTGAGCCTGAAAAGCAACTTTACAAAAGGAGCCCAGTCACACAAAATGAGGAAGGCAGGACGAGAGATTTCGTTATCTTGTGATAAATTAGCCTAGTTAAAATTCTTTGCATGGCTGAAATTACCACCTGGGGAATGAACATACCATCAAAAGCATTGCCATCATTGGTTTAAAACGAAGCAGGAAAAAACCCCCAGAATTTAAAAAATAAAATCTTAGAGGAGAACACCAGTTAAACTATTAGTTCATGTGGCTTTAAGGTAATCCCCAAATCTAGAAGGCAGAAAGTCTGGACAACAGAACATTTTGTCAAAACAGTGCAATCTAAATGATAACATGATAATCCAGAAGCAGAGAGTATGCTAATTTAGGTGCTTAAATGAAATGTTAGAAAACAACTGTCATTTATTCCTGCCCACTTGACGTATTCCGGCATGTGCTCGAAACTTGATGAGGAACGCATTCGGTGCAGGGAGCTCGGGGTGCAGCTGCAGATGGAGCTTCAGGTTGAGCTCTGGGTGGGAACCCAAGACAAGAGGCCATGAACTGCCACGCTTTGCACAACGAAGGGCACAGGGACCTGTGGCACAGCCAGGTGAGGGACACTGAGAGGCACGGCAGGAGCCCATGGATTGGGAGGAACAGTGAGTCTTTGGTACCCTTGGACTGTGAGGGGATAAAAGCCCAGGGGGTCTTCCTTGAAACCAGACATCTGAGACTCTGCCATGGAGATCCTGGGATCGAGCTGGTGAGGAAGTGGGTCTGACTGTGCAGGGAGTCCAGCAGGGACCTGCTAGGTCACTGGAGCCACCCCTCTGACAGGCCTCGCTCCCAGTGGTGACAAGTCTGTGGCATTGGGAGTGTGGCTGCCACAGAGTCTCTTGAATGGTCACACTGAGAAGATTCCTTAATAAAACTCATACTTTCTACTCTTAAAATTGATTGAGAATCAGAGAATAAATGAGGAGGGACAGGACCTCCAGTTCATCTGGCCCAACCCCTGCTCAAGGCAGGCCAAGGCCAGGTTGCTAAGGCCTTGTTCACTGTGAATGGAGACTCTGCGGCTGCTCTGGACACTGGTCCCAGTGTCTGCCACCCTCATGGATATTTCTTTTCTGTAATATCTAATTCTCTTGATACAACTTGATTCTTCTGCTGCCTCTTCTGCCATGGTGTCCGTGTGCATAGCTACCTGGTGGCAGGGAATAGAGGAGACAGAGCCAGACTCTTCTCACTGGTGCCCAGGGACAGGGCAAGAGGTAAAATTCTGGAGTCTCCATCCTTGGGGACATTCAAAACCCAACTGGACACAGCGCTGAGCAACCTGCTATAGCTGATCTCCAGGTGTGCCCTCTGCATCAGCCATTCCATGTGAGTTTGTGATTTTAAAATCAGTCTGTTACAATACAAACAAATTTCACAGTTACTGGAATCTGCTCCTGAAGGCCACTCATGGAGACATTCTCTCCTCCTGTTTTTAATTGCATTTACATATCTAAGGCTTAACTGCTCAGACTAATCTTTCCTAAAGTATCTCCCGCAGGCAATTTGTTTGGTGAAATTCAAGCAAACACACTTAAATAATTAGGAAATGAAAATTTCAGAAATGTTATGCAATGATTTGGCTGTGTTACATGCTGTGAAACAAGTGGCTGAAGTCGGGTTAAGGGTTAGCCCTGATTGCAAATATATCACTGTTTTGTTATCCTAGTTTTTGCCATGGGGGAAAAAATCAACTGCCTTTGACAAGCTAAAGCTTGAAAAATGTTGATTTGGATATGATCAGCAGAAGCTCACTGAGAACTGAAGTTTAACAGATGTGTTGAATAAAAATACGTGTATTTAATACAGGTGTTTTTTCTGCTGAGCATGCTGTGGACAAAAGGCTTGGGCAGGTTTTCCAGAGCACTCTTGGAATCTGGTGCTGCAGGCTGAGGTGGCCCATGTGCAAATAAACTGAGTAAGGAGAATATTGTTGCTGTCTTTCCACACCTTTTATTCAGCAAGTCTGGAGGAGGAGGAAGCAGCAGCCTGAGATCTTGTTCCTTCTGCCTCACTTAGACCATTCTTGTAGTTTTCATTGTTTCTGTGTAATTTGTTATTATGTCACAATAAGGAATGCCCTTCATGAGGTAAATATCCCTCCATGTCATGTCTCCAGCTGTAGTCCCTATGATTATAATTTCAAGTTTTGTTATTTAGTCAGGTTTTATTTGAAATGTCATCTGAAAAACATTTGGTTATTCTCTTTATTTTTTTGGTACAGGTTTTTCTAGGTCATTTTGAAAATTGTAACTTCTCTTTGTCCTGAGAGAGTGAAACCACAACATGAACCCCTGTTTTCTTTTATCACAACTAGTAATGCTCAAACCTGCTCTGGCAAAGTTTTCCCACATTCCAAAAATATTCTGTGTCCCTTTATTTTTCTTCAGAAACCCTGTGCTAGAACCCACGGTTAATATGAGAACATGGCAAATACCTGGGTGCACTTCTGTGGCCCTTGGCCACTCTTCTATGTGTCTACAAAGGAGTTTTCAGAGGAGTCAGGACCAAGTCTCTGCCTTCTTCATCCATTCACTTGGGCAGAGATGCAGCCCTGAGACAAATCTGCCTTACCAGGAGTTGCTTTTTTCTCCTTAAAATTGCCATTCTACCTCCTGGGCATAACAAAAAAACCCCAAAAAACTATTGTAACTCCAGTTGCTTTCTGCAACTTTATCTCTATTTTTTTTTTCCTCAAAGTACAAGATTGCCTAAATCTTACCTATTTTCTATGTTTTGAGGGAAAAAAAGGAGAAATATTTACCTATGCCATTCAGATTAAGTCATGTTATTTTGACAATTTCAGATGGGGACTATTACAGATGTTTTCCTATTCTGTACAGAAAATTCAGGTTTGGGTTTCCAACAGATTTCATCTTCATGTGTGAAATCATATCCCAGCTTTTTTAAGTCATTGGATAAGACCAGCTGAGAAGTACTATAACTAGATATTTCTAATTTAAGCCCAGGCTATCTATCATTTCCAGTGACAAGAAAATATAATATTTCAGTGTAAAATAAAAGCTGGGTGTATATAGAGAAGGTGGATTAAAATTGAAACATTTCCTAACTTCGAAGAACCTGTCTTTACTTCAAAGTGTTTATGAATTTGGACATGAAGACAAAGTATATGAAATATAAAACACTGAGGTTGAGACCCCCAGCTCTGGAGCTCGTGACTGGCTTCTTGAACCTGCATGAAGTTTTTTTAGGATTTTATTAGTAATTTTTGTTACCACACAGCTCTGTGGACTTTGTCATTTGGAAAACTGGGGGCTTAGTTTCTATTTTCAATAGAAATTACTTTGTACTTTTGAATCTTGATTTTGAGACCTGGATAACGGAGAAGACACATTTGAACCACAGCATCAAAATTTAAGAATTCAATGTATGTTTTCTCAGAATAGGATCCTGGTTCATTTCCTTGCATTCCATTAGCGCTTCCCCATAATTTCCTCCTTTGCCCCTTTGGCAGAACTTTCTGGTTCCTAATTTTCCATAAAGTACATAGACACAGAACTAGAAACTCATCAAATGTATTTCAATTTTTTTTTTCATATTAGTGCCCATCATTAGTCATAAGTAGTACATCCAGGTAGATCTTTATTTCCTTGGTCTTTTATGTCTCTTATGTTTTATGATACACAGAGCTGTGTCAAACCAGCTCAACAGAAATTTTCATTTTAAATTCTCAACCTTCCTGCATCTGCTTCATCCCTTTTGCATTTACTCTTAAATATCCTCTTCATTTGATTGGCATAGTTCTTGCTGGTTTGTTGTCTTTTGTCTTGTGTTTTTTGAAGCAAATGTCTAAGGGTACTTTAACTATCATAGTTTAAGTTATGAGCATAAATTTCAAGTAGTAAATTTTGTATTCAAAACCTTTAGTTAAAGTTTTTCATGTGCACCTGTTTGGGGTTTTTTGATAGGTTTGGGTATTCTTTTACTCTCTGCCTGCATTGAGAAGATGATTGATGATAAGAAGACTTTAAAATGGATGCTGAGATTCTTTTCTATCTTGCAGCAACCCAGAAGTGTCTGCATTTTATCTTTCTAAGGGGATTTATTTGGAACAAGCATTTATGGAGTATACCTTTGTAAGTTCTTTATGCAAAAAGAAAAAAAAAAGAATTTTTGGCTTCTTAAAAATAAAAAGATGAGTGGAAGAGTTTTTTCTCTAACAGGCAGTCCCTAGAAACAGCAAGCTTTAGTTTGTGAAGAAATTTAATATGAATCTCAGAGCCATCTCCTTGAAGTCCATATTTATGCAAGCAGCAAAAAGAAGGCAGGTTTCTTTCTGGAACTTCTACCAGTTGAAGTAAAATGCTGCAAATTGCCATTCAAGGAGGCCATGGCTTTTGCACTGGAAGTAAATCGAGCAGATTAAGGTTAATAAACCTGCCAGCTATTGAGGCCTTATCAGAAATAAAACCAGGAGATTATGAAGTAAGCTAAGTAAAGCCTCTCTCTGGTGAGCACCAGACTTATTTCTGCTACACATTTCACGTGAGGCTGTAAGCAAAGAGCTTTGGTTTAGGAGCCCAGCCCAGGTACGAGTGGCCAGTGAGGCAGCGGCGAGCCAGGAGCAGCCACTGCTCTGTGCCCTGTCCTTCCTGAGCAGTGACCAGCCGTGCTGGATCACCTCATCCTCACACTCCAAACAGCAGCACCCCCGTAAGGAGCCTGCCTGGGATCGAGAGAAGAAAATATGAGCTCCTAACAAAGATGAATGAAAGCCAGGGCAATGATCTCATAACTTCAGTAGCTGCCTTGGGAGTATGAAAGCAACTGTAACTTGCTTCTTTGCCAGAACTGTGACCATGCTCCTCTTTTTGCCAGAAATCTTTTTCTCCTTTCCTCACTCATATTTATATCCTAGAAGTCAGTTCCCTAAAAAGAATAAAAGCTATTATTAGGTTTCCATGCACAGTACCACGTTAAGCTTTAGCTTTTCCTGTTGGGATCAGTGAGCTGCCTTACATTTGCCACAGTATAATCATTTAGCTGAGCAGGGTACCCATTGCTGCTTGTAACAGCTGAATTTAAATTATAAAACGTTGGGACTCTTTTCAGAAGGATCCCTGAAGATGGCTATTCATTAGTACAGATTCCCTGTGACTTCTGAGTAACTCTAGCAGGGCTGGTACTTAATATGGAAATACATTGAACCGTATTAGAATTAAATAGCCATTGAACCAGGATGATAGATAGGAAGTAAAATCTGGTATTTCATAATATTTCAGGAGCTCTGAACTGCTCTTCTGACTCTATTCTACATATATATTCATATATATATGTATACAATTCAATTTAGGAAGCTAGAAATGCTGAACGGTTGTTGTTGGATAATTTATCATGCCAGACAAATTCCTAGATGCGGATTTTAATCTCATGGAGCATATTCTCAGCTGATGTAAATAATCCTTTTGGTTCCACAGAGTATTGATTCAGGTTATGTAAAGCCCAGAAGAAACAGAAACATTTGTCTCTCTCAAATACTTTGCAATAATTGTTGATTTTTCAAAATTAGGAAATGTGCATGAAGTAGAGACCATATAATCAGACTATCTGGCTGGATCATTTTCACTCTATTTATATCTTAAAATAAATTGTTTTACGTAACTTCCGTTGTTTCTTTCTTTACACACAGCTTCATTTTAGTAGTTTATTTTTCAAAAATATATTGACTATTTGATGAGTTTCATAAATTATTTTGTACCCCAGACTAGGCAAATAATTTTTCTTAGTCACCCTGCTCTAATTAGCACATTAGGAAGTGATGTTGTCAGGATTGTGAACACTGTAACGTAGGAAAAATGGCTACTGACATAATGCCTGGATGCATACATTGCAAACGCTCTTGTGTCTCCATCCTCTAATTAAATATAGTCCTCGGGTCAGAATATGATTAGTTGTCAAGTGACAATTTAAGAGGCTAGAAGAGCATGTTTGTGCTGAAACTAGAGCAGGAGTTCTTTAGTGTTATTTGTAGGGCATGGGCAGTGCTTTTAATGACTTTTTGACAAGGCTTTTGCTGCAATTCAACAATAGCATTGCTGTAGATAATGTCAGAAATGTCACAGTGCAGACTTAGTGTGTTATAAATTTGTTTTTAGCATATCAAAACAGAAAACCTCACATGAATGTATCCATTGACAGAGTATCCACAGAGAAACCATGTAAGGATTGTTAAAGGATAAGTAAAATTACCAGGAACAACTGGAGGTATGAAGTTTTGCTTTGCTTGTGTAACACAAAGCTTGGTGAAAACAGGAAAAAAAAAATCAAAAGTTTTTTATTTATGTTGCTTGGTTTTATAAACATAACAAAATTGTGTCATATCTTCTCTAAAAAATGTCATACATCTAGCTTTTTGATTTCCTTTGGTTTGTTTTTTCTGTTCAAAAGTGTTTTCATTAGAAAGAAGACTATGGCACTATATTTAAGGAGAAAAAAGGCACACCTGTGTAGTCTAGTGACCTTTTCACTTAGAGGAATCCATTGTGCTACTTTTGCATAATCCAGGCTTAACCAGGGGGAAATGTAGAGTGTAATGTTAAACCAAGTTACATGCCATGAGTCTGTGACACAAAAGGAGAAACTCCAATCCCTTGGCACAAATTTTTGTTGATTTTGTAGCATTCAGACATTGACAGGATACAGGCTAAGTCTCACACAAGAAAATTTGTTGCTGGTTTGGGGTTTTTTTAGTCTTGATATGGATTGTTTTACTTTAGGTATGTGCATAGTACTTTTGCTTGTGAATATAAATGTCTCACAATATTTCTTTTTTACATGGTTTCCTGAGATGCTTTATGACTGTTACAGAGTTAATCAATATCAATGACCAGATAAAGAATAGATTTTCCTCTGACCTGCAAGATTATACTACTCTTTGCTGGTTTGTTTTCTGCACAGGATGAGAGGTTGTCTTTGCAACCTTTGGAAAATCCCACTCCGCAGAGAAAAAAAATCCTAAGAGTTTTTTCAATTATTGCCAAGAAAAATAGAGCTTGACATTAGAGACACTTCTGTATAACTTGATCCTGAAAATAAAAAAGTAAGGGTACCCAAATACAGAGAAATATTACCCAATTTATAGATTACAACAATTTTTAGGTAGATCTTGGATTTGCATAGACATAGTATGAAAAAGCAGCAGCTCCACTGGGGCTGTTTTACTTGTATGTACAAAAGGCTTCCCGGGTCAAGTTTATTTACATGACCAGGCAAGAGGCTGAAACCTGTCTAACATCATATGAAAAAGTGTATGAATTCTAAACTTTGTGAACAAGTTTGTCAGGAGTCAATGGAGAGGCTGTGAATGGCAGTGTCTCCAAGACCTCACCTCTCTGCCATGCTCCTCTCATCTAGGATGTGAAAATTTTCTCGTATAGCAGTAGAGTTCTGCTTGCCAAGTTGAGAGTAAATTTAAAATGAAACCATGAAACCCTGAAACCTAGAAAGTTTTTTACATTTTTCCTTTGGTGCTCTATGCTCAAGAGGAAAAAAAAAAATGCAGGATTCACCAGGTTTATACTCATGTTGGCTACTCGTGACCAGAGCTTGTGACGTTTCTGATAAACTGTTTAAGCTAGACATGAAAATATTTTTACACTAGGTTGTTTTAAAAGATATATTTTTAGAACGCAAAATCCCTGGTCTGTGAGGGAGAAAACCCAGTATGTTTGTAGCCAGCAACTGCTATTTAGATATGTCCATTTATCAATTTCAAATATGGCTAAAGTTCCCCCTTTTAAAAATTGAGTTGATCTCTCCATTATCCGTGAAATCTTTCAGACTGAATGAACTTAATGTGTTTCTGTATGCCAAGAGCAGTTTAGCAGATTCGGGGCTACAATAACAGCTGAATAACCTTCTCACTTTCTTGTGCACAAGATGATACATGCTAGTTTTCCCCAAGGATATTTTCAGATCTCTGGCCTGACTCCCTATCTAAAAGGTGTTTACAGCAGAGAAAGGGCACTCGGGCTTTGGGAAGAGGTTGTACCAGAAACGATGCTAATGCCTAACTCTGATTGCACTGTCACCACTGCAGGGTTAGCCAGGGAGAGCAGGAGTGGGGCTTCTTCAAATTGGACCTGAGAAGTATAGCAAGAAGAGTGTTTGAGAAGCCAGTGGTGTTATGGGAGCTGGGTATGCATCCTATATTCATAGAAAACCCGGTTGAGGTTGTAGGATGGTTATCATTATTATTATTATTATCTGCAGCTGAAGAAATTAGCCAGAGGAACTACTGTGCTCATAGATCCTGAAAGTCATAGAGAATTTTTTTATTCATTTCATGTTATAGTGAGTGCATCCTCAACTAATTTATGAATCTGGATATTTTATATATATATACAAGCAGAGATAGAATAATATCTGAATGGTTAGAGGAAGAGAGTGGAGAGATGAGATGATGTATTATTTACCACACAGGATAAATTTGTAGAATAAGAATTCAATCCTTTGTACTTTGTGGTAGCATATTACTCAACAGTGCTTCTGGACAGCAAGGGCTAATCTAAAATCTGTGAGGCAGAAACAAGCAGCAATATTTCACAGTTACAGCCCACTACATCCTTGGTTTATGTGCCTTTCTATACTTGTATGTACCAACTTGCTGGCTATTAGTGGGATTCTGAATGTTGCTGAGGAGTAGTAGTTTGATAATTTGTCTGATGAATATCCATACATCAAAATTTCATAGAGTCCTAATTAAAACTACTGATGACATTTTATATGTGGAATATATTTATATGTGGAATAAGTGTAACCAGATTTTATAAACTGGATTGGGATTATAGATCAAAGAAAAGATTTTCCATGTCAAAGGAGCAGCATTTGAGTAGTTGCACAATTATTTTTGTATTTTATCCTAACAGATATGTAGGACAGGCTCATCAAGTGATGTATGGTGCTCTGGCTTCACAGCAGGGAACTGAAGCAGTGCCATTTTTAGATCAGGGAGTATCTGGCCCAACATATATTTTTTCTTTTCCTGTAACTTATAAAGAGAATGAAGTTCTTAATCCATCATTCAACATGGAGAAAAGAAAAATGGAATATGGTATTACCTTGACCTTTATAGCACTCTGGTAATATAATTTCCTGAGCACTCATCCTGAGCACTCAACTCTCAGGGGTTCAGCAACCTGTTTGGTAGCAGAGAAGGGGGCCAGACCCTCAAACCACAGAGTGTTCAGTGCCTCCAACACTCATAACATCCTTTGGTGTCCTGCACTGGCACTTCTGGAAATGATGATGTGGGTTTTCATTACCTTCATTGCAATAACATTATTATTATTTCCTTTTCATAGACCTAGCAAGATTCAAAAACGGCAAAGCTTAAAACCTAGTATTTGTTTCCACTTGGCCTTGACCCAAAAGACAGAAAAACTGTCCTGTTGTTTTGCAGCAGAGAAAGAAGTGCCTGCTTGCACACTCAGCTGAGACAGCCTTGCTTCTAAGATGTACGTATCTTAAAACTCATGCCTTTAGAGGAGCTCTGTAGTGTAATTTTATTGGTACTGTCCACCATATCAGGGGGTTCAGTGTGTTTTTCAAAAGATCAGTGGGAATTGCTTTCAAAATGTTACTCACTGACAAAGTTTAGTGTACTGGCTGTATTGGAATGGCCAAGACAAGAGTTATGATGAGCTGTGTTTGCTGCTGTACAAACACTCAGGCAGAAATGGCCAGATAAGAAAGACTTAGGACTTTGGGATAACTATGAATATTAAATGTACTGTTACAGGACAAATCTGACCTCTAAATGCCTTTCCTCTCATTTACTCCTGATTTTGGAAAGGACCCACCATAATGAAACTGATTTGATGACTCAAAAGTCAGAAAGACTAGAGGTTAGGTGGAACTAAGCAATAATTTGGGGTATTAATATTCAGATGTGGAAAATTAGATAACCTTAAATATTAGCAAATAAGGGAATCAGTGTAGGGTGCTTTCCATCATCCATTCCCCACCTTGTACATGCTGAATCTGCAAAGCCAATCACAACTTTTTCAAGGATTCTTGCCCCTTTTACACCAGTGAAGTTACAAAAATATTCCCTTTTTAGTACAAAAAACTTCTTTATATTTTTAATGTAAAAATAAGACACAGGATTTTTTAGATGCTTTAGAAACTGAGGATAAGAAGGTCTAGATAGACCTAAATAAGATCATGAATATTTCAAAATAAAATGCTTGTGAAATCACTACTTGCCATCCTTCATGGGAGGCTGATATAAACTTCCATAGCTCTGCTGAAGTCAGTCAGTGTCCTGAATTTTCTACCTAACAATGCACAGGATATGCCTTGAAGCACCTGAACAGAAGAGTGGCAAGTGACTCACACTCAAAGTTTATTTCTTTATCTCAATCATAAATTTAAAGGCTTATTTCCCCTTGGAGTTTACTGAGGAAATCTTTAATCACAGGACAACAGAGAGAACTAAAGCCAGTTAAGATGCCTGATATCTATTTCATAAAATATTTAGACAAAGTACATTAAGGAACAGATGACTTTGAAATTAATGGGAGCAGAGCACAAATGCAGTTGGCTGCCTTTAACACAGTGTGCTCACTGAGGATGTTCTCTGAAGGAACTGCAGTGCACTGGAGCTCAGTTGCATGTAGAGTATCACATGTGATTCTGCAGCTAAAGCAACATGATAGTATTTTAATTTTAGGGCACTTACTGGCAAATAGAATATACATATATATACAGAATATTCCATGTTACACACATTGAGCTGAAACTTTTAAGTAAAAAAGCAGAAAAATATTGAACAGCTTTTATAAAAAGGAACTGTTGTTTGGCTTTTTTTAAAAAAAGTGTAGTGAGTGGTCTGTATGTCAACACGTAGAGTATTTTGACAAATTATGCACCTCAACATGTTTTTGAATTCCCAGAGCTACTAATTGAGCTTGACTTTTCTGGTAAGATTAACTAAAGGAAAAGAAAACCCAGAAGAAATCAAAAAAAGCTAATGCTGAAACATACATTAACCAGGATTTGAATATTTAAATATTTAAAAACAAAAGCAAAAGGCATTGGTAGGTTCTAACTGTATTCTAGGAATGGAAAATTAACTATATGAATTTATACTTAGCTGACTGTTGACCTCAGCTTAGGTTCCCATTGTTTTCGTGTTAAGATCTTAGACACTTAGTTTATACTTTGACTCTCTGTATTTAATCACTTTTGGTTAAATTTCATTTGAATCCACAATGAAAAGGATTTAAATAATCTGAGCTGCCTAATATTGTTACTGACACAAACTGCAAAACAGGACACCAGTGAGCAACATGCCCTTGCCAGAAAGCAGGCCAATGGTGTGCTGGGTGGCATCAGGAAAAGTAGTGCCAGCAAGTTGAGGGGAATGATCCTTCCCTTCTACTCAGCACTGGGTGAGGCACATCTGGAGTACTGAGACCAGTGCTGGGCTCCCCAGCACAAGAGAGACATGGATATACTGGAGTGAGTTCAGGGAAAGGCCACAAAAACTGTCAAGAGACTGGAGCCTCTGACATAGGAAGAAAAGCTGAGAGGAGCTGGGTCTGTTCAGCCTGGAGCAGAGAAGGCTCAGAGGGGAGCTTATTGGAGTGTACAAGTACCTGAAATGAAGGGGCAAAGTGGACAGACCCAGTGGTTCTTTTCAGTGGCTCCCAGGATCACTGAGGTAATGAGCCCACACTGAAACACAGGAGGTTCCTTCTGAACACCAGAAACTGCTGCGTTACTGGGAGGCTGACAGAGCACTGGCACGGCTCACCCTGAGAGTTTGTGGACACCTCATCCTTGGAGAGGTTCAAAACCCACCTGGACATGGTCCTGGGCCACTGGTTCCGGGTGACCATGCTTGAGCAGGGAGGTTGGAATGGATGACTTCACTGATTATGTGATTATGGGATTCTCTGAAGATTTTGTTCCAAAGTATTTTTATAGCTGAAGAGAAAAAAAGGAGACAGTGGCATTCCTTTTTTAGTTCAGGAAATACAGTATGGTGACTTGTGAGAAAAGAACATTGGTCATCCTATATCAGAAATTTTCATGTAAATGTAACAGGAATATCATAAAGCACGTTGGTGTGAGCTAGGATTCTTGCTTGTTTCGTTTTTTTTTTTTTAATTTACCTCTCTTCTTTCCTCTTCCTCGTCTTATGGAACCAGGACACAGCCTCTCATTTTTTAGGAAGGAAAAGAGTTTGCTGAAATGAAAATATTCTTTTTCTTCAGCCTTTCTCCTGTCCGAGGATGGGAAGGATTGGACCCAAGTACTTCTGAGCTGAGTGCTTCGGTGTAGACATATGTCTAGTAAGGGACAGCCTCTTCCTGTTAGTACCTCTCTGCCTTATTCCATGTGGGAAAAGAGTAACTGCTCATCCAAAGGCTGTGCTACTAGAGCTGCTGGTAAACTTTCCCTTTCCACAGAGGAGGATTGTGTCAATTACACTTCCAGGCAGTATTTGATGCCTGAACACAGTTTTCAGATTTCAAGACCTTAGTGGCACATATAGTTTAAGTTGTAGGAATAATGCCATTTGACAGGATACAAACCTTTCTGAAGAGGGAGTCGCACTCCTACGTAGCTTTAATTCATAGGTAAGGTGGCTTAGGGGAACAGTGACCTAAGAAGTGTTCTCTGGCTTTATGTGCCAAACAAACAGTTCAGAAATCCTGAGCACCCTCTGATCTTCTTCAGGCAGGGACTTCCATCTCCTTTGAAGTTCTGTGGAAACCTAAGAGCTAATTTGAACATTTTGTCTTCAAATGTTTTCCATAATACAGGGTGAAAAAGCTTGCTTGCCCTTAATCATTGTGTTATATTGCTATGCATTTTTTTTCCACCTTATGTCTGAAATTTAAAAAAAAGCCCCAAACTTTCAAAGCTTGATCCCTCCCCAACATTCCCTCTCATTCTCTCCCTCCTTTGCCCCACTATGCCCTCTCACCATTTTTAATTTTTTTTTAGCTCTAGTTGACATTTATGAATTTGATGGTCAAGTGACAAGGTTTTGGAAAAAAATTAGCTACTCAGCTATCAGGAGGATCATGTTTCTGCACAAATCACTGCTTCGGCATCCTCCCGTCATTTTAATGAGGCACATTCTTTTGAGCTGGCAAGCCACAATTCCACTACCCAGAGCCTCACTCTGAGGTATTTTCATAATGTCACAGTTTTTTGTTATAATCCTTGCTAGCTGGCACCATTTGGCACATGCTTCCCTACAGGCTATTTCTAATCCCATTACTGTGGAAGTGACTCAGTTTGTAGTTTTTTTAGCACATTTGAGGGAACATCTGAGAAACACTTCGGTCTCCATCAAAAATGGCTGCGTTTATCTAGAGTTTCCAGCTGTGTTTAGCTGAAATCCAGGGAGAAAATGCTGTTTTAAAGGTAAAGAGCAGATAAAGCAAATTTAAATGTTCACCTTGATAATTAGGAATGCAATAGTGAATGGAAAGCTGCCAGGAGAGTTTTATAGTTTTCAAATACAAGTATAAATCAGAATAAATCAATTGTTTGGCTTTTTAAATTCCCACTTCTTCTTCAAGAGAAAGGAAAAAGAAATAGGCTGCAATTTACATCTAAATTCTCCTGCTGCTACTAATTAAAAGTAGGTTTTTTCTTCTTTAGAAATACCTGAAGTGTGCTTGTTACCACAGAATTGTTGGTAAACTTTATTCTCTTCACTTGTCAAGCTAATTCATAATGATCTACCTCAATGAGAACTTTGGAAGGATAAAGGATTTCAAACAATAGGGAAGTAGTTCATTTCTAATTTTAAAGAAATTATGAACAGCTATCCTGGCTCCAGCTGAAGGTGCAGTTATTCTGGCACTCTGTTTTGCATGAGGCCATTAGCAGATGATTAGTGAAAGAGTATAAAAGCAGAATTATATTTCCTGTGCCATAACCTTCTGATTTTGGAAGCTGCAGTCTTTTCTGAAGCAGAGGTTCATATTTGAAATGGAGGTATCCATTTTTGTGTTTTATACAATTCACAAGCCTTTCTGTGAATTCCTGTAACTGCCTTTGAACACATTAAGTTTCTGACATATACATTCTGTGCTAAAAGGTTCCACAGCTTAATTACTTACCCTGTGGCAAAAAAAAAGAACAACAACAACTCTCCTTGCTCTTTTCCAAACAGCTCTTCGATAACTTAAGTTGATGCCTCTAGTTGTTGCATTCTGAGGAAGATAAAATCATTCATATTTATTCACAATATAAATTTTATCAATTTCTTTGAAATTGTGTCAGTACAATCAGACATGTCTTGCTCTTTCCCCCAAAGTCATCTCTTTCTGAAAAGTGTGAAGAGATTTAAACTTTTTAACTTCTTTATCCTCTTATTTAGCCCTTCTTTCTATTTCTTGTATTAGTTCTGTGTCCTCTTTTTTCCTTAACTGAGCTACCTGAGCAATATGCAGCGTTCAAAAGTCATATGTTTAAGAGATTTATCCATCAGTATGAACTTTTTTATTTGTTCTTTACTTGTTGTCTATTCTCCCGATATTAACTCTCCTTCAGACTGCAGCTGAACATTAATTGATAGGTATGGCCAAATATCCACAAGATCTTCAAATCCTCATTTTTTGGGAGATGGAAACTTGGTGTTTTGCCCACACATTTCTGTTACATTTACAAATATATTACCGAGGCATCCAGTATCATGAGAACATTTTGTGACTTTTGATAGTCCATTTTCATTTCAATTCACCTTTAATAAGAACCCATTTTGTCATCTCCATATCCACTCTTCTTTACAGATTATTTATGGACATGCTAAACATTAAGATGCCTTTACATAACAGCTCTGCAGGGCTCTTACAGTAGTGAACTTATTCACAGTAAATACTGGCTATTCTGTTTCTTGTTCTTAAACTTCTATTAATTCGTGACCTGGACATACCTCTTATCTCTTCTATAACTTATTTTCTAGAGGAATTTTCAGTGATGGATTTTGTCAAAAGTGGTGTGGTAATCCGTGTGCTCCATATGGCCCTCATCACACTCATCTATTCACAGTTACTTTTCCCAAAGAATTCTAGTGGATTTTTAAAGATTTATTTCCTTCCATAAAAGCTGGTGGTTATTGTGTCCCTAATATATTAAATTTATCTTTTCATCCAGTAAGTGTAATCTTTTCTAATGTTTTTTGTTGATCTCCCTGCTATGGAAGTAAGGACATGTGAAATGTTCAGGCATTGATGCAGCCCTGCTCAAGATCTGCTGTTACTTCCCCTTTCTTCTTGACTCTGGCACAGGGAATAAGCAGAGGGGCTGTGGAAGAGGGGCACAGCACTGCAGGTGACAAGGAGACAGATGGGGCTTCTCTGAGACCCCAGAGAGAAGGGGAGCCTCATTCCCCAGGGGTACCCAAGGTGGGGAGCAGGCAGGTTTTGTGCTTATGGGGCTGTGAAGTAGGGATCCAACACCTGACAGTAAAGGCTGGAGGGCTTTGGCCACAGAAGGAAGATCAGGTTAGCTCCTGAGATGCCAAGGGGGCATCAGGACATGCATCCAGCCAAGATCCTGAGAGACAGAGCAGCACTGGAAGAAGTGATGAAGCAGCATGGTGTGAGACTCCCTGAGGCAGAGGATGGACGGCCCTGCCTGCCAAGCTGAGCTGCTGCCCAGGGAAGGATTGCTGCTTGCTGGGAGCTCAGAGCCTGGACATGGTGGAGAGAGGCTGAGGTTCATCCAGCCCTTGGATGGTTTCCCCACAGCCAGGAAAGATCCAAGGCGTGTCAACTGTGACCAGCCTGGGGGAGAGGGTGCAGGGCAATGGAGCCAGGAGTTGTGTCTTCCACCCTGTCCCTGAGAGGGAAGGCTTGAGGAGGGGAGGGGATGCACCCTCCAGGTCAACACCCAATGGGCAGCTGAACTTTACAGCACTGATTTGGCTTTAGCGACCACAGGACCCTTTTTAAGGCTCAAGGACTGGGAGCCACCAGTATGAGTTGATGCCTCCCCAGCCTGACAGCTCTCCTCACCGAGACAGGTGACTGAGGTGATGAGGGCAGAGAAGTGGATGTTGTTTATCTGGACTTTTCTGAGGCTTTTGACACAGATCACTAAGTGATCTCCAGGGGTGCTTTCACCACGCAGCCATTCTGTCCAAGGCTGTGATTTTAAAAGTGGTGAAATGCGTCACACAGGAGTTCTAAAACCATATTTTAAAGTTCCCTTAGAAACAGTCAATGAGCACCATTGAGTCCACACAACTAGTTTTGTTTTCCATTTTATCTAAAGCCACTTTTATTGACACTTCTGTTTGAGACCATTTATTCAAATTTTCCTATATTAAAAAAGATGTAATGTAAAAATATACGTTTTTCTGTGGTGAGGGGCACAAAGAGGTTATTTAATCTTTTTTCAGTCATCTCTCAACCTTACAGGCCCTTGCCTGCTCCTAATATATTAGAACAGGCTTTTATAGGCATTTTTTATGAGCTTAGCAAATTATTCCTCAAAACCTTTTTGGTCTACCTCTGATTTGAAATCTAACTTGCCCCATACTATGCATTCTTTGTTTTCCTTGCTTTTGATTTCTAAGCTCTTAATTCCAGAAGCATGTCTTACTTTTACTAGGCACCGTTTTTGGTTATTCTAGGTTTTTCTTTGGGTTAGATTTTGGGGTTTGATTTTTTTTGTTGGGTTTTCATAGACTGATTTTAGTGGTTAATACCCAGTGCACCCTGAACCTAAAATGTGGTGTTTTCAGATAGATTCCATGCTCTTTACAAGGGTCTTGTCTAATCAGCTCTTTTCAATTTAGTTTTAACGAGATTCTGTATTCTTATGTTCTTCAAATTCTTTGACTTTTAATATACTATTGTGAATTTTTTGCTTGCTCACTTCTTTAAAGATAGCAGTAGCTGGAGTATTTCAAGTATTGCTTCAATAACTTCGTCTTGAACCGCAGGTGCTGTGCCTTGCTCAGAACTACAAGATTTGCTTTTCCCCGTGTGGTTTCTTTAACCAGCTCTCTTAGAGGCAGTCACCTTGGATACGATTTTAAGTTCTCTACCACCACCTCTTGTGACGATTATCCATTTTTGTGGGGCTATTTTCTCAATATTGCCGTGAGACTGAGGCACGGCCGTACACATGGTCCCACATGTGTTAGCAGAAGCAGGGTCAGACAACATTATCATGCATGTCCAAACAGCTGCCATCTTGCTTAACAGCTCAGATGCTTCCTTCCTGCAAAACTAATGCAAATTTTAAAGCCTGATAAAAGATATCTTTTCACCTTAAATTTATGGAGAATGTTCTTATTTTTAATGAGCTCTAGTTTACACCAGATTGTGGATCATCCCTTTAATTCTGCCTTCGCATTACTTGAGCAGAGACAAGTGCTGCTTTGAAGTGTCATTGTGCTGTGGAAAATCTGACATTCAGAGCTGAGTGCAAGATGTAGCACTAAGAAAGTGGAAGATGTAGGCTCCCAGACAAGGACGCTTCTCTGAATTTTAATACACACCTGTATTTATTCTTCCAGTCCCTCTGATTCAAACATCGCAATGTCTGTTTTGCATCAGAGAAATTAAGTCTTCTTTCATTTACAAGTTTCACAGGGAAAGTCAAAAGTAGGTCAGAAGACAACTTAATGTTGTGTTGTTTTTTTCCACCAGTAAAAAGGAGTGAAAGAGCCACCTTTTATGATCAATATGGTGCCATTCCCTTTTGTGTTAAAAGCTGGCTGTTGCACTCTATGTTGACTCTGCACAGCATGTTTCGTTACTTTAAAAGCCAAAACTTTAATTACTGGATGGAGAACTTGAGAGGTTACCAAGACATGCATTATTTGGAACTTGCCTAAGGATGGAAGACAAAGAAATGAAAGTTGTTTTAAAGAAAGAATAAGAATTTAGATCGTGCTTGGGCAACAATACCCTAATTCTCTATTTTATACTAATAAATGATGCAGAGGCATAAAATAAAGGGATGAAAAGTGGCCTTCTGGTTGCACTGACTATTAAATGAACTTAAAAGAATAATTAAAAAAAACCTAATGACATTGCAATGGAAAATTTCCTGCTGCATAAGAAAATTTATTTGTACCTTAACGTATACTAAAGGGTACATTGTTGAAAAACAATAAAACAATTGTTGAAACTCAGGAGTCTGGAAAAGTGAGGGTTATAGTGTTAGCATGATTAATAGAGCCTTTTAATTAAAGAAACCCAAGGAATTGCACACCTTTGCAAAAGTTTTCAAGCGGAAAGAAAAGTACAGGTTTTCAGTAGTGTTTTCCTGGTGTGGTCATTTGCAACATTTTGGTGTGAGTCAAAATGAAAGGCTCAGAATTTGCAAACTGGTATTATTGATCAGTGACTATCATTTTCTCACAGGACCCTCAATAAAAACTGCCAAAGTTTCAGTTTAAGCTTGAGTATTCTGAATTATATTAAAGAGAAGAAATAGGTATTTGCAGGAATCGTGAGATGATCTCTTCCTTTAGATTAGAATAGAGTGAAGATTAGAATAGAATCATAAGATCCTTCAGGCTGACAAATACTTCTAAGATTATGGAGTCCAATCATAAACCCAGTGCTACCAAGTTCACCACTGAACCACTTACCTCAATGTCACATCGGCATCCATTTTAAATACCTCCAGGGATGTTGACTCCACTCTCCTGGGCAGCCTGTTCACTGGACCAGCTTTACAATATTTTCCATGTGGAAATTTTTCCTGATATCCATTCCAAACCTCTTCTGCTGCAATTTCAAGCCATTTCCTCTCATTTGATCACTTGTTACTGGGAGAAGAGGCCAATCGCCACCAGGCTGACCTCTCTTTTCAGGGAGTTGTAGAGAGTGATAAGATCTCCCCTAAACCTCCTTTTCTCCAGGCTAAACACCCCCAGCTCCCTCAGCTGCTCCTCATCAGACTTGTGCTCCAAACCCTTTCCCAGCTCCATTGTCCTTCTCTGGACACACTCCAGACCCTCAATGTCTTTCTTGTAGTGAGGAGCCCAAATCTGAACACAGGATTCAAGGTGTGGCCTCACCAGTGCTGAGTGCAGGAGGTGATCACTCCCCTGGTCCTGCTGCCACACCATTGCTGATAGAGGCCAGGTGCCCAAACATTCTTGGCCCCCTGGGCACTGCTGACTCATGTTCAGCCACTGCTGACCCTCACCCCCAGGTCCTTTCATGATGGGCAACTTTTCAGCCACTCTTCCCCAATCCTGCAGGGCTGCAGGAGGTTTTTGTGACCCAATGCAGGACCAGGCACGTGGCCTTGTTGAACCTCAGTCCATGGATCCAGCCTGTGTAGATCCCTCTGCAGGCCCTTCCTGCCCTCCAGCAGATCAACATTCCCACCCAAACTGCAAAATGACTGAGTGAGCAGCAAACCATTAATAAAGTTATTAGTCAGCATATTCCCAAAAGTGAGTCCTGGGGAACACCACGACTGACTAATCCCGCATGGATGTAACTCCATTCATAAACTCTAGGCTCGACCGTCCAGCNCATTGCTGATAGAGGCCAGGTGCCCAAACATTCTTGGCCCCCTGGGCACTGCTGACTCATGTTCAGCCACTGCTGACCCTCACCCCCAGGTCCTTTCATGATGGGCAACTTTTCAGCCACTCTTCCCCAATCCTGCAGGGCTGCAGGAGGTTATTGTGACCCAATGCAGGACCAGGCACGTGGCCTTGTTGAACCTCAGTCCATGGATCCAGCCTGTGTAGATCCCTCTGCAGGCCCTTCCTGCCCTCCAGCAGATCAACATTCCCACCCAAACTGCAAAATGACTGAGTGAGCAGCAAACCATTAATAAAGTTATTAGTCAGCATATTCCCAAAAGTGAGTCCTGGGGAACACCACGACTGACTAATCCCGCATGGATGTAACTCCATTCATAAACTCTAGGCTCGACCGTCCAGCCAGTGTTTACCCAGTGAAGAGTACACTCATCCGAGCCATGAGCAGCCAGTTTTTTCAGGAGATTATCCAGCCCTGCACTAGCTACAATTGTGGCATTTCTCTTCATTGTTGTCTTGATAACTATATTATGGTTTTGTAAATATATTGTAATACAGCTATCACTTTAACTTAGAAATGCAATAACTATGGTAATTTACAGCTGCAGCATCACTCCATCTTCTGTTGTCTTAGAGTGAACATTCTTGGCCCCCTGAAAAGCCTTTTTTTAAGGCAAAGTAAAAGTCATACCACACTGTGCATCAGAAAACTGAGAACACAATATTAATTTTCATTTATTCTGAGACTTTTTGTAGACGGCATGGAAAGGTTTACAGACCTGGTCTTTTACTGGTATTAATTATTCCATGTAGGTCATTAGCATTGATGAATCTAAACATGATATCTAATGGCACATACCATCGGTACTTAGGAATCTAAATTTTGTATTTAGTGGCAGCAAGATCCAAAATTGGGAGACTTACTTCCAGGTCCTAATTCATAAACTTGGTAGTTTTCACTATGATTTGTGGCACTTGGTGATTCCGATTATGGAGACCTAAAGCTCCCTTCTCCCTCTGGAAATCCATGCGTGACTACCCCAGCCCATCTCCCTTGTGTTGTGTGAGTAACAACTGGAACTGCCTTCACAGGACTCCTTTATTGACTCAGGGAGCATTAGATTAATTCCTCTTTCTATTTTCTTAAATCCTTATCTGTGTTTGTGTAAACTATTTTGGGGAATATTTAATTATTGACATAAGGAGTGATGTGCATTAATATAGTTTACCTAATGACTGGAGTTAACTGCCATTAGGTAAAAACCCATTTACTTAATGGTGCTTTGTTTTTATTTTTATTTTAGTATTGTTGTCTAGAAAATAGCTTTTTAAAATTATTATCCTGAAGAGCTTAACATGTGAAGAGACTGAAGTGCATAAGCATTCTGTGGAGAAACCTATTGGTAATTAATACACTTCATAATTTTCCTTTCCAAGACACTTAGCCTAATGACTGTAGAGGTAAGGCAAAAAATGTGCTGTAATATTCCACTGTCTTCTGCTCTATATATAGTGAGCTGTAGGCTGAGGTGATATTGGGTTCAAGAAAAATATACATGTGATGATGTACATTTTTTAATGCTAGCCCTGTCTTTTATCAGTCTCATCTGCAGGAAATAGAACAAGAATTGTCTCAATCAAGCAGAGTGCCTGGCTCCCAAATGGGAGTTTCTGTACTAGTACCAGGACCAAATCTCTTAACTGTAAAATAAAATAATTTAAATTCTGAAAAAAATCAAAACTACTTGCCTTCCACTCAGAATATCATGGTTTCAAATATACTGCTGTCTTTCAGATAGACTTGTGTTCAACAAACCTGCTCTTCATAGTTAAGGTAGAAAAAATGTAAATATTTCTTTTTCTATTTTAAAATAGAAAAGAAACTATTTTAATGGGAAATCTTTTATGAATCACTGAATAATTTATAGTTATATTTGATCCATTTGACTAGTTTAGAGCATATCGAGGATGGCAGACATGCTATGTTATCATACCTTGTTCATTCTCCGAGCTTTAGAAACAGATGTTTAAAATAAAAATTACTTGCAAGCCCTTAGTAGGAAATGCTTCAGAAGGTTTTGTTCTTGTGTGAGTATTGGACAGTTCAGAGGTCTGTTTGTGTTGTGAACAGGAGTGGAAGTAGAAATATTCATGGTACCTCAGTTGCCGAAGTTGGTCAGGGCTGGCAATTTTTCTGTCCTAGAGTTATTTTTCATTACATTTTTGTTAGGTTTATAAATGTTCAATACTGTTTGCTTTAAAAATGTATTTTGTGATATTTTCAGGAAGTGAGGTGACTATGCCTGACATTAAAATTTGGGAAATATGATTGACATTTCTACGTTATCGGGAAATTATTTCTACAAGACCCTTGAAAGAGAGGGTTAGTGGAAAAGATGCAAAATTAATTTCAGCTGTGAATATACTGATGAATGTTGTTTACAGGTTTACAAGCTTATCACAACTACATGCAGAGATAACGTGGATTTAATATGAATTGTTGAAAGCAGGCATGACCTAGTGCACATTAACGTAAGCAGCAATTCAGGCTTTCTGCTTGTAGGAAAATATTGCATGAGGTGAGGACTGTACACATCCATTTTGGAAACAAGTATGAGAACTTGCTAAACAATGTTGCACCCAACTCAGACACTGATAAAACTCCTCCAAAGATTATAATTCTACTTCGTAGATTTCTACCAAATGATATTCACTTTGTTTACTTTACCCCTTTAAGATTTCTAAACAAGTCTGTTTTCCTTTGCCCTCCAACTTAAGTTTCTGTGATGAATCTTTCAGCACAGGAGATATTAAAAAATAAAGCAACAGTTTATTAAGGGGTGTGATTCTTCTTTTCCTAAAAGACTTCTAATAGTGAGATTGTAGAAAAAAATTAGTTAAGAATCCTGATTGTGACTTTTATTAAAAACATCCATTCTGAGTGCATGAACATGTGTTTATACGTAGTTTGCCACAAATATAAATAAAGCTATATGCAAAATACAGTTCACATGTTATTCTTAAGAAAAATAATATATGTAAAAATGTGTATTTTATACCAAATGTAAGAAATTAATTATTAATGTGACCTGAATATATAATATGTTAGTTTGATATACCAGCAGATTATATTAGTCTTTTTGCCTAAAGTCTCATGCTATAAAAATGCAAGAAAGGTTTTCAAGACGTTTGTAGCCTAACTTTTACATGGGGAAGCCTGAGGCTGTCATTACCACATGTTTTGTCACTGCAGAAGGGGTTTATGTAACCCAGGTTTTCAGGAATCAGTAAGGAATATTTTTACCACTGACTTAAGGAGGTATGAGGAAATGTTCTGAAATGTTACTTTGTGTACATTAGAAGAACACTCTGCACTATTCTGTTCATTGTCAGAGGAGAGCAAGCAAACGTGAAGTTATTTTGGAAACATGAACTGGGGATCTGACATCTGAAGTAAAAATTATGGTCCAAAAAACCTGCTCAGATGTTGAGACAAAATGTTTAGAGCTGTCTAATCCTCCTGAGAAGCTCTCTTTAAAGTTTCTTTTAAGTTCTTGTCAGTTAATAAGTTAAATGTCATGTGGCAGGCTTAGAACTGACCCGGTCTCTGTTTCTTCAAAACTAAGTCAGAAACTACACAGATTCATACCTAAATACCCATCCAGTCTGTAAACTCTGAACATTTCTGGAACATGTCAGATGAAAGCAGTCTCTTATAAAAAAAAAATTTATAAGATACTTATTTTAAATAATTTTTAAATGTTTTGTTTTAAGACTATGTTAAAAGCCACTGTTACATAGTCCTTAACTTCTATATCTGTAGCTTCATTGTTAGGCTGCTTTACTAGGCAGTGGAACACCAAAGTTTGGTTTTACTTTCAGTTAAAACTGTTGTCTCATTCTGTGCTCTATCCAGAGTAATAAGTTTTTCAAGATGGATGGTCTCCAAAGTTAGGTAGAAAAAGAGTCTCTCAGGACTCACATGCCCTGAAGGAGACCAAGTGAAAGGGATGGGATTCTTTGGCTGATCAGATTTTTCATGTTCATCAGAGGTTTGTCATTTCATTCTAGATCTCAAGTTTGCTTCTGTTTTCACCAATTTAAAATGTATAGAAGTTCAGAAAGTTAGCCTTAGAGGCAGGTCTCTCTTCCTGGTTATTTACCACAACCAGTAGGTAAATAATGTCTCTCCCTGTCTTGTGGAGCATTTTTCATTCCCTAGGCTTCAGTGTCCTCATCTCACAAGGGCAGTTGTCTTAGAAAGTCCAAAATGTTCATGTTCTGGGACAAAAGGAGAGAGATCCTTGTAAAGGTCCATGCCCAGGGTTATCACAGAGTTGCTCAGACTCTGGGGAGGGGTGGAATTTCCAGCCCCAAACAACAGCACTGTGGTTCTGCTGAGACCTCTTTGATTCTTCATCCTGAGGTGCCACCTCCTCACATTGTCCACAGAATCGTGGAATGGCCTGGGTTGGAAGGGACCTTAAATATCTTCTTGTTCCAACCCCCCTGCCATGGGCAGGGATACCTTCCACTAGACCAAGGTGCTCAGAGCCCCATGCAACCTGGCCTTGAACACTCTCAGGGATGGGGTAACCACAGCTTCTCTGGGAAACCTGTCCCAGTGCCTGACCACCATCACAGTAAGGAATTTTTTCCTGTTTTTTTTTTTTCCATAATGGGGTGCATGCAGCCAACACAATGAAGAACAGAAGCAAGGATGTCCAGCTGTTTCCCCAGAATGTATGGCAGAGGAATGTAAGCTTCCTGAGTTTCCCTGGTAAATCTGTGTCTCTTGCATAGTGACTGCATGCTTAACCCCAGGGTTTGGCTTTACATCGAGTCGCAGACACTTAAAATTTTGCCTGTTGCAGTGGTCTGTGTAGAGCTACAATTACAACTACAGATTTCTGAGCCCCAGGGGGACAAGTTCTGGCAACTGGGTTACTCTGCCCCATTTACTATACCATTTTATGCTTTAGAACCTGTATTTTCATTTCTCTGTGACCACATCTTGACTCGGTACAGAAATTATGTGTCTTAAATTTTTCATGCAGTAGATGGAATCGTTTCCCTTTGATGAGTATTTAAAGAATACAGCTGTCCTAAATATGTCGTAAGTCAGAGACTAGTTCAGGGGAAATACAATGCAGCCACTGCCAATTTGAGAGATCCTAATGTCAAGCAAGAAGGAGTTAATGTGGACTTAAATATATCTGAAAGCAAACACACTTAATGATAATGACAAGTACTTATGCAAATGAACTGCTAATACTCATCCAGCCAGAGGTGATTAAGTCTTTTGGGCCAACTGGAGATTTTGCCCAGCAGGGACTATGTAGTAAAAGACAAAGGTTTAAATAACTTGTGGGGTTATAGCTCTAGTGGTGCACTTAAGTCACATTTCTCTGAATTATCCCTCCTTTAATGCTTCTTCCCTTCCCCCAAGCAGGAGGTCACAACTTCAGTTACCTTGTAAATCTTTTAACCTATACATTTTAAGGCCTGTAAGAGCACTGTAACCTACCCCAGAGTGATATGCTGGTATTAAATAGGCTGGAATAATGAACGGACCTAGGGGATTATCTAGTCTGATACTTAATTATGTAGACTAGGATCAAGGGAGAGGAATGGAGGAATTACATCTGTCTCTCACTCCTATAGCGTATGTCCACAGAAAACAGTTATTGATACATTTCTATGAAAAGCCTTGCAAAGGCAACCCAGGCTGGAGTGAAATTTAGGTCTGTGTAATATGGTGAAAAGAGGTCTTCAAGCAAAATGAACTACCTTGTCTGAAACAGAGAAAAGGAAAATTATTAGCTACTGGAATTCCATTGTAATAGTTCTTTTTATTATTCCAAATACTTCACTTAGTGTATCATTTTTATGTGGTGTTATCATACAGTTGGATGCCATTGGAACCCCTTGTTTTGCATTTCTTTGGTGAAAAAAAGATCTGTTCTTCCCTGAAGAGGAAGGCACAAAGGCATTTGTAAAGACAAATTAGAACATTTAGTAATTAAATGTTGCTCTAAGAAAAGTGGTTGGATATTTTTGCAGATATTTAAGGCAGAATTGGTTTGTAACAAGAAAACATCCTCTTCAGATGTATTTGTTTATATAAACACATACATATGCATTTTAGTATAAATTATCCAAGTTCTGCTTGTCATTGAAGGCTGTTTTACTAAATATATTTTCCAGTCAGGTAGAAATTGGGTACTCGGTACATGCAGATACTTAAACATTTTACTCAGAATTATTATTAACTGGTTTGTGCTATTGTGACCAGTATTTCAGGAAAAAATAGTTGTACAGGCTTATGACTCAACAGCTTCAGGAAAAAGACAGTAGTTAACAGGTGTTATCAATCAGTCCTCAATCTGGTCTTCATAGCTGGGAGAAGAGGATCCAGCTGTCTGAGGTTTGCTGATTAAAAATTCCTTCTTAATAATCTCCCAGTCTTTTGCCTGTGCCCACACATGTTTTTTACTTTTCAGTGGGCTTGGGGAAATGAATGGATTAGTAGTATCATGCGTCTGAGTCAGTAAGTTAATTAAAGGCTGCATGTATAAAATGGAAGAATGAATTATTTAGTGGATAACAAACATGATCTAAAATTCCATTTACTCACATTTCAGGTCAATTTTTAGTTTCAGAATCCATATACCAAAACCTAACACTTTTGCATATTGCTAAAAGTAAATGTTTGCCAACAACATGCTTGCTAAAGTTTCAAGTGGAAGTCTGTTGAGGGCTTTGTGACTTCACATTTGGGATGTTTGCTTTCCTTCCTATTCCCCGTCCCCAGAGAAATTTCAGGCAGTGGTGAGAATTGTTTGTCCGAAGATCAGCACTAAACATAAAGCAGGTTATAGATTTGGACCCAAATTTCTCTACCACGTCTTGTTTGGTGAATCTGTGCTGATTTTGCTATGACTTTATAATGAACCATCTGAAACTATAGAGATCAAAGCCCTGATCCAAGTCAAGATCTGAGTTTCACAACACAAAATACATATCCACTCACTCACACATCCTTGTGCTTGTTTTCCAAACATCTAATTAAGGCAACTTGGTGGTTTTTTTTCTGTGCAGAACCCTACAGCAGAAATGTTTCAATTGATTTCACTGGGACTTTTGCAATGCCATGGTAAACCTAGACAGAATATTTTCCTACAAAAGGGTTTAATTTCTGGCCATTTAAAATGTACTATGGACTGGTTTTACTCTAACACATACTTTTCTGCACCTTTATCATCATTCTTAGTATGAAAGGCCTTGTAAATCTGCAAGACTGACTTTCAGCAGTGCATTTAATGTATGGTGTCCTAATTAGAAACAACTCCACAATGTTTCTTTTATTAAGAGCCAAAAGAGGCCACTGATGTATTGCTCACAATGACTGGCATCCATTTGGTGTAGGAGAGTGAAATATCTACTTTCTGAATTCAGTTTATGCAATGGAGTATTTCTTATAATAACTGAAATCAGCAGTAGATATTTATAAAGCACCTGACTTATGTAAGCAGATTTTCACTGAGCTATTATTTAAAGAAAAATCTTGTATTGCCAAAGACTTGGAAGACCATAATATTTTTTCTTCTTGCCCACAAAGTTTTCTAAGGATTGAGATTCAAAATTTTGACAGGATTCAAGAGACCTGGCTTCCTGAATTGAGTTTTCATGTCTAAAAGCTTTACTTCTTCAAGAAATTTTAAGCTCTGCACTTGCTTCTCACTTCTGAAACTCTCCTACTCAAGCTCCTATCCAAGAATGGCAAAAGACTTTTCCAGAAGCAGAATTCCACTTGAAAGGTAATTGTTTCGTAATTATTAAGTGCTTCAGAATTCAATTTTTAATCCCAAATGAGAATTCTGGGCAAGTTCATGTGTATCTTCCTTATTTTTCTGTCCTAGTAATGATATATCAACCTTGGACAGAAATTTATAGAATTCTACATCCCTGTCATTTGACACTGAAGCAAAAGTGAGAAGTAAAACATCCTTCTGATGATAATGGTATCTTCTTTCCTTCTCGTATATCCTCTCCCAAACCATTCTAGAAATGGATCATTTTTTGCTGAAAGAGATAATTATCTAGATCTTGTTTTTTTAATGTTTATGATCCACTCATATTGACTCATAGCTATCGTACTCTAAAAACAATTCAAAACCCTCTTAAAAATGATATTAAGCAAGAAAAATCTTTATTCAAGATTGGAATTCAAAATGTTTCTTTAAATTTACTGAAACTTGTAATAACAGAGACTAGTTCAAAGACACTGAATAGGTGAATATCAAGCTTTATTTTTAAAAATTTATATTTAACAATTTATTTTCCTGCCTCATTATGCAGGAAAAATGAGTGTAGGCTGAGTCAAACTTTCATAAGGTGGTGGAGTTTTTGTCAGCTTTTATTCCTCCAGAGGAAGTATCTAGGGGAAATGGATAATTACAATGCCAATTTTTATTATCAAAATAATGTGCAAAATTTATGACCTGATAAATCTGTCCTTGGATGGAGATTCTCATTTTGATAATCCCCCTAAAATGAGTAATAAAGCACCTCTGATAGTAATAAACCATTTTTCTTTGACATTTCATGATAAGTGTAACAACAAATAAAGGAGGAACTTCAAAGACTGCTTACTTCAAAAGCTCTATAAAGTCCATTTGAATAAAATCCACGACTTTCATAAAAGTGGTGTTGAAAATGTCATGAATTAAATTAATGGTCTACATCTCCTTGCTTCATATTGTCTGTATTTTAATCATAATTTATTCTTCCGCACATCCTGCATGTTGTTGATTGAAGGAAATATTAAATCCAGCTGAGCTTTAAGCAATTTTAAAAGGAATGACTGAATATAATTATACTTGTTAATAGTCCTGAATCTGCTTTTTTATTTGCTGCTGTCTGTCATATAACAGATCAGTGAGCTTTGCTTTTTATAACTATCATTAATCTTTCCCAAAGATTCAAAAAATATCCGTTCTATAACTATATTGTGTTAGCTTTCTTACTATAGCCTGGTTTAAATGTTCTTAGTGTACCAGGAAAGTGAACCACTCAGATTTGATCAACTTCTGGGAAAAAAAACAAATCAACTTTTCCTAATAAATGAAAATTTTTGATGTTTCAGTTACAAAGAAAAGCTCATTTGAGAATAGGTTGAATTGATTCTGAAACAAATCATTTTAGAGCATAATGTTTTTGATGGTTATGAAGAGCAATGACAATGTAGATCATAGTGTCCTATTCATTATTATTCCTTTACACCACATTTTTTGTGTCTGATGGGACTTTTTTTGGCAGTGTTTGTTACACTCAGAGGAAAATTAAGGTATCATAGATTATCCTGCATTGGAAGGGATCCACACGTATCGCTGAAGTCCAGTTCCTGGCCCTGCACAGGACACCCCAAGAATCCAGCCATGTGCCTGAGAGCACTGTCCAAACACTTCTTGAGCTCTGTCAGGCTGGTGCTGTGACCGCTTCCCTGAGGAGCCTGTTCCACTGCCCAACCACCCTCTGGGAAAAAACCTTTTCCTGATATCCAGCCCAAACCTCCCACAACATAGCTTCAGGCCATTCCCTCAGGTCCTGTCACTGGGCACCAGAGAGAAGAAATCAGTGCCTGCCTCTCCACTTCCTCTCCTGATACTGTTGAAGACCACAATGAGGTCTCCCCTCAGTCTCCTCTTCTCCAGGCTGAACAGACCAAGTGACCTCAGCCACTCCTCACAAACTTTCCCTCAAGTCCCTTCACCCTCTTTGTAGCCCTCCTTTCGATACTCTCTGATAGCCCTATATCTTTCTTGTATTGTGGCACCCAGTACTGCATTTCTTCTATTTTTACCACTTTCTATACTCCCCCACTATGGAGGAATTTCTTCTTTGTTAGTTCAGCAGAGGGTAACATAAAGCAATGGGTCGGTATGAATCAGAGCCACATATGTAAGGTCCATTAGTGTAGATACACAGATCACCAAAGGTTTGTCTTTCCTTCCACACTGTGAATGTCTTGCTTTCTTTTTTGGTCACTCACACAGTACATTGCAAGAAATGCGATACTGACAATCATAGAAACAGATTTAAAGTGAGTTCTGTTGCATTGTAGCATTATGCACAGCACGGGTTGCAGAAATTGCCCTAAGAGGCAGCCAGCATCAGTGACCTGCTGCTAACACTGCCCAGCCTACCGGTGCTGAGCTATATAATGATAGCTGACACAAAATTAATCCAGGGGACACTTCCTCTCTCTTGTGATTCCAGCAAAGACAAGGCTTTGTCTGATTTCTTTACTCAGTTCTGACTGGCATGAGCTTTCCACTAAGAAGCCATCGGTCGTTCTGTGCCTTGTCTATACCAAGATTTATGTGTTACCCTTCCTGTCCTTTCTCTAAGTATGGTTAAGCTTCTTTCCCAAGGAAAGAATCTTACATGAGCTGTCTGCCAGAATGCAGTCCTTTCTCTCTATCTGTGTTCAGGCTCTATTAATTTACAATGTCAGTCCCATTTAACAGAAGGAGAAAATTTTTAAAGAAATATGTGGTTTGGAACTCTGTGCGTTCATATGTATCAATGTGGTCAAAAGTGTATCTTAAAAAATTGCATTTCTGTAAGAAAAGCATCTGAGCACGGATAGACCTCTGGTGAAGAGGGACAATAGTGGGAGCATTTGTTGGTGCCCTGAGGAGAAAAGGGATCACGAGTGCCCTGCCAGGAAGGAGGCCTTTTCCTTGGAATACTTGATCTGTCATGTGCTGGGGAATGTCACCATGCACCATGACTGCCAGGGAACCAATTTCCTCCACGTCAAGTTCCTCCAGCATTTTCACTGATCATTAAATTTTCTCCACCTTTCTGTAAGAGTAACAACTAGAGCTATGAAGAAGCCTCGGAGTCCCAGTGAGCTCCACTGGGGTATAGGCAGGACAAGCAGGGAGGTGGAGCAACCTCCTCAGGCTCTTGGCTGAAGTGAGTGAACCACCAAGTCTGACTCACTGCGTCACCAGGATCATTGTTTGCTGCTGCTAGTGAAAAGTAGATTTGCTGGTGCTCTCGTGAATGGTGCTACATGACTTTCTGGACCTGGGCTGCCACTGGCTGTGTGATCTACCTGGGGATTTATGAGAGATCTGCATTAAATTTCGTTATATATCTACCTCCTTTTTTTTGGGTGTTGTTTGTTTGTTGTTTTGTTGAGGGATTTTTGTGTGCGTGTGTGTAGGATGCATTGCTGTGAATATCACTATTTTTTATAATCTTCCCAATCTGTCCTGTTGTTTTCTCCTTGCATGTCATCACTGGAAGTGATGGTGTTTTTCTTTGTCAATTCTTAATTTTATCTAAAGTGATAAAAGTGGAAGGAAAACCTCAATTGCATAAGAATGCTAGGGCACGCTGCATCAAAACTAGTGCTGTGTTATTTTTCAATAGCAGATAAGTTTTCTCACTAAAATTGACCTTGCAATTTATCCACTGGGGATCTAGATAACACAACTACACCCTTTGAGATTATAATTATTGCTGTAGTAATGTTGGACAGATATTTATCTGATCCTTTTCTGAGAAGGAATTGATATTTTAATATAGTATTCCCAGGCTACATTTCTGTTAACAATATTAACAAATTTCTGCAAAAGTCATTTTGAGCCACAGAAGTTCCCTTAAGAAACCTCATCCACATAAACATGGTAACTGAATCCTTTTGCAGTTCAGCTACAGAGCAATGATATACCAATGCCTGAATGTTTCTTTGAGATCACATTAGTTTCCTCTTGGGATAGCTGAAAAGGTCAAGATGCATAAAGTAAAAGAGGGAATAACAAGGAAACTGAATCCCGTATGTCACCAAATAACCTTTCCTATTCTTAAGTGACTCCTTCAAATTAACATGCTCAGACGTGAACCTAAACATGCCCGTGGTTTTCTGGTAAGGCTGACAATGTCTTAGAAGGTTTGTAGCACTACAGGTACCCTTTTTGTCTGTGAATTCACTCAGTGCTAAGTACTGCTTTGTCTGCCACTGGAAAAGCCTGTCAGCCTTTTTGTTTAGCCTAAACTCTACTCCAAATGTATTCTGGAAGAGATGCAGGGGGGAGGAGTGTGGTGAAGAATGGTGGTTTGCAGGATAGATACATAAACAGTAAGGAAGTTTCGTATTTCTGGGGCAGCTCTTCAAAAATGTCTCGACCAATATCTCTCACAAAACATTAGAAACATGATAACTCAAAGAGAACCTATCAGTTTAGATACTATCAATGTCATAAAGCTCTACAGACTGTAATTTTGGGGAGGGGTTGCCTTTTTTTTTTCCTAAGATGATATCTCTATGATTTCTCCTTTCATTATTGTAAAACAGTTTCTCTCCACAAATTTAATTTGTTTATATTTTGCCCGAAGTACGAGGGTGTAAATGTGAAACATACTTTCAAACTAAAAAGGTCTTCCAGAGATAATTCATAAGGTATTCTTGTGGGGGGTTATTTTGCATTTCTATTTGAGTTATGTAGGTGCAAGAAACATTTATGTGAAAAGTAAGATATTTTGTACAGTCAAGTGTTTCAAGTCAAAGGTGTCACCAGCTTTTTATGCTACTTCATATTATTCTGCCATCATTTTGTATTCGATGGTCCTTTAAATAATCACTTGAGGAAACACTGAAATCAGCTAATGAACAGTGTGCTTTAAAGTGCCAAGTGTGTCTTTTTAATAGGTATCTGTGTCATATAAGGCAGAGTTTGGTACCATACACTGACTCTGACTTTATAAAGCAGAGGGGAATTGTGAAATAGTAGTTTTATTGTCATATTTCATTGTTTAAAATTAGATGTATTTTAGGTGACTGACATTGTTTTTTCGCGTGTATAACTCTGGCTCTGCATGTTTACTTTTTATGGGCTCTGAATGAAGAGAAAATGAGAAGAAATGTGTATTCTTTTGTTTACAACTTAGAAAAGGAGATGTGCCAAGAAAACAAAGAAGGGGAAAAGAATGACGTGTGTGAAACCAAGGAATCCAGAAAAGGAGAAATCTGCTATTGTGGGGATGAGGGTTGAACTCTTAAATGTCATAGAATGACTTGTCATGTTTAAATTAAAATAGAAAATTTTACTCTTCTTTACTCATGTAACTGAAATGTTGTGAGGAGAAATCCCAGCCTGAATTCATGTAAATTTTGTGTAACTATCCGGAATGAAGAAGTTCTTGGATTCAAGCTTTTACAAGTGGAATAGCCTAAGCATGAGCCAGATTAACACGGTATGTTGAGCCATGTCTGCGAAACGTGCAGCAAGGCTGAAATATATTGCTGCCAGACAGCAGTAGTTCAGTCCCCGCCACAGATCTCAAAATATTATAAACAATAGTTAAATAATGTTAACCATCATCGGTACAAGCCTTGTGCTTGTGAGTAAATATCCAAGTACAGGAATTAAAACTTCCTTAGTTTAGAGCTTTTTTGTCACTATTATATCTTTTGTCCTGTGAGAATTGGTATAAAATAAGGCCTCATTAGATGATGAACTAAAATACCTCCTTTTGCAAAATCCAAAATATATCGGGGTTTTTTTGTGGGTTTTTTTTTATTTTTAATTAATTCCTAAGTAATAATCTGTAGAAGTAAAAGCCTGGCCCCAGTGACATTGACTATGTGACAGTGTTTTCAGCTGTCATTTTTGTGTTTTAGCCCCAATGTAAGACACTATGGCTATGTGATAGTGCTAAATAAGAAAAATAAGAAACCTCTGATGCCAGTGCTGAGCACTGCCAAGGACTGAACCCCTGTTAAAGTGTCATCTACACATCTTCCCTTAATAATAGAATTATATATCTTATATTTATATTTTTATATTTATTCTATATAAAAAAGACTTTGCATGCTACCCAGGAAGAGAGTAGGCCCAAAGACGAGTGTAAAACACAAAGCAAAGACTATTTGAGATTTCTTTTGCTTTGTGATAGTCACTGTATTGTTTATCGTTGGCCAGGCCATAAAGTTCCTTTTGACTTTTCCACATTTTTCAGTCTTGTGTGCAGATAAAGCTTGAGTACATTTATTCATCTTTAATTTAGTTCTGCACAACCCCAGGCAAACCCAACCCTAGGCAAACAGTGAGCATGGCAGATGCGTGAGAGAGCGAGCTCTTTGTTGCCATTTAAGTAGATTTTTGCCATGCAGAGTCAAGCATCAATCTTAGGTCCTCAGAATTGTGGTCTGGTGGTATCTTTGTCTTCCTACATCAGGGTGTTATGTTCCTAACCACATGCTTGAAATTGTACTTCTAGCAAATGTGAGGAAATTTAAAATCTTTGATAACCTATGGTTACTTAGATTAATTTGTAGATCAGTGTGTCCAGTATTCCCTCAGCTATGCTTTTATTTTTCTTTACAAATGAGTACCTGTTTAGTGCTGCTTACACACACTGAGATGTGATCTGTCAGTTCTCATGGGTGAAAGGAGGGGAAGGAGCCTCACATCTCAGGAGGGGCTGGCTGGCCATAATAGCAGGACTCAGTAAAGTGACCTGATATACCCGGGTGAGTGGGTTTTGTGCATCCCTTTGAGCTGACTCTTCATCATGATAAAATGATAAAGCACTCTTTCAAATCCACTGGCCTGTGACATCCCCTTTCTACTAACAGAACAGCTATAGTTTTTACTAGTCCCCCTTTTTCTGTGTCTTATTTGGTACAAACTTCTCCCCCAAAACAACTGTGTTCTGCTTCCCTGTTTGAAATACAATGGATCTGCTTTCTTTTACAAATGACATAACTAATCAGCTTCTGAGGGGAAAAAATTGAGACAGCTAACACATATTCATTACCGGGAGTGTTGTGCAGGCTGCATTTTTTCCTCACAAGATTGATTAATTAAATATTTATGAAAGAGAAACACCTGGCATACTTCCATAAACAAATAGGTCTCCTGTGGGTTTGCCACAGCTGAGGAGAGTTTTGAGGGACCACAGGGATCTCAGGGTAAAGACTTCCTCACAGCTTGAGTCCTTACACATTGCTGTTTCTCATAAATATGCACCAACACACAAATAATTTCTGTTTTGAAGGCAGAAAGTGTTAAATCAACAGATGAAATCTAAAAGACAGCCAAAGAGAAAGGTAAAGATTAAGCAGAACAGAAGTACTCTATGTGGGGAAAATGGCTCGTTTTTATTTATCTAAGTAGGGTCTACGAGGCTCAGACAACTGGGCCCCTTTTTTCAGGTATTTATCTAGGGCTGGTAGTTAAATACTGAAAGCCTTAGGCTGAAGAGATCTGTTGAAATCTAAGGGCAAGGGTTAAGAAATTATGCAAGACACCTAAAAGTGGGAAATTCATTCTGTTCACTATTTCAGCTGCTCTTCCAGATGGATCTGCTTTATAGATACTTCCCAGACTCTTCATCTTCAGTGGAATGTTTTCACTGGTATGTCACTGCTTTAAAAGTAAAAATAATTGTGCCACTGACTTCAGCTACAATTTAGCTGGCATGATTGCTTTTATCGACCACTGCTTTACTGTGGCCAGTTTCCTACAAGTGATTGTTTTAGTTCTTGGGAGTGGAAGTAATGTAGCTGTTAGTGTCAAATTCTTGTGCAATATCTTTTACATGTGCTTACATGCCATATGCTTGCTGTATGTTGTATTATACTTCATCATTCTCCAGCTAGGATTTGTTTTTAGGGGGGAACCTCAGAAACCGGCCAGCTGCACTGAAACTTAGGAGTTTAAGGTTCAGCCTATAAGGGAAATGATCAAGCCATTTTAACTGTCTTGTGTTTCTGAAGCCAAAGCCTAAAATGACTTACTGTGATGAGAATTTCTGATATTGGTCAAGTGTTAATTTATTTCTCAATCTCAAGCACAGCAAAATACATAGGTTTACAAATTTTTTAGATGCAATTTATAAAAAAAGGATAAATATTTTAACTTGGTTTTATTCTTTGCCACAGCTGGAAAAATATTAGAAGAAAACAAAGCTGTTTTCATTTTTAAATTCTGAAACAGAAATTATTGTTTATAAAAGAAAAAGATATTTTTGAAAGTTCAGATTGTTAATCATTGAAATAATACAGATGAAATTTGGGAAGTTTGGGTGTATTTTTATTTGGGTGGGGGGCTGATGGTACTGTTGTTTCTTTCGCTTTGGTCAATAGATTTTCTACAAGTCAGTATATTGTGTTTGATTCTAGTATTTCCAAGCTGTGAATTGTTTTAAGGATTATGATTGAGAGGATCATGAGCCTGTCAGTCTATTTAGAAAAAGAAAAAGTGAAGGTTTTTTGATGAAGTTCTGCAAACACAACTGGTTTGTAGTGATAAAGTCCAGTGATGTGTATAATAATGTGGAGATAAAGCAGGACTGCATTTAGTACTAAGAGTAGGTAGCACTTTGTCTTCTGGATAAAGTCCATGAGGTGAAATGGTTTTATTGCTAATCCTATTAAATTTGATCAAAAAGTTAATGAAATGAATACGAGATTTTTCATGAGCTGCAATATATCAGAGCTGAGGTTTTACATGCTTTTACTTGTATTGTGCATACTTTCACTATGAGTTTTTGGGGAAGGTTTACTAATACGGAATGCAGAATCACCTATTACGTGCCACCACTTTTTGCCAGGGCAATCTCTTTTTTAATTATTTTCACATATTTTTCCAGAAATAATAAGCATTAATATGGAGTATATCTCAATGTAATACATTTTCAAAGGGTGGTTACAAAGACTTATTTAATCTAGAGTAAACTTCTTATGCACCTGCAGTTTTCTTTGCTTTCCCTAGGCATCCGAAATAACAGTATAATTCATTCCAGGGTTAACCTGTTCCTTTAATGAAGGTGATGAGACTACATTCTGTAAAAATCTAAAATCACTCTTTGAAATTAATGTGCATGCTGGATGTCTGAGGATTGGAGAATTCCATCCTTAATCATCAAAAATGTATTGCAATTGTATATGGTGAAGGTCTTAAATGCCCTGACTAGAAAGAATATTAATTCTGAGTGGTAGCAGATAGATCTTGATTTAATGAAATGTCTTTATTTCCTGCTAACAGAAAATGATCACAGGATTGTTTAAAAAGGATGAACCATTGAAATCACCTTGTTAGACATAAATACTTAATAACATCTACTATAATGAGATAAAAAGTGATGGTAGTGAGGTCAAGTGTGAGAAGGAGAGAGTTCAAAGACAGTGTACACCCTTCAACATAAAATAACCTAGTTTTAAAGGGGAGAGAGGAAATGCATTGCTTGATGAGAAGAAAAGCCTTGTGTAAGCTTGATAAATATTAAGGGTTTGTGTGTAATGAGAAATGGAATCTGATGAATGAAATGTCATGGTAAAATCACTTTAATCAATAATGGAATGTGACATTATTCAGACCATAGTAATATGTCTTCTGCTTTTTATTCTTTCCCGGTGGTATGCTTTCCTTTCATTTTTTTAATAATTTTGGTGTTTTGGGGGGTTTTTGTTAGCTTTAGATTGGTTATGCTAATGTAGTGTACTTCTGCAGCAAAAATATTGAATGTGTAATGTCGCAATTCCATACATAAGGCTAGGAAAACAGAGGTAGTATGTGAAATAACAGCATTTTCTAGGAATATTTACGTGTTCAAAATTAATTTGTTTTTTTCCCTGCTCCTCAAATGATACTTTTAAATATAAAATTCTGACTGGATTACAGTAGATGTCACGTTTGTAGGGAGTGCTTTTTCAGACTCCTGGGTAATGTAATAATAACCCCAGTGTAAGTAACTGTGGATAAATTATGCACTATTGCATGCTAGTTGCCATTTACTTTGTTTCAGTGTTTATTTTAGCATAATAAAATGAGATCTTTTTTCATTATTGAGATCTTGTGGTACAGCAGTAACAATGATGACTTTATAATGCCTTTTGATGGTAATGCCTTGTCAGCCTTATGGACTATTTCATCTGAAAATTCTGGAGTTCATTTTGAGCATTAAGCAGATAATCTGTCAGTTTACCTTCATGATCTCATGGAGAAAATAATTGAGAAACTTCACCGTAGCTCAAGGTTCGTTTCTTGCAAGAGCAGCTCTAAGATCTCCTGACTCCTACTTTTGGTCACAAGACCATCTTAATGTGGACCTTTATGAACCTCCCAGCTCAGATTTTGGAGCATGCAGCAGACAAAATTCCACATTTCACATCCCTTTTTAACCGTTTGTAAGCTTTCTAAGAGTCTCAGTGATGAGCAAAAGCATCCAACCAGGAAGAACTGTGGAGTGACTGTGCCTGTAGGAAAAAAAAATGTTCCTTAGTACTGGAAACTTGCTTCAGAGCATCTTGGATGTTGATTTTAGAAAAATAGATTGAGACAAAATTTTTTGAGGGCCTTGAGCTGCTGTCAGATAACAATAGTCACATTTATGCTGAAATTGGACTGGGAGAAGTAATATAGAAAACTACTGAAGCAGAACAGGGAAAAACTTATCCACCTGTTACTGTATTATTTGTTTGGGTTTTTTTTAAATTTATCTTCCTGTATTTTTTCAACGAATTTCTTAAATTTTGAAAAACTAAGATAAAAAATTGTTCAGCATGGTGTTTCACCAAAGCAAAACAGTTGATAAGGGACACCTTATACATGCTTATCTATTTTTTGTTAGTTTGATTGTTAGCAAATTATTATTTGGCAATGCTTGAATTGATCTTTTTCCTTTATTGTGGCATCAATATGGCCTGAATATACTCCATACATTAATACCAAGTGCTTATTTTTTGTTTGGATCAATTTGACTTAATGTCATTCATATCATTAACATTTTGCAGAAATAATATTGACAAAAGTCATTGATCCCTCTTTCAGAAACCATTGTATCAGTTGTACTGAAGACTTGGAAATGTTTGATCCTGTGTAAGCCACAAAAAATGTTTGATATTGTCCATAGGCTCAACACAGCTAAGCCTAAGTAATCTTTGATTGAGACATGGGGGAACAAAACCCAGGGACAGAAATAAATTTGGAAACACTGTGCTTCAGTGAGCAGTCCTGACCCACTCAGGCACAGGCACCCCACTTCTACACCAATTTTGCTGTAGAGGGCACAAAAACAGTGTTAACCACGCCCCACATTGGTCACTGTTTTGGCAGCTAAATTTCAATCTTTGTACAAAGGCTTTTCACTCCCTGGGGTTCTGGAAATGGCAGCACAGGAGACACGATTTCCCTCCCTGTTTTCTGCCATTTCCAGCCTAAATTAACTGTTTTGGTGGGAGGAAGGGAGAGGTGCCCTTGTCTTCCTTTCTGGAGCTTCCCAGCCCAAGGAGTCTGGAGAAAGGGAGCATCCCTTCCCCTGGCTGCCTTCCCACGTTTCACTGGGCTGGCATTGGGACAGTTGCCTTTGCATATATACCTTTTTTTAAATGCTTTCTGAATTAAAAAAAAATATGTAAACACAAACCCCCAAAGTAAAACCCCACTTTCAGAGGCATACAATGCTGTGTAATGCCTCCGAGTGACACAGTAGTGTTGTTGGGTGGCTAACAAGGGAATTGCACTGCCCATGCTATAGCAAACTAGCTCAGGGAATGCCCACTAAAAATTTGCTTTGTATTATCTGAATTTAGACAAATATCTTTAGTATATTTATAGTTGCATCTCATTAATACTCCTGTTAAGAGAATATAGTGATTTTTTTTTTAAGTTACAGTTAAAAAAACCACGTAGCTTGGAGATTCCTATCACAAAGCAGGTAGAGCAAAAATGATTAATAAAAGATTCCTCATGCTATTTTGCAAGAGGGATATTTTAAAACCCATGAGCTCTGCTGAGGGTCTCAATATTCCAGAAACTCAGTTATTGATGATCCTTAAGTCAAATAGAGCCCATGTTATGATGATAGAACAATACCTATAGCTGTATGCTGGTATTAATTGTCTGCTTTCTTGTAGGGAGGCAGGACAGAAGGAAATTAAATAAACTTTTGTTGTTAGGAGGCAAGTAAGATTTTTTCATGTTCTTTCATTTCTATTATATAAAAGGTCATCTGTGATGTGCTATAAGGATAAAAGTCAAACTTTAAAATGTAATTTGTTAAACTTAAAAATCATTTTCATATTTTGCTTGGTTTTACTGTTGCAGATGTGGCAGCTCTAGGCAGCACTGCAAATAAAGGAATAATTACAGACAGAGTTTTTTTAAAGTTAATCTATGTAGAAGTGAGAAAATAGTTGAGAAGAGTGATGGTAAAGTATAAATAGGTTCTAAATAGTTTGTACAGGCATTGAGGAGTGCTTTTTTCCTTTTTTTTTTTTTTAATTTGACGTCAAAGTTATTAGAAGAGTGCCTGCATAAACATAAATAATTACATGTAGTGAAAGGAAGGGAAAAATGAAGGGAAAAATATATTAAGTATGAGTCTGTGTGTTTCAACATTAGAGTGTCAGGCTTGCAGTCTGGTTCAATTAGAATTTTCTACCCAATACCTAACAAAACCCCCCCTTTCTTGGAACCGTGTATGAGTTTAGGTTGGTATTGTGTTCACAACACGTAAGCAGCTGCTAAAGTTTCTAGAACTGTTTAATTCAGAGAGTTGCTTGCTTAGTTCAAGGTGTGTCAGCCCCTCAGCTTTTCTGTTGTAATTAAGCATTTTAGACTTACAAAAAATCCTTTAAATGGAAAAATGCATTGCAACTGAGTTCATTTTTCTTTTTTCCAAAGTAAATGCAAGGTAAGTTAGTGTGGCATTGGGACTTCTAAAGGCAATTTGTAGCACTTTCAGCACAAAATAACAAAACTACATTGAGCAATGTGTCCAGAATTCTAATGTGTGTTTAACTGACTTTAGTTTCAAGGAGTATGAAATGACACTTACTATAGAAAGGACATTGTGGTTACTATATAAAGAATCTGAAAAATCTCTGCAGATTCATTATGTGACTTGCCATCTGCTATCAAAGGACTGCTGACTTCTTAGGAGGTCTTACAGAGTGCAATAATTGCTAACCAAGGCTATTAGAAATAATTTTCAGATAAGAATTCTAACATTAATCCCTGTAGGAGCTAGATTACTTTTAAAATACTGGTCTGCATACAGGCACTTTTTGATGAAGTTATCAGAAACACATTTCAGGTTTTGAAGTTTAAAATTAACCTGACCATTCACGACTTTTTTAATAAACCTTGAACAAAGCTGTTATCTAAATTTCAAGCGTATATCTGAGCGTAGGGGAATCTACTGTGCATGGAATCTTGCTGTTAAGAGTGTGTGCTGTAAGGAAAATTAGAGCTGAAATCTGTGACCATAAGCTTTTTTGACTTTAAGAATATTTCAAGAGTATCCCCAATAGTTAACCTCCCTTCAAAGAAGCCAGTTTGAATTAGTCCTGGCATGAGATTCTCATTTTCCCTCTTGATGACATTTACATCTTGCAAATACCTCTCTGTAGTTGCTTCAGCCTTTAAGGAGCAGCATGGAGACAGAAAAGCTTGAAGCAATTTCCCTTTCTGAGACAGATGTTGAGATAGAGAAATGGCTTGAAAAATGAGAACGTGCTTAAAGTTCTGAGGATGAACTGAAATTGGATGATATATTTGGACAAAGTGAGCATTTTTCATGAATAGCAACTTCTGTGTTCAAGCTGGGTTTTTTTTCTGGCTTAGTTCTTCCAAACACAAAAATGCTATATAAGGTGGGATGATAACAGCAGCTGGTTGTACTCCAGGAAAACTTGCAGCTGGTGTCACAGGATGTGCCAGAGTAGCCCCTCACCTGGCCACTTAATCAAACGTCCTCAGTGACAACGTAATAATAAGAGAGCCCATTTCAGTTTCTTTCATTTACCAGTATATTCATGTTGAGACTAAAATATTGAAGATGGGCCAACAAGTGTCAGTGTCTAAGGTACTAAAAGCAGTGCTAAAGCATGATGGATATCTAGTAACATGTTATTGCTCTCTATTATCTGCTCTTGCCTAGATGAGTGATTTGTTCTTGGCTTCCAAATAAATAATGCAGAGCATCCAAAGAGGCCATCTCACAGTTCCTGAATCCAACTTGAAACTGTGATGAACACAGATATTACTAGCTGTTGTTGTTCTTTTTTAAGTAACAAAAAATAGGGCAGTGGTAGAATTTTGGTGCCTCTTTTTGATGAAACTGGAGCAGTTTGGGAAATATAGATTAGTTCCATCAAGTTCCTCACCATGAGTACAAAAGAAAGCAGGGCTAATTATGGCATTTTTCAGATTTATTATTATTATGTATTTCAAACCTGAAAATAACTCCTTCTCTCAGATTTTTCTATTGTTTTTAAAAATGAATGGTAAAAATCTTGCTTTGAAGAGAACATATTTTTCTCTCATGTGACTACAAACATTCAGTTATTTGCTCTGTTCTGTATGACATTTTTCCTCTTGCATTCCTGAACATTATATTTTCTGATTTATACGCTCAGTTAATATTGGTGATATGAGAGAAACAAGGTTTACTATTTTGTTCTCCAGCTGACAAACTGATGATATATGCTAATGTCTGACTTCCAGACAGCTTTTTGATTAAGAAGTGGAATTAGCAGATAAATTAGGCTGCTAATTCAAAGACTAGCCAGACTCCTCAGATAAAATCAAGTTGCTTGGTTTCTTTGTCTCCCATGTCCTTTGATATTTGTTTACAGATGGGCAAGTAAATTACTATACCACAGTTTAAAGAAAGAACACAGCTCCCCCCAGAATTACTGTGGTGTTCACACATGCACTTCCNCTGTTCAGAATATTTGTTTTTCTTTTTGAAGGGGGTTTCAAAGCACAGGAGGGCAATTTAAATTAAAGAGTAACAAACTACTCCATTCAATAATTTACAGAGAAGATTTCTGATGTTAAGCAATTTTAAACATTTTTTCTCCATTTTTGGTGAGTCTCTTTTACAAAGGCAAAGTATTTATGGTGTCATCTTTTAGTATCTCAATGATGCTCCAAATTACCCTTCAGAGGTTGGAAAGAAGATCCAGCTTAGCTAACACTATGAGTTTATAAATTTAATATAAATAAAAGCTACTCACCAGGATTAAGAAGACAGTGTCTGTTAGTAGTTAAAAGCAAGTGAAGTTAATGTACAGAAAAAATCTATTATATCTAGCAGAAAGAATACCTACAATCCGAACCTTGGGAGATCTTCTAGGGTTTTGTTTTAAAATGCTGTCTCCAGGACTGAACAGCCCAGTACAGGGAGAACACTTTATTTGCAGGGTGTAGCATAAGCAAAAGAATGTTATCTTTCTTTTTCTTTTTCCCTTGTAGTGTCAGATTTAGTCCTGTTTCTTTTACATATGTAATACAGATATTGTCATAGTAAACTAACAGTCTGATAAAACTGGGCTGATATGAAAATTCCTTTGCTGTTTTTCTGAAATCTCGAACTATTGAGAATTTAGAGAGAATTTGTGACTGAGAGAAGAGGAGAACATGGTCCAGGAGCATCCTGTATTTCCACATAACCCTCTAAAAATGCTGTTGGATGCTAGTCACGATTAATAGGAGGGATAAGGGGATGTAATGTCATGCAACTCTGAGAATCTTACAGCCATCCCTAGAAAATGTTGCTTCTTATCAAAGTTTTGGAAAGTTAATGCCCTTAAAACCTTTCAGCCATTTTCCATATGAACCATAGGTGATCCTTTTGTGCGTCGCTTTGAAAAATGAATTCGAAGCTGGATCCACTAAGCTTGTGTGAGCTTGCACACACGTGGAGCTCTTGAAATGAAACGTCACTTTCTGAATGGGACTGCCACATTCTGAAATAATTTGGAGCTTGGAAGAAAGTCAGAAACTGGCAATAGTTTTACAGGAAGTAGATCAAGGCTGTAGAAATCATAGTATAAAAACTCACCAGCGATTTCTGTTTGGGTAGTTCTTGAATTAAACTGCATGAAAGACAGTATGAGTAAAGATGCTTTTTTAAGCTTTCCCAACAGTAAAGTGATACTGATGTGTGGCCATCACCTCCCTACTGCCTCACATTATTATTATTATTATTATTATTATTATTATTATTATTATTATTAGTGTTATCATAATAGGTGTTATTTATTGTACTACCTATGAATGAGTGCCTGGTTCATTGTCAATATGGCTTTTAGACCTGACTTCTGTTTTCAGGCAAAACTTGAAAGCTGATTATCTTCCTTTAATCTCAGAAAACCTTCTTAATGGTGTAATGAGATACAAATCCTGCCTTTTCAGAGGGCATACGTACCTGGGGAGGGTTTGGTTTTGGTTAAGTTGGTTTTTTTCAGTACGATTGCAAGTAGATACACAAAGTAAATGATTTTTGCTACCTAATGTGTTCTCACTGTTTCTCCCATTTAGTGGAACTCTCAAATACAGAATAATTATTTTCACAAATAGTTTACAGATTTCTGTGGTTAACTTCACATTTTCTGAAAAAAAGAAAGTAGTCAGGACCATAGAATCAGTTCTTTCTCTGTGCTCTTCAAGAAATTTGGTAGATTTAATTTGCATGTTTGCAGTCTGTTTCTTGACAAACTTTATGGAAGTGTTTCTTATGTGAAAAATTGACTAAAATAAAACTAGCCTGCTCAGTGCAGCTCGCAAGACTCAGTATGCGTTCTGCTTTAAATGGATGGAATGCTGGATTCCCATGGATTCCTTTGTCATGGGGAAGACTGAGACTCCATTAAGGGAAGAGTTGTGGGTGGCTGTGCCCCCAACACACCACACTGCTTAGGTAGAGTCCTTATCCCAAAATTATGTCCTTGACAGGGATAATGTTTCCCGTGTTCAGAGGAAATAGATTGTGCAATCTGTCTGTTGGCTGGTTTCCTTGCTTACGACTTTCAACATAGTAATGAAAACTCTTGGTTTTGTTATAGCAGAACTTATAAATGGAGTATTTTACACCGTAACACAAACTAAGAGAGAATCTGTTCCTCATAAAACTCAGAAAAATATAAGTGACATTACTGAACTGTTTTGTGGAATCATAGATTTATTATTCATGTCAGAGTGAGCAATTTGATAATGCTGACAACTTCCTGCAATGCAGAGGCTATATAATTTCACAGAGGAATTTTTTTTCATCAGCCAATAACTTCCTGTGTAGTCCAAGCATATCCACAAGAAGATAACGACTCTGGGGATTTCAGTTGCTGTCATGCCTCTAGGAAATTATTTATTGTGATTTTAGCTGTTCTAGAAACTGAGCTTATCTAATTTTCCAGCCTGAAGCCACTGGATCTCTGCTAACTTTGTATTTCATATTGAAAACCTTTGCACTGTCAGAAAAGCTGTGTCCTCTCTATCCACCAGTGATAATGGGGATAGAATGAGTCAGGATTTAGGGACTGAAACTGTTCCCCTGGTGTGCTGCTTGGGAGGTTTGGACGGACTGCCTAATAAGGAGGAGTGGTTTGTTAAACCTACATACCTTTAGGATATATTTGAGTCTTTTTCCAGGGAATGGGTCATATGCATGTTTTTACTGGTATGCTTATAAAAATTTTCAAAGGTTTGTCAAAAGAGTGTTCATTGTAAATGGTTGCATATGGAAAGGACAAGGTGGTGTAAAACAGTTTGTAAGTGTGTGTTAATGACTCAAAATTCATTCCCATTTTCTAATATGTAGGCAATGCAGAAATAACCTGCCTGAAAATTGGAACAAAATTTGTCTGGTTCTCTATTGTAACCATTTCATGCTGCATGAACCAGAGAACAGTCGTGGTGCAAGAATTGATGAGGTTTCTACCTTCTCTGAAGGTAAACCAGGAATTTCCCCCAAATTAGGTTGCATTCATAGTGAAAAGAGAACTTGTGCTGCAGCCATTATTCTTACAACATCCATCTGTAAAGCTGTTTCTCTGTTATAACCGTGTCTTGGCGCAGAAGTCTGCGAAAATCACACACTCAAAATAAGTAATAAGGTTATCAAAAGATGGGAGGAGAGGTTCTTGGAAGGAAACACTTCAAGGAGCTAATCCAATGCCAATGCATCTGTTAAAAGGCTGTTAATTTTAGGGCAACACTTATAGGAAAGCAAAGAAAATAATTTCAGCAAGTGGTATAAGATTTTTTTTAACAATTTTGATGAAACTTTATTATATTTTCTTAGGAATGGACTTCCTTAAAATTAGCACTCTGGGCCTTTACTTCCTATATAAATATCCCAAAATAAGACAAACTGGAATGAATGTAATGTGCAAGCAATAATCATTTCAGCAGGGGACAAAAATGCATGCATCCATGTGTTGTTTGGGAAACTGCCCTGCTCTATTCCTGTGTTCTTGGCAATGTCTGTGATGGCCAATCAACAATTTTTCGGCTGCGGACAAAGTGGATCTTGCAAGGATGGCTGCAGGCAGCCACTCCTCCACTTCTCTCACAAGCTGGTTTTCAGCACTGAACTGTTCATATTTACTCCAGGTTTGGCTTCTTTCCCAGACTGGAGCAGTGAGCTCTTTAAAGGAAAGCCCTGCTGCAGCATTCACAGGAGTACATATCCTCAGCAGCCTGAGTGTAGGCATAAGCATATGGTTTTGGAAGATTTCATGGGTTACATGGAAGCAAATGCTTTTCCTCATTCTTACAGGCGATGAACCAGTGTATACCTACCTTAGCAAGTAATATGTTTAGACATTTGCCTTGCCCAGGCTTTCATAGGAGTCTGGATCCTTCCATGTAGGCCTGCCCCAACACACGGAAGTTTAGTCCTGCTCTCAAGAGAACACAAATAATTTATATCACAGCCAGGAACAGATCCAAGGTCTCTTAATTTCTATTCTGTATTATTAATGTCTTGCAGATATCTGTCATGTCAAACTTTCCAGGAAGCCCAGGAGTTGAGTTTGGTTTTTAATAGCAGCTATTACTCTGATTTCTTAGAATTAGCTTTAATCATTTTAGAAGAGCTGTACAGCAATCTGAAATGTCATCCTAATGCAATATTTTGATATAACTCTCTCATGGCATATATGTTAACTCTTAGTTGCAGGCACAAGGAAGAACAGTCCCCCCCAAAAAAAGCAAAAGAGTGGGAAGGGTGAGAGAACAATAAAAAATGTTTCTGCTCTTTCTCACAGTACTAATTTCAGCTTTGTTTCCAGTTAATTTCTTTCCTGTTCTGATTTCTAGGAATAAATGATGAGAAGTCTCAGTGCACTGTTTAATACTGTATTTGGCTCCTGAGAACAAAGTAAATTGTCCTTCTTAGTCTTCCACAAGCATTTAACATCTCTTCAAATCATGGGTTAGTAATGGAGAATTATTAATATAATCTAAAAGGTCTGAAGGCTAAAACCACGTGAATCTTTTTTACAATGTTTCCTCTACCCTGACTCCAAACACTTGAATGTGCCTTTGAGCTTATTTCTAATTTGAAATACTAACTAAAAGAAAATATAATTTTGAGTGAACTCCCTATCCAAAGTGACAGTCACATTTACAAAATGGTATATACAATATATGCTATAACAAAATAGTGAGACAAAAAGAAAAAATGAAAAAATAAGGTACATTCACTCTTCCATGCAGCAATACTTGTAACTCAGTAAGCATCTTGAATTTGTACTGAAATGCATTTGGTCTCTGAATACACTGTGAACGAAAATTCACTTATCTACAAGCTTGATATGTACATTGACATAATTTATATCATATTGCGAGAACTTTTATCAGAGTGACAAATGTGTAAGCATACACAAGTAAGTGAGAGCAAAATGCATTGCAAAATTAATTTCCTTTGTGTGGGAGATATGCAGTTGGGCCAATAAAACCAGTTTTTTGAGTCATCTAGCTCATTTCTTTAGTGAAGACTGGGAAGACACCTTTTATCTGCCATGTAAACTGATTAATTTCTACTTTTGGCTCTCTTTGCACCGCAGGCTTCTGCTGAAAATTAGTTCTCACTTGTAATGTTTTCAGCCCCAACTGTGTTTGCCCTTGAAATCAGCCTAGTGTATACAAGTATTTTGGATTGAAATACATACATTTCTTCTTACAATTAAATGAAAGATTTCAGCCCTCTTGGTTTATTGATAGATCATCATGCAGGCTTCACAGCTCTGCTCATTGATAAGAACACCTACTGATAAATTTTATTAACCTCCCACTTTGAATTCTTATTGAATAATTAAAATAGTTAGATTGCAAAAGGTTGTAAAATGTGTATTTTAAACTGTTCTCTTAGTTCCTGCTGATGCTGCTTTCACTGCTGCTTTTGGGGATTATTGATGAGTAGTACCTTGTCCAAGTCCCCTTGGACAAACACCTTCTTGAGGCCTGAACACTCAGTCTTCTGCAAGTGGTTTTATCCTAGCTGTTAGTTTTGCTAAAAGTCTTTTGAGGATATAATTAACTCAGGATTGATGAGTTCAGAAAAACCTAGAAACTGTTCACTACTCAATCATCATTGCTTCTTATGAATCATTTCTCAGTTCAGACCAATTTTCTCTTCCATGCATGGGGATAAAGACTTGGCCATTCATAGAAATAAAACTGAGACGGACAAGACATTCCAGTTAATGGTCTTGGCTTATCTGGAATGTTTCATAGTTTGTGTATTTCTCAGACTTGAATTAGTGGTTTGACTGTATTGCCAAGAATATTTGCCATTTCATTCCCTCTTCCTGTGGAAAACGAGAACTGAATGCACTCAGGCAGCTTTTGGGTCTGAAGGGGCTGGGATCAGAAGGCCCTTCTCTTTACTTGGACAGGTATTGAATCTGGGCTTCAGTCTGTTCAGACCTTTTGCTGTCAGTTAGAGAAATAGGAAAATTTACCTCCTTAGACTGTAGGTGGGTAGGAATTCAATGTTGAAATATTAAACTGTCATTATGATTTGGAGCAACTGTTCTCCACCAGGAGAAACTTGTATCACACCAAAAAGAGCAAGAGACAGCTGTTTATTACCTGATCTTTTCTAACTAGATATATAAAAATACTTACCTATTACCCATGTCTATTATTTGGCATCATTTATGTAAAATTCTAATCTCAATTGCATTATGCATGAGAGTTGTTTGGCCTAATCTCAACATGTTGTTCTTAAAATGGAGTCTTTGAAAATGGTTTCCTCTGACGTGGTATTTCTTTGCAAGGTGAGGGAAGCACACTTGAAATGAATTACTGCTAAAATATCCTGGAATGTGCGATATCAAGCTGGTGGGGAACACAGGAAGGTATCTCGTGTTACTTAGAAAACCATGACGTGAATATTAGGTGCTGCATAAGAACGTACAGAGAACTTGGCAGTGTGGTGTGTTCTCAAATTTTTCTTTGAAATAATATTTTTTTGATATTTGAACAGGGGTTTTTTTTAAGACTTGGGTATAAAAATCTGTAGTCACTAAGATTTCATGTGGAGTTTGAGGGCCAAAAATTCAGATAAATGGATATGTCGGGTAGAGTATCTTGAGAGTACTTTTGTTAAAACATCCTTGATGTCTCTTCTGTCTGCCTTAATTTACTTTTCATTTGAAACTAGCTAACATATTTTAAACTAAACTCACTTCCAGTTTGTTTTCAAAAAGCAAACTAGTCTTCCAAAAATAACATGATAAAAGGGGTCTGGGCAAAAAGGGTCCATCTCATCTACATATCTGTAGATGCATACACAAGAGGGCTGAATGTGTAAAGGGGAAAATCATATTCTACCATGTCAGTTTAAAATATTTGTCTTAGGTTCTGGTTTGGTTTGCTGACTTCTAACCTCATTTTTCTTTTTAGTTTAAAACCCATTAAATCAGGGACTAAGAATGAACCTGATAAGACACTTTACTGCAGTAGCAAGACCAGACACCACTGTAATATTTTATGGTAACCCAGGAAGAGAATTCACTGTTAACTCAGGACCATACACAATAAAATACAAACACAGATAATGACTCTAACTCCTTTGCTTTACAGGATGGAGATTATAGTAGCAAAGAAAAGGCTGGCTGGACTGATTGTCAGAAAAGCATTCTTTCCAAATGACCTGGTGACTCATCAATTTAATTTTATTTTGTTTAAATGATATGTATTGAGATTCCAGCCATGAAATTGATTGCATGATGGCACTCCCCCTGAGCCCAGAGGAGTCCTACTGAAGCAGGGATGCTGGAATATGCCCAGGCTTTTGTGGGTTTGGAGCCATAAATTCCAGTGGAGCTTGCAGTAGTCCCTGCTGCCAAGGAATTTCTGCATCTTGTTCCTACATCTTGGGTTATTTATTGTTATTTTATTTCTGGGGATAGCAGCTTAGGACGCATGTATCTCAGTCAGAAAGGATCCTGAAGGCAGAATGGGCCAGCTCTAGTGAGCCTTTATTGATTTAGTGCTTATTGGGGAGGCAATATAGTGTCTGCTGTCATCAGGTGGTGAGATAGGAAGGCTGTGTGCTTCTAAGTAATGGGGTGGAACAAACTCGATCTGTTTCTAAGTCTCCTTTCATCTTCTCACGTGTTATAATGCAGTCCCCAAGTACAGAGAGGATAAGTACATGGATTAGATTGACTGGGTCCACAGTCATTACAGAAGTGCATATTCCCTTGGCCATTAGCAGATGGAAGAACAATGGATAATCGGTGTGAGGTATTTAGTGTTGCTCATCCTAAAAATCCTCTTAGCCAGACCTTAATTTGATCACCTTTGAGGATCAAAAGGGTTTCCTTCATGTGAGTGCTGCATTTCCCCATTTGCTAAGAAAGTAGGAAGATTGAAGGTAAGAGGTACTGCTGGAGCTGGAAGAGAAAACAGCATTTCATATATGAAATTACTGATCTATCTATTTTCACTGGAAAAGAGTGCCAGAGGAGGAATTTTATTTCCTCACATTAGGTTTTGCAGTTAAGTTGCCTTTTCTTCTCTGCATACTTATGTTTCATGTCTTCTGGTTATGAAAACCTATCAAATCTCAATTACTTTTGTGTCACTCTCAGGTGAACTAGCAAAGTCTATCTGAATAGATAGAAATAGATACTTTTTCCCCATTTGTTGCATTATATCTTTTCCCACCTTATCTTTAAGAAAGCAAACATTTCTCACACGACAGGCAGAGGAGACAAGGAGCAGTTTCAGGGATTTCTTCACAGAGCAAGGCCACAGAGTCTGATTAACAGCAACGCTGATGTCCTGTAAATACAAATATGCTGTGCACTTTTTGAGACTTTCAGATAAAGCTTGATGCTTTCCAGCTGTCCAGGAAGATTCTCAGACAAAGGGAAAGCAGCTTCTTCTCAATGAGACTGCTGAAACTAGGTGGCTCCAGTGATTAGTAAGATTTATCTAGGCCATTAGTTTAAATCTGATTCACGCTGTCCTCTTAAAGCCCTTTTTGGCTGTGTTAGATTAAATGAAGTAGTAGTTTATGGAGTTCCTACTGGAAAAACTGCTTGTATCACCAAAAAGGAAAAACAAACCCAACAAAACGTTTAATGTTGTTTGCTGAGGAAAATTCAATGAGCCTTTAAACTTAGACCTCAATTTTCGCTGCCATTCTTTCCCTCTGTCAGCCTCCTCGTTGCTGTTTGAGTAATTTTTTTTTGTATTCTCTCTGTCTTCCTGAGCAGTACATAATAAGGCTGTAGTGTTGAAATGCTTTGTGGTAATACACTGCTTTACCTTTCAGTAAAGCTCAGTAAGAATGTCAGATAAAACCTAAAGAAAAAGAAAAAAACAATTGATAGGCTTTAAGATTATCACAAATTATCATACTCATTTTAAAGGTGAAATTTCTGAGAATGAGGTGGAGAATAAGCAGCTTGTGGGTTTTGTTTTGTGTGGGTTTGGGGTTTTTACTGTTTTGTTATTTATACCATATCAGTGTTATGTAAAATAGGAAATAGGTGTTGCTCCCACCATTCTAACCAATGAAGAAAATGCCCAATATCTGCTTAGAATCACTGTCACACACTTGGTTACCTGTATCCAGCAGTTCCAAGGGTGAGCAAAATGCTATGGCAGAAGATGGAACTTGCCTGTGGAGTACCAAGGAAGCTCAGCCCTGTTCTTTTGTACCACTTTCTGTGGTGTTCAGGGGCAACTTGAAGCCAGACTCTGGCAGGACCCTTTTCTTTCACTGTCAGAAGTCTAACTCAGGAGGACTTTCTGCTGGGACCATCTCCCACTCCCCCTTCCTTTTAACTTCTGTATAATTTCCTTTGTCTTCCACTAATTTCATCTGGTGAATCCGAACTTTTGTGACGGGTTTCAACAGTACATATACTGAGCTACTCAGTATAGTTTCTTGGCATCCACTGAAATAAAAAAAATACTCTTTCAACTTGGCACGGTGTAAATTCACAGACCATATGGCATCTTGTTGAAGTAACTAGATTTGTTTTAGTTTGCAAATACTAACTTGAGTATTGAATGCCAGCATTTTTTTCTAATGCAACAGTACTTTGGTGATGAGGAAAAAATTAAAATTCCACCTGCTGCATTATAGGATTTCTTTTGATCCCCAGTAGGCTGGAAAAATCAGTAAAAGCTTTGCTCAGTTTGTCACATGCTGGGGAGCAGATTGACCTGGCTGGCTTTTCCCTCTTTCCCATCAAAAGAAGTTTCAGTTTTCTGGAAATTTTAATCCTATTTGATTTGTTTGTGGCATCATTTTCAATTTAAATTTAAATAAACAACGACAGCAAAAAAGTTAAATTAACAAATCCTGATCTTCGGTGAGTTTCTAAGAGATAGTTGAATATGAAACAGTCACAATAGGCCTTTTCTTACATATGGTTGATTGCCTAATTTTTATGCTATCTCTTTTTTCCTGTTCCTGGATAGCCTAAGGTATCAGAGGAGGAGAGAACTCTGTTTGCCAGACAACTACACAGTTGATACTACAGTTAATGCCACTGTTTTTAAGGTATTCCTCGTGAAAAAGATATACTTTGTTGTAAAAGTAGTTGTAAATATTTCATCTGGCAGTCCATAAAACAAACTAGTAAATTTTCTTATTATTACCCTAGATGTTCTTTTGATTTTACTAATTTCTTAAAAATATTAGCCATCACCTTAGATAAGAAATCTGAGGCAGTGAGTGAAAACCCAGCTTTGAAAAGCATACTGTGAATGCTCTGTTGGCATTTGCAGAGATTTGGTTTGGGCTTGAACATTAAAAATCCCAGATTAAACATAAATGCCAATGTAATATTGCTGACTGACCTCCCAACGCCACATTAGTTTGAATTCTAAAGCTCACTTTTAGCTGGCCAGGCATTGCTATGAAAAGAATCCAAATTTTCTTTCTCACATACACTTTTCAAAATTACTGTCATGAGCTACTTTTGAGAAGGAATAACTTCTCTTGTCCTCGATTTTTTTTCTGTGTATCAAAATGATGACAATCTTTTAAGTCCTTCTTCAATGATAAACCTTCAAAAAGAATATCCTCAGCTTCCAATTATGCATGCAAGCCTGTGAGTCCTGACCATCTTATCCCAAGTTGCCTATTTACAGTCTTGATGAAACACTGATTAGCTCTGATTAGCTAATGGATCTCTGATTAAAATGTCTAATTAAGAAAGTAAGTTATTTTATTCATGCAGTCAAATTTACTTCCTTCCACAAAACCAACATGAGATAGTTGTGCATGCTGTGTAAGTACTTGATTCTGAAGGTGCACAGTGTTTCCCAAGCAGTGAGAATTTAGAGTATCTAAGTTCATTTCATTAGGTGTTGCAAGTTATGCAGCTTATACCACTTTAATGGAAAGTATTTGTGCAAATAATGTTTTCTTGAAAACACTGGTTCATATTATAAAGCAATGAACATCTTGCTAGTGGTGTTTTAATCATGAATTTGTGTTGGGTGCAGGTTTAAACTGGTTGAAAAGATACATCACTGGGTATTAACTGACATGGTAGCTTTACTGCAGAAAATTTATTGCTGAAGTAGAAATTTAGTAATATTTTTCAAGTGATTATTCAGTAACTTTTAGGAATAATGATTTTGGAATGATTTTTGTGTGGTCTGCTAACCTGTGATGATAGAATGTGGTGAAACAAAATGCACAGATTTCCATACTTTTTTATAGTTCATTGTAAATTTTAGCTTGGCTGCCCAGTAGTAACTGTGGATAAAGTGGATTGATTATGTTGTCACAGTTGAAACAAATTAATCGAGTGCAAAATTTAATAAATCAATGGAACAAGTCTGTCCACAAACTGATGTGTCCAACAGCTATGTCCGTATTTCATACACCTTGCCAAGCTCTACCAAACTAGGACACAGCTGGGGAAATTTTCTTTGTTTGGTGCTCTGTAGTGATACAGGTGGAGTGCAAAATTTATAAACAATTTTCAATTCCCAGCAATTGGATATGCTTTTAAACATGTTTCAGGAGGAATATTCTCATTTCCACAAGGATGATGGGAAATAATGGGGTCTATGGGAGATGGAAACAAATCAACTTCTTTTCTTAAGAAATGCACTGTTAATTGCACTTAAGAAATGGTCTGTACAAATTTAATGAAGGCTTTAAGGATGTGGATTTATGGTGCAAGTGTGGCAGCCAAATTATCTATCCATGGATTTAGGAGTCTCTTAATACTCATAGAGGTGATAGACCATGATGGCTCTGAGGAACTATTAAATCCATCAGGTCGAAAGCAACTTCACATGACAACTTTTACACCCACATTAAGAGCTGCCAGACATTTCTCCAACATCCTGGCTGCCAGAACAGCTGCTTTTTCTGGTAGTCAAACTGCACTGTTCACAAACTATGCTCTTGAACAATTTTTGACATGTTTTTCATTGTCTGACTTTGATCTCAATAAAAATACTGTCTGATATGGTGACAAGAGAATTTATCAGGAGTTCTCTCCTCCACGGAGAATTTTGATTTGCCATTGTGAAAGAGAAAATAAAATGGAGGAGGAAAAGGTATAGGGCCATTAGGAATCAAGTTCCCTGAAAAGAAGCTAGAGTCTAAGAAAATATAAACCTGATAACCATGGCACAATAAATTCCCAATGTCTGGAATTTCTTCTGGGAATGAGGAGAAAGAAATGAAAATTCCTGTTACAGCACTATCCTCGCTTTTTTCTATTATGTACCTACTATATATCACCCCTTAGAGACCCATCTACTCCTACTTCATCTGTCTTTGTGGTAACCCTTGTGCAGAGTAATGTCACAGAAAGAAATAAAGGGGCAAAGTGGAACACCACTGATAGCACTGCCCAGGGGTAATTTAGTGGGCCATGACAATATTCTTAAAAGAAATATATGGATGCCTATTGTGGCCAGGGTATAGAGAGAAACAAATCACTTCTGCATGAGCTGTTGGTGTGGGAAGCTTCCAATTCTCCCTCATTACATATGTTATTAGAAAGCTGAGGCAGGCTCATAATCACATTGAGCCTTGTTTGGGATGTTAGTCAAATCATTTAACCTTGTCACCTCCCTTTAACCTCCTATCTCAACCCAAGAGCGTTGACAAGATCAAGGAACATAAAACACTTCATATCCTCTTGATGGTGGAATGTGATACAGCAGCAAGAGAATAGCTTTGGCTGTAACTCCATTCTTTTGTTTCAACTGGCTACAACATAATTTGCAATTCACTGGACGTGTTAGAAAAGCCCATAATGAATTAAAACTTTTGTAATATTTTGAGATAAGGAAAGACGTGTAGTTACATATGGAAATATCTGCTAGTGAAAGCATGGCAAATATCAACAAAGTGGAAAAAAAAAATAAAAGGGAAAAAAACTCACCCAAAAAACCCCCAAACAAAACAAAAAACCAAAGCCAAAACAAACATGATAAATTGCTAAACTACTTCTGTGGAGCAGGAGAGGCTAGAGAAGCAGGAGAATATCTAGTAAAATACCAGGTTCTAAGAAAAGAAAATACCAGATTGAGGAAGTGAAAGAGGGAATACTTAAATACTTAAATTATCCGATTTTAGAAGAAACAGCTTGACAGGCACAAGCTTTCACTGGACTGAGTGTACCAAGAATGACAGAAAGTCTTTATTGGCACTGTTGAGTATCCATAAGAGTCTTCCAAATCATACTGTGAAAAGAGGCTGGAAATAGAGTCAGGGAGGACTTGTTCCTAGGAGACTCTCATTTTAGCGTTGTAAACCCAGCAGCTACTCTTGTGTCAGAAAAAAAGTACTGAATTTGCATTGACTTTGTCCAGCAGTTGGAAGTGCAGGCTCAAACAAATAACTGTGGAGGATACTCATTACAAACTGTGATGATTTTGTCGTGTAGTTTATTTTAAGAGATAAGGTTTCAACTTTGTTCCACAAAGTGATCCTAGCTGCTTCCACAAAAGCTGCTTTGTAAGCAGTAATTCTTTCTGGGCTGAGGAGTTCAGGCAAATTGTAAAGAGTCAGAGAATGGTTTGGGTTGGAAGGGACCTTAGAGATCATCTTGTTCAAACCCCCCTACCACAGACAGGGACACCTTCCACTCGACCAGGTTGCTCAGAGCTCCATCCAACCTGGCCTCGAACACTTCCAGGGATGGGGCAGCCACAGTTTCTCTGGGCAACCTGTGCCAGGGCCTCCCCACCCTTCTGGTAAAGAATTTCTTCCTAATATCTAACGGAAACCTGTTCTCTTTCAATCTGAAATAATTCCCCCTTAGTACCATTCTCACTAACGTTACAAGTAGAAACTTTTTTTGTTAAGGACTACCTTTTAGAAGACACATTGAGAATTTGGGGTTTATTTTGTTTGGTTGGTTAGGAGGTTTTTGTTTGTTTTGTTGCTTCTTTTAATTTCATCGATATTCTTCTAGGATTCATCTCCTAGACAATGTTTTCAGGAATTGAACATGCACAATTGAAAACAACAGCACAATTTTTGAAGAAAAAAAAAATAAGTTAAGTTAGTTCTCTGGGAAGTGATGGGAGCTACAGTTCAGCTGATTGCTGCCTTCTTTCTCCCACAGAAGTTTGGTTCTTTTCCAAAACTCAGTGCACAACAACAGCTTAAAAAAAAAAGTGCAGATCATGTGTAAGCAGGATTTGGTTTTTTTTCAATGTTATCACTTCTAGGTTCTGGTTCAACAGTAGAAAACCGTGTTTTTCTGTACAATGTTACAGTTTTCTCTGTATGGAAATGTATATCCCTCATTAATACATCTGATCATGAGCCTTTATTGCAGCATGGCCAGGGCTGCATTAGCTCAGCTGCTGCTGCAATGTACCTGGAACACCATCACAGGGCTTTTAGCAGCGTGGTGTCTCAGAGGGCAGATGAATAAAGATTGATTGAGTATTACTCTTTGATTTTGATAAATGTTCAATTAAAACAGGGATTGAGGACAGCAAGAGCTCTACCAATATAAACATTTTTTGTTTGGTTTTGTCCTGTTATTCTTTGTATCCAGCATTACATTTTGTCCTCTGTAGTCAAAATTACCTACCACTCCTCTTGAAGAAGAATTTTACTATCTGTTGAGCAAAAACAAATGAAAAAAATGGTGCTCAATGGGTTATAAATCCTCCAGGAAAACATATTTATTAGATACTCATGTTGCAGAATTGTGTCTGGGAAATATCTGCAAGGGGTACTTTAACTGCATTGTATTGAAAGCCAAAAAACCAATCTGCATCAGCTTTTTCCACTTTGCGTTAGAGGTGCAAAGAAATTCAATATTTAAAAGCTAAATACCACCACGGGCTTCATATATCTCTTTGTAATCACTTAACCACAAAAGTAATGACCCATAAGAAAAAAATCTATCATGATATTTACCATTTCAGCTGGGTACAATTAAATTATATAAGTTAATGAGTTCTCTTAGTGACTGAGACTACAAAAATAATTCCTTTTTTCTTTTGCTTTTTTGAGCAAGGACTATGATTACTTCCCCCCGCCTTCATTTGATGGTTCTTTGTAGAACCACTGCCCTGAAAATGTCAGCTTTGATTTAAAAAGAATGCAGATGTTAAGTCTTCTTTCCTCAATGAATGTACAGATATTATTTTTTTTTATCCCTTTGGAATCAAGGTACAGATCCTCCTGTAGTGATGCTTAGTGTTGGTAATTTCTCCTTGAAATCTTCTGGAATAGCTAGTTGATTTCTAGCCCACCTTAGAGTGGAAAAAATATGGAATGTTTTCTTAAAATATATTAAACTATTTCCAATGCAGTGTATTTCTCATAAGTTGGGAGCAACAGAGAGGCACTAAGGAGCTAGGAGCTTTTAAAAATCAGCTAAAAGTTTTAAATAAGCTCTGGTGTTTTGCTCTGCTCTCGGGTATTCTGATCCCTTTCGTTTTCCTCTCTGCCTGCCCCAAGCCCTTCTCTCTGCCCTCAGAGAGCATCCTTGGAAGCACAATTATCTGAGCTCAGGCTGATGTGCCTGCATGCTTTACAATCCAAGAGAGACCCTATCCTTTACAGAATGGACTTGTGGCTGTGCTGCCAGCAGACAATTGCCTTTTCTCTTCATGGCGGTGGAACTCCATATTCCATATATTTCACCAAAGGCATGATGTTTAATAAGAAAGATATTTGGAAATAGCATCCCATCTTTGAATCAATGTCTGCCTCAAACTGAAGGGAAAGCAACATCCTGGTACTCACTAGACATTTAGGTAAATAACCAAATCCAAGGAATTTGTGAGGGGAGGGGGAAGTCCTTAGTAAAATCTCATCCTATACAGTTCCCCGTGTTATGGCACAAGAAGGGAGGGAACACTTGTGATTTGTAAGAGCTCTGTTGTGCCTGTTTCATGGGACATCATCAGCCTGCAGGAACTCAGGGTCCGCCCTTTGCAATTTTCCACTTTTTGGCAATGTGGAAGGTGGGCCCCCATGATGAGCAGTGCTTGCAAATATGTACTGAGAATGCTGCAGTTTCTCTGTGTATGATTTCTGTGTGTATGTGTGATTATGGAAGGTCAAAACCTTCTGGGCAGATACAGAACTACCAAAGAGGGTGGGGGGGTTTGTTATTTATTTTTAATACGAGTAATCTCCTCACAAAGTGAGATGGATGGGTCCAGAACACCGTAAAGCCTTAAAGGCTGAAGGACACTTTGTAATATCAGAAAGCAGCAGTAATGCATCTGGACTCCATTATTAATTTTATCAGGTTTGTGCAGCTGCATTTAAACAACAGCAGAAAAAAAGACGAGAGTATTCTGCCTTGAAAGTATATTCAGGGGAAGGCAACCTGAAGTGCCTGGAGACTGGCTTATATTGTGACTATTCCCTGAAGAGTTGCTAAACAGTGTTTTATCCCATAACTTTTCTCTCACAGGACTCTTATTGAATTAAAGGCTTCTTGAGGAGAACTGTGCATGAGAAATGTGCCTTGTGGTCTGCTTGTTAATAGAAATGTTTTGGTAAAAATACTGTAAATTATTAGCTTCAGATTTGATGTTGGAGATAAACCATTTATAGGGGTTAATTCTGCATTCATTGTGAAGAAAAGAAGGAAGTAATAACAATGTGTGGTATTAATGGTTAGCTTTTCAGACTGGAAGACAGTGAGATCTGAGGCTTTAAACTTGGCTCCACAACTGACGGAGCAAAATAAGTCCATCTATCTTACAGTTTGGGATGGTAAAGGATGAGTAGCTAATTTTTATGGAAATCAACAGGTTCTAAACTTGTAACAGAAATAATTGTGTGGGTTTGTGAGTTTGTAGAGTCATTTGACTTTCCCATTCCACCAGCCTTCCAGCATAAAAACTTGATGCAAAGATCACTTGGGTGGTTTGTTTAGCTTCAGTATTAATTTCAAGCTGAATTTTGCCTTTTGAATTTGTTTGAGGCAATTTTTTTAGCTAGATTTTATTCCTTTATTTCTTCCCCAAGAACCTCGCCATTACCTTTTCTTCCACTCACTTTGGACCTTCTCCAAAACTTATTAAAATTGATGGGGTCTTTTTTATGTCTGCTTTTAAAGGGAACTGAAAGAAAGGATAAAACTCTCACAACATTATATCAGCTTTACATATTTATGAAAGGGTAGTAAACTTATTATGCATGATAGCTTGTATTCAGTGGAGATCTGTATTGTAAATGACTTTAACTACAGTTTCTTATCACTGAACAGTTACTACTGATCTTTAATCTGTCTTTAGGAAAGACAAATTATGCTCAGTATTATTATCCTTGCTCTCCATCTTGAACTCTTTGCATGTAATACTATCCCTTCTGGAATGATTTAATTAGATTTTATATGATTGTGATTCTTGAATAGCATTGTAGAGGTTAAACAAAACTTGAAGTTAGACTTCAGGCAGTAACAGTTGTGTGATATCTGCTTTAACCTGGCGGTTACTTTAATAATGAAATCCTTCTGAGCAAAACATGTTATATTTCGTAATATTTAATGCTTTAAAATGCCCAACACATTTCACAACAATAGAAGCAGAAACATATCATAAGAGAGTGTGAAACATTAAGCCTGTTCTGGAAACTAAAGAATATGAAGGTAACAGATGAAACTTATGTTCTTCCCTGGGTACAGAGATATTTTTCCAATTTATACAAAGCAGAAGACGACTGGTAGATGATCAGTAGATGGGAGAAGAGCTCCCTTGGGTAATCAGTGTCATCTCTGGGGGGAGCCAAAGAGCTTCTGCTTCAGCCTCCCTCTTTGCTTCTCCCCCAACTCTCTCACATCTGTAACCCATTTTATTCAAATTACAGCAACAGCAAAAATATTGCCCTTGACCCTGTTTGATTTGACCTGAAGTCAAGTGGGGTTACGTATCTGTGGTTTTACCTCGCAGGGGTTCATGCTACTTCTTGGAGTACTTTGGGAATAAGCACATTTGCAACACCTAAATATCACCTGGGGACTTGAGCCAACCACACACATCGAGTTGAGAGCCCTCCTCCGAGCTGGAGTAATTCCCAAAGCTCAGAAACTCTCAGTGAACACTTGTTCTAAAATGAGATGATGCACCCTTTGCCCATGGAAAGGGCTATTGGTTGATGTCTCTATTTGAAATGGAAATATCCTGAGTTTGTAATAGATTTTAATTTTAATGTGACTATTTATGTGCATCTATTCATTCTTCTGGGACAAGATGGACTGTCTATGGCACAAGATATCAAGGTTATTTTAGTAGTAAAACATCAGGTTATTTCTTACTTCAAGAGAGTTTTGTGCTAAATATTTTCAGTTCTCATAACAGTTGGACAGGAGCAACAGGAAACCAGCTTATTTTCACCCCCCCATTTCTAATCTTCCACCCTATTAATTAAATGATTATGTAATTAATGTTGCCAGGGAATAGCTACATTTTTGTCCAAAAAAACAATCCATATACATTATGACTTATTGCCATGTGGTAAATTTACATTTTTGTGTTAAAAATCCCATCATTTAATCTTTTCATGATTATGGCCACAGATGTGTCTTTGCTCATCAGTATTTGAATGCTTTGCACAGATATATGTGACTCTATGTATCATCCTTCCCATCTAAGACTTTAGTTTAAAACAGTCTTAATTACAGCCTTCTGCAACCACTTTTACAATTTAATTTTACCATTAATACAGAGCTCCTGAAGTATGTATTTTGCTGATCCATATACTTCATGTTTTGACAGTGATAATTACAAGATTTGCCTGCATATTTAGAATTTACATCAGGTAGAAATCTTTTAAGGGATTTAAATCATTGTTCAGGAATTTGCTAACCTTAGCCTAAGGTCAAGAGGAAAATTCTCTTATGTTCTTCCACACAGGGTGTTGTTCACTGTGTGACTTGCAAAGATCTGGTCCTGGCTGACACCATCTCACTGCATCTAAAATTAATTTCAACTCAATCAATCCTCTAGTTCCGAATACTTATCTGTATCTAATCCATTCTCCTCTTTTCATGCAAGCACATGCATGTGGAGTTTCTGTGAGCGTGAGGGAGGGAAACAGATGGCTTTAACAGCAAGATTTTCCACTGACTTCTAGTTAATGCAATATTTTCGCAGGAAAGTAATCTCTCACATGATTTATTAGGTATTTCTTGAACAGGAAGCCTAGTAAGTATCCAAGTCATCTTCATTCCTTCCCCAAATATGTATTATGCCATCCAAGTATAACACTTAGTAATTTTCTGAGGAAATTACCTTTCTTGTAGTTCTCGCTTTAATAAGCACATTGTTTTTACTTTTCAAGTACATCATTGAGAGTTAACCATAGGCAGAAGTTGATTTGAATATACCTAAAATGCATGGAACAGTGGTTTGGCCTAACCAGCAAGACCTTGCCTAGAGCAGGCAGTTTCAGAGGGTCAGGGTTCATTGAGGATGAACCCTCTCCAACACCAGTTTTCCTTCTTGCACACACAGTTGTGAGGAAGTGAAGGAATGCCTTCACCTCACCAAGTGATGGTGTTTATATTAAGAAGAATAGAGCACTGCTAACTCCTGCTAATAACTTTATAAAGTTGCAGTTCTGGCCTGTGCTTCCATTGATTTAAAACAAACCAATCCCAGCATTCTCACCTTTGCTTTCACGGGTGGTGGAAGAAGCCAACGCCATTAAGACCCAGTCTTTACATGTTAAAAGAGAAGCATCAGCCCTATGGAAACTCCTCTCCCAGAGGGATAAAGAAGCTTGGCACATGCAGTTGATGGAAGCAGGTCTAGAGATGAGCACAAGTACTCTGAAGAATCACTCCTGGCGTGTTTCTGTAGTCTCCGAAAGGAAAAGCAGTCAAATGTTTAACCAAAGTTAATCCCTTCCCCAATTACCATTGCAAGATGAAGCTGTAGCAGACAGCCAGTAGCAGCAGAGAGGTTCCCTTCCTCCAGTCCATCGAGAAAGGGGCTTGACATGCTATATGACTATATGGAAACCTCAGTAGTTCTGAAACTTCTATTAACTTTCAGAACTGCTGTTATCAGTGATGCAAAAACGCCTTTCCCCTTTCCAACAGTAGAAAGAAGGAAACACACTGTGAGAGTGTGTGTGTGACAGAGCATTTTAATAGTAAAGGATGATATAAAACACTATGTAAAGGGCAAAGTTCTGCCAGGGTAACTCACTCTGTATAGTCAGAGTCATGCTGGTGATATCACTGTTGAGAATAAGAGTTGAATACCTAAGTTTGGGTTGATTTTGTTCAACAGAAAGGGCAATGCAGTGGAATTTTTGCAGAGACCTGTGGTCTCTAGCATTTGTTTTGTATTTTTTTCATATCTCATGCGAATTGAAATAAGAACCTAGAAAAAGCCCTGTTTAATTTTAATGACTTAGTTAAACAGATGCATTCTATCATTTCATCAGGCTTATGGATTATTTTTTTCCTCCATCATTGTGATGTACAACACAAATATTGGTTTTGCAGATAAGGAATTCAATTAGCATTTCAAAGGTGTCAGACTCACTCCCTCTCCTAGCAAGTTCTTAATAGCTTTTTTGGGATGATTGGGAGCTTCCATGAAATTAGATAGCCTAACAAAATTAAAGGACATACATAAGGAAAGAGACTGTAATGTTTTAATTTGATACAGTACAAAAATCACTCCAGAAGCTTTTGAAAATTTGGGGAACAGAGTAGTCATAAATATCATGAGTAGTGCCTTCCCTAAGGGAGGTAAGCGAATGCATTAATATCTAGAATTTTCAGATTTTAGGAAAACTTCTGAACTTGGAAAAGTATCTGTATATGCTTTAACTTCTATGCTACAACTTATAATTCGAATTTTATTTCCAATGCATTTATTAGGAGAGCTACATTTGCTCCAAACAAAGGAACAGCATGGTCCTGCTGTATATTCCAAACGAAGAACCTTTCCAGCCTTTTGCCACCCTGCTGAGGTGGAGTATCTCCCTCCTGAGAGGAGTATCCAGAGTGCAGGCTGGGCAAGAGGCCATTAAAACAGGGTGGTGCTGGAGTTATCTATGCTGGGAGAGAGCTGCAGATGCAACGGAATCTCCCCTGGCACATGCTCACAGAGGAAGCACAACTTCCACTGCAGCCATCTGCCCTCCAAATCCCAGCTGGGAATGTGAGCAGCACCAGAGCCCAGAGTGGTTGCCCTTCCTCCTCCTAGCAAGACATAGGCTAGAAGCTGCCAGCACTGGGACGTCCACGTGGTGCAGGGGACCAAGCTTCCAGCTCTATCTGTGTTGCCAGAAAAACAGACAGGATCCAAAAGTGCCCTGGGCAAAGCTGCATTCTAAGGAGTGAATCCATTCAAGCAGAAAAGGCAAATTCAGCTTTTTTTTTGTTAAAAGGATGCTTGTTATAAAAAGGAGGATAAGGAAGGGAAGAAAGGGGGTTTGTTCCTGCTAAAGTTTCTAAAAAAGTGTATATAAATGAAAACGAGAAATACTACTCAGAGTAGCCCACAGTGCTACAGGAGGCAGCAGTTGCAAACTCAAGCACTTGTGACAAGTTGTGCCTATCCAGGTGGAGATTAGAAACCATGGAGCGTAGGCTCCCAAGGCTCTTTCACAATTTGTCTTCTCATTTTCCAGTGCATATTTTGCATGTAGTTAATGGATGTCTGACTTCACCCCCACCCTGCCCTCGTTAATATAAATCAGTATTTTATGCTCACATGGTTCTGATATTTATGTCTAAGATGTCTTTCAATCATTTCTCAATATTATCTTAAATGAGAACCTTCTCTTAAGGAAAACAAAACAAAATTATAATGTGGAGTGTGAATGAGATTTTGAATGATTTTCAGGGATGGTGACTTTGCCGAAGATTAGTGCAAAATATACAGAATTGCTAGCTGACATAAAGATTTATGTAACCACCACTTATCTTAGCATGTGTGAGGATTGGCTTCTGCCTTAGTGGTGACCTACCTTCCCAGCCTTGCATTTAGTTAGTAACAGTATGATAACCCTGTTAAAATGCAAAATATTGCAGCCTGTCTTTGATGCTGACTTCAGATTAGATTCAACTTCTGTGTAGGAGGATACAACTCTTACAGACTACAAAGCAAATGTAGCCCTACTGGTTCTTGACTGCTCTATAATAGGAGTTAATGTCCCAAGTTTGCTTCAGAAGTTCTGCCTTGAAGACAGCAGATGTGTTGCTAAAGCCATCTGGCTCTTTTTTGAATATAATTTGTATGCCTATAAATAATCACCATGCATATGGGCTGCATTTCAACCGTGTGTTCCTCAAACTATGTAAGTTAAGATAATTTATTTCTTCTAGTCTTACAAAGAACTTCTGCCATACATTCCTGTCCTCTTGTTAATATTCTTGCAAACTATCAGAGTGAAAAAACAACTTATGTATACTAAGAAGCCAGAAAAGTTGATTAGACAAGGAAAACTAAAATACCCCTCTAGGCATAAGCAATCACAGAGTTCTTTTCAGTATTTTCCAGCATTTGAAGTAGCAATTTAGAGTCCCAGAGCTGATTCCAATCTCTAGGCTGCACGTGTGGCATTAAGAAGAAAAGTGTTAGATAAGAGATGCAAACAACCTCAGAGAGAATATTCTTCTGAAATTATTTCTGCTTAGTGTGCAAAAACTTGATGTGTGAACTCTTGTTCACCTTTCCATTCAGGATTCTCTTACTGATCAGCTGCATAGTTGTGACTCATATGCATAGAAGATTTCCTAAGCCAGCACTAAATTTGGCTTTTCTCTAAACTGAAAAAAAATCTCACAAACTTACAAAACAGATATTTAAATCAATCCCCATTGCTTGCATTCTGCTTTATGAACTAGTGTAATTCTACTGCAAAACTTTCCAGTTGGTTTCCTTTAGCATAAAAAACATAAATTGAATGTCATTTGTTCATATTTGAGATTATCCTCTCTGATATCAAAAATAAATAAATAAAGATGCATGTCATTGCATTTTAAGCAAAAAGAAACTCAGTTTTTGCACTTTTTAGCATCAGCAGAAAAAAGATTTCACACAACCTTTTTAGATGACAGTTTGAAAATGCCTGTTATTTATTAAAAAATAGCAAAAGGCCTTGTTACATGACTACTTATGAAGGAGCAAGTAATTTATAGTCTGCTTAGCTACATATAACCCACAATTAATTGTAGTAAGGAAACTAATGTTTTTTCCAAATTTTAGGATTGTGGAAGATACAACAAGCACTGCAGACCTGCTTAGGCTCTCTGTGAGGAAAGGACAAGAGATTCTTGTTACTGTAGATTCCAAGTGTCTACAATTCTTTTGGGGGGCCTCCAGCTCAGCATCAATTCATGTGCATCCTTAGATTAAGTGTGTGAGCAGCCTTTTGATTAAAAAAAAAAAGTGTTTACAAACTCACAGCACCACTTAGATATAAGAATTTTGTGGAGATGTGTGACAGTATATTTAGATGTTGAGCTCAAGGACTGCAGCTGCATTGTTATTTGGTTTTGCTTAGGTGTGGTGTAGAAAAATGTCTTGTAAATCCACTCAGATTTAGAAAATCAAGTGCAAACTATTTTTTAAATACAAGTATTAGGTAAATATACACTTAAAGCTCGTACATATAATGCAAAAGAATGCAATACTTTGCTTACCATTTCACTTTCTTTGTACATACTGGTTTTGATCAATTAACACCAGTTACCAACCTTCTGAACAAATACTTACAAACTGACAAAGGTGGATTCTACTGAAGTTAAACACTTTTGTGTCCTTCTGTACAATTTTTTTGCTCTCTGCGAGGCTTTTGAAATGAAAAAAAATCTGAAATGTGTGATGGCACTGCTCTTGGTAACCACTTAAAGACCATCCTGGTTGCGAGCTTTGGTTTTCCACAGTGATGTTGAACTTCAGACCTTTTAGGATGCTACTGAAACAAAAGTCAACTAAACACTTATTTTTGAGACCCAGAATGATCTTCTCTGATCTCCTCTCTGAGCACACCACAGCCTGCCTTTGCACCAAGGGCAGAGGCCTTGAAGGGTGGTGGTACATCTACTAAACAACACTTTTCAAATATAAATTGAAAATAGCTGTTTCCTTGATACTAGATTCATGATCAAAGCTAGAATTCCCATCTCCTTCCACTTTCTTCCCATGACTATAAACTGCCTGAAAATGTTTGTTTGATTAGACTTTGTGGTTTCATTTGCTGAACATCTGTAAAACACTTGCATCTAAAACCCTTTGAAACTTCTTGCCTCCTTCTCAAATTCTATCATACTTGCATTGCCTCAGTTTTGTTGTGTTGTTGGTTTCTGCTTGAAGCAAAGAGAAAGAAGGGTTCTGAAAACCATAAAATGATGTGTGACCGTATTTTTAGTGCATCTCTCCTCCACCTCCATCACTCAGGATGCAAGCATTAGGCTGTCAATATAGTACACAACTGCACAGTAAAACACCACTAAGACAATGGCTAGTGATGCTGATGGGGAGAATGGCTGCATGTCCCAGGAAACAAGGAATGGCTCCAACAAAAGCATATCTCATGTAGCTGCAGAATGCTTTCCTCTAGATAGGATTGCTTTCTCCTGGTTTTCTAGCTGCTGCTCCAGCGAAAAGACAAAGCTGGTGACTTGGGTGATGGAAATATTCTCCAGGATGCTTACGTCTGGTGTTGACAGGGTTTTGTTGCCTCTTCCATCCACTTCTTCCCTCTCTCTTGCTGCCCATTTGCACACATCCTCTTAGGAGACTGACTTCAGTTGTGTGGAGCTGTGCTCATTTTGGTTTACTCAATTTGTTCACCATCATAATTGTGAGCATTCATTGCACAGTACAAAAAATTTTACAGAACATACAGAATATTTGCATCCTATCTCAATTAGTTTATATTAGGCAGTGTTCTAGAGGCTTGAAACATAGCCTCAGATTGGAGAAATTCAGTCTATGAGTGAATGATACTTCTACTGTCATGCATGGCAGTCTGACCATCTGAGTCTTGCTTTGGAGCAAGTTACCAGTAAATTTCTTTAAAGAACACAATATCTTATTCCATGTAAAAGCAGAATTTCCATTTGGAAATTACATAACTAAATAGTCTCAGTGCACTAATTATCTAGGAAATATGCAACAAATTGAATAGTGGCCTGTGATCCTTGTTAGGACTAAACAACACAAAAGTGTCTGTGTTGGTGCTGTGTTTGTTGCTACTTGCAGCAGCTACTGAGAGGTAAGGGATAGACACATATCTCATCCCCCTGAACCTTGCAGGTTGCTGCATTAATCCCTGGGGCTGTGCTTGAGCACACACTTTTCCTCTCACCCGTGAGATGGGATTCCTTTGATGGGAGAAATAGAGCTGTTGTTTCAGAGCATATAAATTCGCCATCCCTTTTAGGACAGTGGGTAGTGTGTGGTTTACCTCCTGATGTTTGCAATCACTGAAATGGCCATGCCATAACCTCCATTTCACTCCCTAGCTGAAAGTGCTCTGTTACTTTCCTGTTTTTAACACTTTTCCTGCTGATTTTGTTTTGGCCCCTCTTATTCCTGTTGCTTCCTAGTTCAGTGAAAACTTGAAAGGCTGTTTTCCTTATTGAAGGAGGCCACATAAAGCTCTTCCCATGTGGCACAATCTTATTTTTTCAAACTGTAAGGTAGCATCTTTTGCTTGCTTAAGTTACGTGACAAAGTTGAGAACCAGAAAGTTAGGGAAAGGAATTAAAATGTGCCTTCATAGTGCACCGAGTTCAGTAACTGATCTTTTTGTCTTCACAATTTCACGAGCTTAGTAACACATTTTAATAATCATAAGAGATCTATAAGCCAGCTTGTGAAGTGACATTAGCACAAAGACCATATGGATGATTGTGAAATATCTTGTTGAATTTTTAGGAGTGTGAATTTGTCTAGAGTCATGTCTCCCTGAATACAAAAATAATTCCTCTTCTGTTCACTGTGAAGTCTTAGTTTCTAACAACACAAAGCTTTGCAAACTCTGTTTCGTAGATTTTTAATTCTCTCAAGATCAACCTTAGTTACCACATATAGTTCTTTCCATAAAGGGCCTGAATATCCACAGTAATTTATGTGCTGTGTTATTGGTGTAATAAAAGTAATAAATTAATCGGAATATAAGGGGTGTGCAACAGAGCAGTTATCAAAGAGCTGCTTTAGTTGTTGTTTCTAAAGTAATTTTAACAGCAGTCCACCCATCCACCTTTCAGACTTTCTTTACTAGCACACAAATTTCCACTTTTATGTACACATGCCCTTTTCACTATGTGCCACTTTCAGCTGTTGATGAATTATTGATTTCTCCTGTCACAATTCTTTTGAGTTAAAGTACTCATGATGCTGAAAAAGAAACAAGATTCATTATTGTAGTTTTTTTGGAATGTGTTCCACTCTCTTTAGATTTTCTTAATTTCCTGCAAGGCTATATGAAAGGGGTGTTGAAATGACCCCAAGGACAGGACATCAACCTGCACCCAGATGGGATGGTTCTTCATAAATTTCAAATAAATTGAGCAGATAGCCACAGACTTCAGGAGTAAATTTTTCTATCAGAAATCAGTTCTTCTTCCCTCTGGGCTTGGAATAAGAAACTACGTATTTACTAAGAAGATAATTATTTTGTTTTTACTTTGGGTTTCCAGTTAGCCTTTTAAAGGATATCATGTTTTACAAACCTGCTATGAGCTAATTGGGTGTGTTTACCTTTCTTTTACAGACAGCATACCTTTAATGGCAGCAGAGGGAGGTTAAGAAAACAAGCCAAGAAACGTAAAAAAAAAAAAAGAACAGGCTAATAGTTTAAGCTTGCAGTATTAAATATCAGGTTTGATTAGACTTCCAAGAGCAAGGATTTTGGCTTAAATAACTTTCCTTTTGCTGCTGTGGATTTATTCATCCCCTAGAGTCACTGCCTGCTCTTGGACCAGTGTTTCTGCCCAGGAGCTCCATCCAAGGGCAGAGGCAGCTCTGGCCACCGGCGCTGGGAGCACTGCCCCAGGTCAGCTCTGGCACCCTGGGCTTGGCAGAGCCACTAATACAGTCCAGAGAAATGTGAGATTGTCACAGCAAGCAGGTACAAGATGTGTTTGGTCTTCTTCTGTGTTTACTAGAGGCTGGCCTAAGACTTAGAACATGAAATTTAGTTTAAACTCTACATTTGTACTATGAGTGCTATAGATCAGGCACTTGGTATCCAAACACAGTTTTATAAATATTTACATCTTGCCTCAGATACTCTGCATCACAGAGTTCCATGGTCTATTTTCAGGCTGTGGAGAAACACAATAATTTTTAACCAGTTTTGTCATTTTAAATGGAGTCGAATGTTCACTGGTTCCTGGAAGTTTTGGTGAAAGGGATTTTTTTTTTCTTTTTTTTTTTTAAGAACTCCATGGATTGCTCTAAGTCTATGTTGATTCATATTGATACCAGACAAGATAAATACACATTTCCTACCAGGAGTAACATGATGCAAAGGACTGTAGTGTGTGCCAATAAGTGGATTGAATGATGGATACATTAAAAAAACAAGGAATGCACATTGATCATTATATGTAAATCAAATACTGAACTTTCAGCCCAGAAGCATTTTTTGACAAAATTTGTAAGATTTTGTTTCCATGCGATACTAAATGCCAATTAATATCTGCAAGCAGAATATAATTTCTCTCTGCAGTGAACTCCTTAAACATCTTGACAGAGAAGTAAATTGTTTGACAGTCAAATCCAGGATGTGCAGGAGAATTCAATCCAAGTTTATTGTTGTTTATGTATTCTGCAAATCAAATTATTCTTGGCATAATAGAGCAAGAAACTTCAATAAAGATCACTATTATGAGCAGATGACATATGTTTGTGTTAGTAACCATGTACCCTTGCAGATTATCTTCAAAACAATTCAGTTTTCTGATTGGAGACAATGGAATAAAAGATAGTGGCATACTTCTTTCCCTTTTATCTGAATCAAACTCAAATATATCATTGAGTAGGACACATTTTCATTTCTTGTTCTTAGATCATTTCTATTACTACAATGCAAGGGCTACTTTGAAGTAATATTTAGAGGGTTATATTTTAGGATACATAGAAAATAGGACCTCAAATGCAAGGAGGTTGCTAGTCCTTCCCTTGACTCAAAACAGTCATGGCTGTTTGTCAGATCCACTCTTTAAAATTTCTCCAGGAAATTCATTCCAGCGCTTACGCTTCCTTCAATTAGAAAGGTTTTCCTACCTTAAACGTTTTACCTACCTTAAATTCACCACACTTCAGTTTAACTCTACTGCTTCTTATATTGTCTGCTGTAAATCTTAAAAGCAGTATAAACACCCTCTTGAATTTTAAGCCTGGTTTTCAAAGAGTTTATTAACCTCTTGCAGCCTGATGCAAATTTAAAGTCAGTTTTCCTGTCTATCCTTCTGTCTTCTGTGAAATATCAAACAATAAGAGATTGAGGTAGAACTCAAAGAAGCCCAGATTGATAATGCTTCTTTCTAATTCAAAGTGAAACCTTGAAAATCGCCCACTTGAGTAGATGTTAACCAGAAAGCTGTCCAGTTCACATTTTCTGTTGACTTGTTTTGTTGTGCAGCTATTTCACAGTGGTTTTCTCTAGACAAAGTTCTGTAACTTGTTTATGAGATGGGCATGTCAGATACTGCTTTACTAAACCCCAGGCATATGGCATTTACTGCTCCTTCCCCAAGGAAAGCATGTAATGGAGTCATAAAAGGAAAAGGGATTGTGTTTGGCAAAATTTATTCTTGACAAGTACCTGTTGGCTGTTGCTCACTTTATTTCCTTTCTTAATTTGCAAGTCATCTTTTTACTGGTGCAGGCAACCTCTTTCTCAGGTTATGTCATTAGCTATAAATAATATTTTAGGTTAATCTTTCAAAGATGGTTTCACATCCAGATGTAGGAATGATTTACACAAACTAACAACATTCCTAGAGTTTTAGGAACACTCAGTATGAAGTTTGGAAGTTATGGTTAATGCGGAAGTTGAGCCCTTTTTGCTCAACGAGCCAGAATTTGTGCATTTGGAATTATAAATTCCATCCTAGGTATGCTTGGATTCAGGCAGGGAGAGTTTACATTGGCCATCTCCTGAAATCATTTTAGACACAGGCTTTGTTTTATTCAAGTCCACCAGGAATCTGTCCCTGTTTAGTTATTAATTTTTTCCTTTAGGCAGATTCTTCCAGAGACCTTGATTCTTGGCTGAGTTGGGCAGGTTCTCTGCCCTACTTTTCACAGCTGCTGAGTTATTTTTCTTTGAGGATAGTTTCTTGAAATATTACTGAAATTTGATAGATTTCAAGACATGAAAATGGATGAACGAAAACCACAAACCTATGTTTTCTGTGTGAGATGGTTTTCCATTTTTGTGATTTTTTTTTTTCGGTTTTTTGGTACAAAAATAATTTTTAAATAAAAGGATATAGTCTATGGTGAGTAAGATTCTTTGATCCAAGGACATGTTTGCTAACATCATAATTTATATCCACAAGTGTTTCTTATCAGGTCCTAAACTCAAGGAGTGCCTCAGGTCTCTGTCTTTGCTTGGAAAACAGCTCTTCTGTCGTCTCTCCTGCATTCTCATGGATTTGAAAAGTATTGTAATACCAGATAGGGAATGACAGCATCATGCTGTAGAGCATGCAATCACCAGATAAGTTTGGGGTTTTTTTAATCAGGAGTGTTTGAAATATTTTATTTGAATAGCATGGTTTATTGCAACAGTGGCTTTTGCAATAAAGAAGAATTTATTTGTAAACATTTAGATAAAATTAATAAACACATAGACCTCAGCTATAAGACGTGTATCTGTATCTAAACCAAGAAACTGAGCAAAGACAACTGAGGTCTGAATCTATTCTGGTTTTAATGCATTGGACCAATCGTGGCCCTGTACACTTGAGAAATTCAGTGTGAGCAGTAGGAATGACACCCCACCTCTTTCATTAATATGTGGAGTTGGTGCAGCCATGTCGTTCTCTCACTTGCCTCTGAAAGGTGATCCATCCTTCAGTGTTGTTCTGCTGATGTTGTACTTGACATTATGCAAAAATCCTTTTCTCCTTTGAGTGACCATTTTTGCTCTGGACAAAGAAATAATTAATTTTTTTTTATTGGTAAAACTGAGAGACAGGGAAATCCAGCAGCAATCTTTCCTCTCTTACAAGCAAATGGAATTATAGCTGTACCCCAGTGCAATCTTGTATTACCAAGGTACTGCCTCCCCCACTTTGCCTGCAAATCTCAGTCATTTTGTTATAGAAGCTCAAAATCTAGCATGCAAAAAACAGCAGCTGCAAGAGTTCACTAGGGCTCAAGGCTCAAGCAGAACTTGAAATTGGACATGAGAATGGTTATGAACTTAAACACAGCATTAGATTACAGATGAAGAAAGCATCCTTGCTGGAATCAAGTCATCTTATGTATTCAAACTAGCAGTAAATTTGTGTGTAGAACTGTATGTTTTCAGGTAAGATACAAACAAGCTCAAGGGTCTTATTGCTGAACTGTGTAAATGTATCTCAAGCAAGTGCACAAGGGAAGGAATGAAAGCAGTTAGCACCAAAAACTGAATATTTTCCATTTCATTCTTCCTACTTCATCTTTCTATTCCCAATCCCAGTGCCTTAATGTGTCACAGTGTCACATCCTCATCCAAAATCATCATAAACGTTGAGGTGGTTATTCTTTGTCCAGTCAGAACAGCTTTTATGCCATTCAGTTGATGTCAGTCTCACGTGGACTTCTCTCTGACTATGAATATGTATGGATGATTGTTTGAGGTGTCTTTCTCAAACAAAACAAACAAAAACTACACAGGGATTCACATTCTCCCTCCTTTTCTTCATGTAGTAGTTCATGCTCAAGAATATTTTCAAAGACCAGTATCTAGTCTTAAAATTATGTCTTGAAATCTTTTTCAAGTTTTTATCCATCTTGCACTATTTAAAAGCTAGTTTGTAGTCCACTGTTAATGAAATAGCATTTTTTTACTGGGGTGTAATATTAGCGTTTTATCAGTATGTAGAATGGTTTTGTAATCAAAAAGGCCAAAAAGAGATTTTTGATAAGAATTTTTCTTATTTTTGAAAGAATTTTTGCCCCGAAGAATGTTAACCCTACTGTTAAAAATATGGCTTTTACTCACAGTGTATTTTTTTTTTTAGTTTTCCCTGGCCAGAATTATTTATGGAAGTAATGTGGGGTAGGTTTTTATGTCCCTCATTAAGTTTCTTGCCAGTCTGTGGTCATGTTCACTTGTCCATTATGTCTTCACACCATTTTCTTTGTATCTGTCTCATCTCTGTTGCAGAAGTTTTACTTTGAAAACTAAAATGTTTTTGTATACAATAACTGAGTTTCTTTGTCTAAAAATGTCAAAGAGCCAGGTTTTGCTGTTGCTGTATATTATCATATTGTCAATCCCCTTCCTCCTCCTTTCTCCAGCTATACAGCTTAAATTTTCAGGCTTTGTTCATTTAGTCACAAGGGAACTTTTTCCTTCCTTTTCTCCCCTTATAATTATTATTTTTGTCTGTGTTCTGGTTCCAGCCTCATTGCATCTGCACGCAGCAGTGGTGGCAGCTGTGACAGGTGCCTCTTTGAAGCCTGGGAAGCAAATGCATCTAATGAAAGGGCTTGAACACCCTCTCTAAAGGTGTTTGCAGATCGATTTGAACAATTTCATACCTTTTCCATGCCTGTGCTACCCAGTGTTTCTCTTAAGCTTAGTTTGACTTAGCTGCAGAACTTCCCTCCCTCAAGAGATACTGGCTCATGCAGAGGTCAAAGGCATCCTTTGTGAGAGGAATGCTTCAGACCTACTGTGCGTGGGGTTTTATTTTTTGACAGACTTCAAATGCTGCCTCCCTGGAAGTGCCCTAACATCAGACCTTTCCCAGATAATGGGAAAGGCAATCAGCAGTTTGTTGGCCAAGCTAAATTATGATTTGTGCTTTTTGTTGTTGATGGTAGTTATTTTTCCTTCCACAATGATGTCTTATGGAGTTTCTTTTAACAAGGGAAATACATGTGTTGATGGTCTAGAATACCCATCAAAGACTTGAATCTGCCGTGGTCAGTGACTTGTTTATAAACAAGATTTCTTACTCATTTCTATATAGTTCTTATCATTGAATAATCAAAGTTCATAAAAGGAAAAAAGGACCCAGTGCATTTGTTCATTGTTTTTGGCTGCTGGTTCAGTCTGACAGTGGCACAAGCCACAACAAGCCTTGGACCTGTTTGCAGCAGGGTTTTGATCCTTTCAGGGCCTTCATAGGCTCAATGATCTCTTCCTTGCTCACGGTGGCAGCTCAGCTCATAGTTATTTGTGCAACTCATCTCTCTTTGAGGGCTGGGAATTGTTATCCCCTTTTGGTAAATGAGAAATTGAGGTCATATCAAGCGTTTTGTGTAAGGTAGCAGGGAAAATGGGCAAGATTAGCCAAAGAGAAAGTACACTTCTTAAATTATTTTGTGTTTTGAACCGGGTACAAACTACTGCTACATCCTGTCTGCCATGCCTGTAGTGTGAGCTTTATGTGTGTTGATGGGCTTCTTTTTATCCTATTTTGATATTTGTGAGCATAAGAAAAACAAAATAAAATAGTATGTACTTTTCATTCTCTTGCTGTTTGTCATATATAATGTGACATAAAAATGATCTGACATCTTTTTTTGTTTAATACTTTATTATCTTTGCCATTACTCATTGCAAGAATGCTATACCTTTGCCTTCCTTTTCTCAGATTATTTATTTTGTGTGTGGTTTTGCATCCTAGCGGTTTCTGAAATGTTTTTAACTCAGTATCCTTAGTGCATCCCCGAGATTATTGCAATTATCCTCATTTTCTTCACGTGTAGTGTGTGTATGCGTTTGTGTGTATAAATATTAACCGTAAATATTTTCATGTTCATCTCTGGGGAATTAACTGTCACTTTGAAAAGAGGGTTGTTTTAAGATCTTTTGGCTTTCATTCCTGGTTTCCTGAAAAAAAAAGAAAAATGTCCAGCAGCATCCAGAGTGCCAGCACAAGCTCCACTAGAAGAGTTTTATCCACAAATCCGTTTTTGTTGATTTTATCCATGTTAGTAATACACCTAGCTAATTCCAGAGTTAAATACTTTAATTTTCTCTTAACTAACTTAAATTTATCACAGTTGTGGGTAGTTAGGCAAACTTGCTCCATTTAAACTCTTGTATTTATTGAGAAGGTACCCCCAAGTGCTAAATAGGGAACGGGATGCAAAAAGGGAGAGAAATTAAAAGTGCGGGTTGCATGTACAAAGAAGCACATAAAGCCATTTCCTGGGGAGAAATGAGGGAATTTTAGGAACTTTGACTGCTGCCTGAGACCTCTTTGCCAGAATATTTGACACAACCCAAGAACTGCGTTCTTACTGAAATGGATGAATGTGAAACTGGGAGAAGCCTGTGTAAAATGAAGCAGCGATAAAGACTGTGCCTCAGCTTCTCAGCTGGGTAAGTGTAGTAAATCATTTCCTAGCACAGTCAAACAGGCACACGACCTGTGAACAAAAGAACAGGGGTTTATTTTCCCTGAGCTAGATTGCTTTGCTCAGCGAGGTCTTATTCAAGCTGTGACACCAGGTGAAAATAACTTCTGGTGAACTTGGCAAATTCTTCCAATATGATAAGGACTTTTTCCAGCCCTTTCAAGAACTTAGGAGAAAAATGTAACTTGTCAAATTTGATCTACCACTAAGGAGCCCAGAATCATTAGTGCCCTGATCCTCAAAAGCAAATGCTAACAGCAAAATAGTTTAGGATATAGTTACTGTTCAGTTAAAATACAATTAAAGCCCCTAAGGATGTAAATATAGAGTCTGAAATAAAACTGGTTTCATGTATTTCAGTTGATTTGTATCAAAACCTTAATATAGTCTTCCAGTGATTGAAACTGAATTCAGAAGTTCAGCAAAGGACACAGATGTAATAAATCCTATTCATTCTAACATATGAATCCATTAATAAATATGTCTATAAAAAATTCTGAATTCATTCATATTTAACCAGATTTCTAGAGCTAAGTGGAACCCGTAAGTAGTAATTGGATTATTTCTGCATAAATTGAAAAAAAAATTTGTCCTTTTGAGAAAGATTTCTGTTTCATGCATAGAGATCTAGGATGAGGAAATCATGTTCCCCAGAATACACAGATATTTTATATATTCTATGCTTTCTGTATTTCTTGGCTTTAGCCTTGGAAGCCAGGCCATGTCTGCTGTGGAGAAAACATCCTAGCTTGAAAAGCTTTAAAGACTTCTAAAATCCATATATCAGGCCTTTGAATTATTTTCATGTTCTTTTACAGTCAGGTGCATGCTGGAGGCAAGCAGAATAAGCATTAACGTGTACATCATGCCATAGTTTGTATCATGGTAGGGATATTCAAGGTGTGTGTCATGGTAGAGTAGCCTTGGACAATGTACATTTTAAAATATATTCTGTGTGTTTCCAAACTTCTGAATTCTTAAAACACACAGAAAGGGATTGTTACATCCCTGTGCTTCTCTTCCCAAATGATTATCTATGTCTGTATAAAATGGTCATGAGATGGGGTTAAGGTTAGTAGTAGAAAGGGAGTCCTGGCACGACAGGATGAATGGTTCCTCACTGGTTACATGATGAACGGGTTGTTAATCTAGCGTTCATTTGATCAGACTCTTATAAAAGTTTTCTGTTCCTGTGCATTAAGTACTCACTGCTTTATGAACCTTAGCAATTAGCTTGCATTTATTGTTTAGAGAGAGAATATTATACCTCTCTAAAGCCATTTTTCTTCTATGGCCTTCTAATACGAAAGCTATATAGATGGTAAAAAGCAGAATTTTAAGAAAATTTTCACTCACAAAAGCACTTGGACAAAAAATTTACAAAATATTTTAGATCTCTTCCTCATTGAAGAAAAATGTTACTTAAGCCAGAAAAACCACTGACGTGGTTTACACCTGGTAAGGCCAGTTTGACCTATGCACTTCAGAAGGATTCCACTTTAAATAGTGTCGGCTGATTGAAGTGCCTTATAAAGCTGCTCCAAAATACCATCCAACATGAACAAGCAAGATAATGCTATCAGAGCAATCAATTCTATTTCCTGCCTGAAATACTCTTTTCCATTTCCTTTGAGGTATACAAAATCTAAGTCATCTGGATTTCATCCTAGATATAAAAATGGAAACGCCATTTAGGTTACAATAATTTGTTACGTTATTTTTTTTCCATTTAAAAATTTTAAGGGTCTTTTTCTCATATGTCATCAAACTTTGGCCACTTAATAAGCATATTTATTCTCTAGACTCTTTCAAAAAGCTTTTTTCAAGACCAAAAAGGAGAAAAAGAAAGTGGTGGATTACAATGACCGGATAGAAAATGCTGGCATAGTTTAAATCTAAGTGGCTTCTTTCAAGTGTGTAATGCTTTAAAGTCCCAAGAATATTTCTTGAGTTTTCATCTATTAGTGCAAGTATCTCAGTGCTTCAAAACTGCCTCAAAAAATCCATCTTTTCCTCTGTCAGAAGGTTTAACAGGGTCTCTGAATGACTTTTGTCCAACAGTCGATAATTGAATCTGCTATAAAGACAATTCTGCTATTCCTATACATGCTACAGGAGTTATGATTTGAGATGCTCTAACAGTGTTTCATTTTTTCTTTTTCTATGAATACCATTTAAAAATTATTTTTATGATTCCATTTTAGAATCTCTGCCTTTCTTTGTTAAAAGATTTAAAAATACATACAAGCAGCGTGTACTTTCCATATGTAGGACACACATCCTCTTGCCTGTATTGTTCCTATTCAGAAAATGGCATCTTGCTCTTCATCTGTGTTATCTGGATCTCTGGGACACTCTGCTGTGTTTTGATTGGATTTCATAGGAACTACCATTAAATTCTTCAGTCAACTAATCAAATTGATTACTCACATGAAATGAAAATGATTGCATTTGAGAATGCCATAGACGGTTCTCCAGTCCTAGCACAAAACTAAATGCATGATACAAAAATGTAAATAAAAGTTTAAGTTAGTATGTGAAAGTTCTATTCATGGCTTCATATAGACACAATTTGTGCACACGGTATCTAATTATATGCTTGAGTCCCAATAAAATAAACTTGAGAAAGGATGAGCAAAAACATTTTCTGTCTAAAATAGGAAATAACAATTTTGCTTCATCCAGACTCAGACTTAACTTTCAGTCCCTAAGAGTACCTTTTCTGTTTCCATGCAGAGCTTCTCCTTTCGTCCAAACGTTATCTATTTTTACAATGCCTTGAGCTCAGAAATAGATGTTGCCATTTTAATACCAGAAACAGAATTTTTAAATGTAACTACTGTATGAGTTATGGCTGACAAGTCTGGGCCCCGCATAGTTTTTGATTCAGTTCTTTACCCCTCAAGAATGACACCATACACGTTTCTTAAATGATATTAGCAATATTTTTTGTCCCCCTTATTGAAAACCTGCGTGAAGGCAATGGTACCACAATACTATGAATTTTCACTGCATCTGACTGCTTGTCTTTTAACATTAGAGTCACTGTAGTGAAGTAACTCCAGTTTTTGAAAGCCAAAAAAATAATGCTTAATGATGCTGAACATACCATGACACATGGAAGCTGAGACAAAATTTGGAAGTGTTAACAGCCAGCTTTATCATTCAAAAACACACACATTTAGAAACGGCAGATAAAAATTAATTGTGGAAAATTCCTATTTCTATTAATACCCTTCTTTTTTAATATAAATTTCATGCTTTTTACTAGGTGCGAAAAAGCTTTACAATGCCACAGCACAAAATTGATATTCATATTCCAAGCTAATTAGCATATTACTTGTGCCTGTATCTATGCACAAACAAAAAAGATATTGCCAAGGCTGGTTCATGGAGAGATTACAGAGGAGAAAAAAAAAAAGAAAAAAAAAAGAAGAGATACTGAGCATTCTTTGCCCAGTGGTATCCTGCACAGCTCAAAGGTATACAATCCAGCGTCTGATAGAAAAGACAGAGGATGGGTAAGATCAAAACAGCCACATCATCAAAGTGCAGCCAAAGCAGAGCAGCTAATTGCTGCACGTCCCCTCACACTGCAATTAGTGACAGCAGCAGTGGCTCTCCCCACCAGCCTCTGGCCTCATCTCACTTAGGGGATGCATCCCATCACACAGCCAAGGCAGAGCTGGGGGGAGGAAGACATGGAAGAAGCTTGCAGGAGCCTGTGGTTTTTAAGGGATTATTCATGCTTCCTAAACAACTCTAGTTTGTTAGTTTGGCACATCCGCTGTAGGGTGTAAATTCTAAATGCAAATCCAGATCTGCAGCTGCTGGTTTTGTTTTGAAAGCTCTGTTGTGATATTTCTATATGATAGTTACATTTGTTCAGACATTTACTGCCATGGCCTTTACCTTTTGCAATGCTAAATATTGCTCTTTACCACCCAAAGAACAGCATATTTTTAGAGATTAATGTGCGTATTTGTTCATATAATTTAGATTGACCCTGGTGGGACCCTTCTGGAAATGGCCAGTATTTCCAAGGCTGATTTTGCACTTTACTCACTACCAGGACTAGGAAATGATGGCAACATGTACCCAGAACCTCTGGAAGCAGTTACCCAGGGTATCCCTTGCAATGCACCCAAAGGGACCATCCCTAGAGGCCTCCTCAACCATCCTTCCCAACAGCAGCTTTTCATTGATCCTGTAACACTTGTACCCTGTGTGGGCATTGGGGCTGGCCAGAGCTGGTGGTTGTGGGGTGAGCTTATTGAGGCCTTCCAGTACCTAAACTGATGCTACACCAGAGCTGGAGATGGATTTTTTACAAGGGCACGTAGCAATAAGTCAAGGGTGAATGGCTTTAAACTGAAACAGGAGAGAATTGGATCAGATATTAAGAAGAAATTCTTTATTGTGGGAGTGGTGAGGCCCTGGAACAGGATACCCAGAGAAGCTGTGGATGCCCCATGCCTGGAAATGTTCAAGGCCAGGCTGGATGGGGCTTTGAGCAACCTGGTCCAGCGAAAGGTATCCCTGTCTCTGGCAGGGGGGTTGGAACCAAATGATCTCTAAGGTCCCTTCCAACCCAAACCGTTATATGATTTTCAGTACAGGTCTCATTTGGTCCAAGTAGCTGTAGTACAGCTCCATGGTGTCCTGAGCCCCATCTACTGGTCCTTACAAGAGGCTCTGTAGGTATAGAAGTATGTTTCTTCTATAGAGGCCTTCATGTTTATGTGTGCAGGATATGCCTCCGAAAGGAGCTATTCGTTAGATAGTGGCAGCCAAGTGGACTTTGGGCTTCCCCTGGTCAGTAAAAAATAGTTAGCAATTATAAAAGCCCATCAGAGTTACTACCTCCTGCCTTCTGCAGCCTAAATTTCTCCAGCCAATTCTTTGAACAAATGAAAGCAGTCCTTGCCCCTCTCCCCTGCATCTTAGTTTTGTATCCCTTCTGACTCTCTTGTGTTTGTGCACTCAGCAGCAGCAGTTCGGATCCAGCTTGTAGGAGCGAGAGAGAGTTTCACAATTTTTGCTCATGTAAATCATGTCAGTAGCTCAAGGATGAATGCTGTACATTAAGGACAGGATCAGACTCAAGCAAAGGTGATGTGCATGTGTAGGAGCTTGAAAGCTTTTTCCTAATCAATACCTGGATCCCATGGTTCAGGGAGAAACACCTGGATGCTGTGGTGTCACATGGACTACCTTGAGCACAGCTGGTGCATGTCATAAATTTAAAGAACTGATGCAGGCAGAACACTGTTTGACAAACTAAAATGACTTTTTTTGAGAAATAGGAATCTGAGTATTTGGTGTGTTAAGGTAACAAAGCAGAAGTTCAAATCCATCACCCTTATAGCAAGATGATCCCTTTGGCAGAAAGCTCAGTTACACTGCGAGTATTTATGTATATAACAATGTTATTCTTGGACTACAGGCATCAATTCTGCTTCTGTATGTGGATTATCTCTTGAATCCTCCAAAGTAATCCTATGGCAGCAGCTGAGAAAACCACAGTGCATCAAGGCTGCTATTGCTCTGAACATCTTGTTGGTGTGACCCTTGACTTTTCCAGATATGTCACCACTGTGTCTGGCCACCTCCCTCTCAAACAGGTTCTGTAGCTCTTAGAACTAGCCAGTCCAACCAATCCCACAGCTCCTTACAGTAGCTCTCCAGTATGTCTCTTTATTAGTGTAATGACCATTCTCTAATCTTTGGTTATTACTACAAGAATTTAATTTCTTTTATTATTTCACTGTTGGAGGCAAGATAAGTATGAAATGCAAGACACATAATGATTTTACAGCAAAGAAAGGGTTTCATTTTGAATTTATGCTATTACAGCTTCATATATTGAAGTGAACAGTAGTACAAAGGAATATCTTTGCTGACTCAAAAGTGGGATAGTATCCTCCTTGGAAGAACTTTTCCATATGTATTTCAGTTTGTTACTTAAGGCTGACGGGAACGGAGCATAGATGTGTTCAAACTATATTGTTGTTGACTAACACTCCAAACAGATGTAAGCAGTGCTCTGCTAGACCTCTCACAGATATGGAATTCCTACAGCATTCTCCATTTCCTGGAACAGAAACCACGAGACAAGGAGATTGTATCAAAGGCAAGAGTAGACTCTGGGCCTTTTGAGTGCCAACGATGCGCTCTATTTACAACAGCATCCTGCTTCAATAGAAATATTTTCATTATTATCATCTCTGCAAGTATTCACACCTACCTGGTTGCTAGTTATACAATGCTCTTGACTGAATATGCATTTTGATATTTTCTCTCATGTGCCTCCTAACAAGTACTGAAACATTGCTATGTGGGATTTCTGGCTCAAGCAAGTGATGGGGTCATTTGCTTAACAGATCAATATTTGGACTGACCACAGTCTCAAAAGAAGTTATACTGATTTTGTATAAGAGCTGAGTTTGGCTACATGATTAATATCATTTTACCTCTGACATGATAGTTACTGGCAATGAAGTGTCTTTAAAGAAAAAGGGAAAATATTTCATTTTAAAAGCTAATAACAAATATTTTCTTTATTTCTTCCTCATTACATGATTAAATATTCATCCAAAATAGACTAGCACTAACTATATGTCTATAAAGAAAAATATAAAGCATGAATATCAGGTTTATTCATCTGGATTGTGGAGAAGACACAAAAGGACACTTTCCTCTTGTCTGTAGATACTTTGGGATTTCTAGGCATATATAGCATCATACTCAGATGTTTTTACTACCCTTGGGAAGAGAATAATGCCTCCCCACTCCTTTTATATTTATTGTTCACTGATTAACTGCTGTAGAAATAAGAGTGACACTGAACATGTTCATCTAGAACAATTTCCCTGGAGCTTTTTGCTCTATGTTTTATATCCCCCAACTTTACCTACATCTGCAAATACTTTCCTCGATGACCAGTATATCTCTGCATGTGTCCTTGCCTTCAATGTAATCTTTCTTCTTTTCTGTAATTAAGTAGGTCATCATTCAGCACGAATAACTGTTCCTTTTCTCTGTCCTGATCCTTTTCAAGTTGCTCTGAACTTGCAAGAAAATTTCTGCCTTTCTAAATAAATTCCATTTTAAATGTAGATTTCTCGTGGAGAAAAAAAAATCACTTCTTTTATATATATGTGTATACATTATATATAGAGTAAGGAAAAGACATTAAGGACAGGATACTAAGGTACTCTTCTTGTGAATCAATGAAATTTGGGAGGAGGGTGGGAAAGAAGATAAGTTTGCTTTTGTTTTCAGAAAATAGGAAGACAAAATTTCATCTGTGTTTCTCATGGAAACAAAAAAAGCCTGGAATTAGCTTCTATAGCTGGATAGAATGGATGTGGTCAGCCTGTTCTCATAATTCAGTCACCATTCTTTTCTAGTTTCCTTTAACCATAATGTATTCTGTGAGCAAGTGGGTCTTTAATGCACTTATTTTACTGAGCAAAGATACAAACTTACTAATTTTTTATCTATTGCTGTTGCATCACTTCATAAGGTAAAAATCCTAAAATAGCCTTGATGTAAATTTTATTGTTTGTGTATGGATCTTTTTCATTACTAATACAATACATTGTGAACTTTCTGAAAGCTATACAACCATAGAAACTTGTAAGAATGTGATATTCTTTGACTTAAAGTAAACTCGAAGAAAGTGTGGGTAGTGTTAGAGTTTTTAGTAAGCCTCTTGCCACGAGGGCATGCCAGATACATACTGACATTATGCAAATTTGTCATTGTGATTTACACTCTTTAATGACCTCAAGATGCTCCAGATTTACTTTTAGATGAACACAGACAATAAACGAAGAACAGTACATGGATGAAATTAGGCCAAAAGTCAAGATATATCAAAGCAACATGAGTGACAAATATGAAACAGTCAGGCAGCATCAGTCTTCCAAGATGTCCAGATATGTTGAACCAACATAAATATTTGATGTGATAGAAAAAAACCAAATGCCCAGCAGCAGCAATATTTTCCTTAAGGAGGTAAAGTCCAGCTGTTGTTTCTTCCTGTCTCCCAAGCATAATGTGCAGCGGCTTGGCAAGGTTGGGATGAAAGAAAGAACAGAAATGTCCAGAACAGACAGGAAAGAAGGGAGATGTTTCAGCCCACTAAAACTGGAGCTTTTAAATATCATTTTTATACTGCAATCAGAAAAAACTTGCAGTTTCAGATTTAAATAGTATGCTTACTATACCTATAATGTAATAATCTTATGCTTAAATGTAATGTAATAATCTTATGCTTAAATGCTTAAATGATCTTAGGGAAGGAGACAACTTCTAAATCTCAGAGATATAAAATAATTTTCTACCTATCATACTTTTACCAGCATTAGGTTTTTAAATGGTTATGAATGAAGATTGGAAGACAAACCCTCCATTAGGAGTAGTTAACAAAATGCATACCTGGGTTACTTATCCTAATACAAACAATCAGCTAAAGTATAATATTCTTTGAGACAAGAGCTATTTTTAAAATAAGTCCTTTGAAGTAGAAGATTATTTCCCATTAAATTATATATTCTTTCTGTTAAATTAGGCAGTTCAGGCAGAAATTATGGCTGTAGTTTTACCCCTCGAATAAGAAAGCCCTGCAATCTGGACCATTCTCACATCCTGTTGAGGTGTTGGGTCATAACCTGGAGAAGGGACAGTGAAAGAAAGCACCCTCAGTTCAAGAAGCTTTCATGTTCACCTGAGCAGAAAATTTCAGTTTCCACGTAGCCATTGTACAAACCCAAGTTCAAACCAGGTCAGGACTGTAAATGCCTATCATAATTGGTCTTTGTTTTCTCTCTAATTGTTCATCCATAGCAGAGTCAACATATCAGTAGAACAGCATGAGGAAGCTGCTATCTATACAGCCTCTGTTCAGTGGCTAGGTGAGATCAGTTCTCACAACTAACTAGCAAGTACCTGTTGGCAACTCTAGATTCACTTGGGATTCTTCATTAAGCCTCACTTTAAATGCAAAGCTTTTCTGATATTCTGTTATCCTGGGTCTGTCCTTACACAAATGAGCTGACTGAGTTTTGAGATGTGAAGCAGGACCTGACACAGTAACTCCACTTTAATTTCTATTCCATACACATGAGCATTAACTGAAATGTAGCAACAAAAAGCTGTTGCTACTCCCACCTGTAAAGATGCTGGGAAAATAAAATTACATCATTTGATTTCTACTACTGTCCTCAAAATAGGACCTCTGTCACTCTCTGAACAACCTCAAGCTTGACCTCCCATTTTACAGCTTATCCCCCTTAGTTAGGTCAAGAAAATATTTATAATCCCTCCTTTGATCTCTCTATCCCTATGGTTATGCATGATGGAAGAACTGATAACTCATGAGGTAGAATTATTACTGTCAATAGAAGGACAAGGGCAAGTTTGTCTAGGACTTTTATGATGGAATTGTTAGGATATTTGTTTTAGAGTTAGTTTTTCTTTTGAAACCCTGGTTGTTATTTTTGAGTTTGGGTAATGGCATGGAGCAAAAGAATTCTGAAACAGTTTTTCCAAATAAATGAATGGAAAAGTGGGAAATAAGTTGCAGGTTTAAAACTTCATAAGTGATGATTATTTCACAGTATATATAAATAAATTGATTACATGGCTACTGAGTAACGGGGGCTTATGGGGGCCATGGAACCTTATTCAGAAGCAGCTTAGTTGGGTTCTGTGGGCCTTGGTTCAGCAGCATGACGAACTCAAATCCAGCACTTCTGTGTGCTCAAGTTGCTAAGGATTCTGTTTTGTTTGCTGTTTTTCTTCAGTCTTAAGTCAATGAAAATAGCCTTGCTCATTTTCAACGACACATTGAACAGCTTTTCTCAATAATAATTTTCCTTTATAAAGGCCAATTCCCAATTTGATTTCTTTTCTGAAATACTGAGCAGCTTTCACCCTAACCTATTGCCTTCTCCCTTTCTAGCAATCACTTCTCCAGTGCAAAGCATTGGAAGCTGGGTGACTTCCTTTTATCCAGATTCTGTCCTTTTTCTGTGGAAGGTGTCTATATGCTTATTGGAAAGAGCACCATGCCCACCCATTCCTCCTCAGCTACCTCAAAGCAGGAATAAGGTTAAGGAATATTTGGACCAAGTATGTTGGACTTCAGTGTGGTCCTTCACAGTTTATGGGCTCTGCAGTCCCATCCTTGCCCTTATGCCCCATGTGCGTAAGGCCAAGCAGTCAAGCTGACCGTTAATGGGGAATATTTTTATCACATATCATGATTGAAGAAAGAAGGAACCTGCTGTAAAACAATTTGATAAATCATAGCTCACTGAACAATCAAAACAATTTCTTTGGGAACTGCTGTTGCAAGCTGTGAGAATATTAATTTTGAAATTCCTGACAGGTGCTATAGCTGTCATACCAAAACAGTTCTAAGTTATAGAAGAAATATGGTTTTGTTTGTTTGTCTGTAATGCTGCTTATCACTAGACAACTAACTTATTTGGGAGAGGTGAATGGTCTATCATGTCTTGAATCAGCACTGTCTCAAGCATATTTTTTTAATTTATATATCCATCTATAGCATGACACATCTGAAAATCATCAAGGCTGGGAATGGTCTGGCAAATAGAGCTTAAATGAGATGTGTCAGAGCTGCTATCACATAGCCTGGTTAGAAAATGAGCACATGCAGCATACATACAATTACACATCATATTGTTCTGCAGGAATACTTTAGCCACGTGTCTCTGCATGAGAGTGTTTTGGCTGTGAAAAAATAAAGGCCAGGAATGGTATCCTGGTTTTTTTTTAAATCTGTCAAATGGATGTTTGGTGTATTTTGGGAAAAAGCAGAAGAGCTAAAAGAAAAAAATCTTGTTGAAGAGATGTTTTGAAGTTCATTTAGCTCTATTAAACAAAAAGGCCTAAACATGTACAAAGTTCTCTGCTATGACTTACACAGAACACATTTCTTGTTAAAAGCTATTGTCTATTTTAATAAACTCTGGTCTCCTAATAAATGTATTACAGTGAGAAATTATTCTACACATCATTTTTTATTTAATTATTTTTGTTAGAGTCAGGGATACACTGGGATGTGTGAGAACTGAGTTTAATTTCTGGCTTTTTGACAGTCTTGAATAATAATGGGAAAGATAATTAGAACAAGAACCTAAAGTCAATGAAAATATTGCCAGTGATTATAATGGGATCAGAATTTAGTCTGTTTCCCTTTCACAAAATGAAGATATAACACTGCTCACCAGTCTCACATGGGAGTCATAAGAATGAAAACATTACAGTAAAAATAATGTGGGTCAAGTTATTACAAAGAAGATATGTAATAGGTACCTACTATGACTGAGAGATTCAACAATCAGATCAGGTTACCAAAATCTTTTTTCCATTAATGAAATGGTGGAAATCCCTGAGGTTTCCCTCAAAATATAATTTAAAATTTGTAGAAAATTAATGCTCATTCAGGGTCAAAGCATAATAACAAAAACAGCACACCGACTACTGCAAAACCACAGTGTGAAAGCAGAATAGGCCCTTGCATTTAAATTTTGGTCATTAAAGCCAATGAAAACTTTTTTCCTTTGCTTTCCGGAACTGATATTTCTTTTTTACTCTCAAGCCATCTAAAAGATTTATTTCTATTTTCTTCTCACTCTGCTTAAAATTTCTTTGAGAAACCAAGACAATATTTCCCCTCTACAATGGTTTCTTAATTAAAACTCCAAAGACAAAACATAAGATCATGACCTGGATTAAGTAGTATCCCTCCGTCCTTCTTCAAATTAACATGAAAGAAGAAAGAAAACATTAACATGTTAATTTGGAGTAAAAAACACATGAACATGAAGGCGTTTACCACAACTGCTTTTTGTTGAGAGGGAAAAAAAAAATTACAACATCTGGGACTAAATGTTTCCAATTAGAGTGGATTGGAGTATACAGTCAAACTGAATTTAATAAAATGGAAAACAGGTTTCATGACAGCAGAAATGAGTGAAATGGAGAAATCTCAAGCTGAAAAACATAGAATATGGCAAAGAAATCATTCATAAACAATTTTTTTTAAAAGAAGTAATGTTCATGCAGTTTGTGAAGAAGTTTTAGAGCTGGCATACTATTAAGAAAGTTTAGAATGCACTAAGAATGCATTTTACACACCCTGAATAAGTTTTGTTTTTAGGTTACCATGGTGTTTCTTTACCTCTTCAGTATGAAATAATATGTACATTAATTCCTAATTAGAGAGGGAGCAAGTGTTTTTATTTCTGTTTCTTCTTTTTAGAAGCCTGTCTCCACATTGCCTGCAGGAAACAAGTGTGGAGAATATGGATAAGACAGAATCAATTTTCCTCTCCCAATTCAGCTCTCGAGGGATTTTGTGACTTCTTTGGTTTCATCTTGGTTTTCCTTTCAAAAACAAACTCAGTGAATTTCTCATAATATTGCAGTAAGATTTAATTAAAAATTTACTTTAAATTAAGGAATGGCAAATGAAGTAAGAACGGTCATCCAGGCTTTAAGTCCTTGGGCAATATTTGGCCAAGTTCAGGTAGCCAAGCTCTTCAGTATTTTCTAATTCTGTAGCTGAAAAAAATGTAATTACAGACACTGTTTCTGTCTTCATCAGAATGACGAATGTGGTTTAAGAAGGATGTCTGTACTTTTTGTAGTTTAAAATCTTGTAAAGTCCTGTGTGTTCCTGATTGATAAGGCCATACAGAGCCCCTCTGAGTTCGGTGGGAAGCCACCTGGGACTAAGGGTCCTTCTTAGCTTGGAAGATAAAGTACAGAATAATGAGTTGGCCTTACTCATAACATCTTNTTTTTTTTTTTTTTACTTCTGTTACTTGAAATATGTAAACTATTGCTGTAAGATGCTGTTGATGCTGAATGCATGGGCTCAAAAAGGGATTAGGAAAAAAAAAACAAACCACAAACTTGTGGAAGGTTCCCCTTAGAATACAGCTCAGATTTCTGATTGTCAAAAAATGCAAAGAGGAATTTAGGGTTGCACCCCATTTGGCTTGTACGAACACTACTCAAGATCACGTGTAGTTTCCACAGTTTAAAAGCTGGGCAGCACATTTTGGTCCCCTTTTAGTCCCTCTGAGTACATCTTTCCAGCAAATGTCAGATTTTTCTTCCAGGAGGTTAAATAGATCATTCAGGGCAAGAGGAACTGTCCTTCACCACCCTTCTCTGCTAGCCAGGCAGGTTAACTTGTCTGGCCTCACTCTCTTTGACAGCTTTGGGTGTTCTTTTTTCCTCCCAGAGAGCAGAAGACCAGCAAGCTACTAAAAGATCTTAATAATATGAGTTTGTGAAAGGCAATGCAGACTTTCCTTTCACACACAGATACAGATAAATTTTTGAAGCAAGGAAAAATCTTCTTCAAAAATTTATTCTCAGGAAAGATTGAACCTTCCCTTTTGAATCTTGCATTCTTGTCATCCCTGCTTCACTATTGATCCCTGTTTCTATGGCAGTCTCAGATACAATATTTGTTAAGACACCCATGCAAACTTCCTTCTTTATTAAACTAATCTATTTCTAATTATTACGTTTCTGTCTATTTCAGGAATAAATAAACCTGGCCACTGCAGCAGGGCTTGGTTCTTCCCCATTTAGTAGCTTGTTCTTTGTTGCTTCATTAAGAACTGTTGTTATGATCCCTTATCTCTTCTACTTTGTTTCTTTTGATTTTATCTTTATGAAGCTATGTTAGGTAGTACCACACAAATCCACTCAGATGAGCCTGGTATTTATAGGTATTGATCCAACACTTAACCGCCTCCACCAGATTGTAAAATAATCTGAATTTTGGCATATTTCACTTGTGTTTGCAACAAAAAAAAAATTAAAAGAGGGCTGTGGAGTCAAATTTACAAAATACAAGAGAGAAATGCAAAGAATGCAAGCAAAGTCTCCTACGACACAAATGATAAAACAAGCCCATACTTTTTTATATACCTGTTAACAAGCTTCAGATCATGATCCTTCTCCAGCATAAATCATTTAAAAAGTGCTTTAACTCACAGAAAATATTTAATCCATCAATAAAATACTGAATTAGCTTATTTGCCTCTAACCTGTGTGTTACGCTTTGTTTTCAAATTGAACTAATCAGTTATCCTCTGTGTTCATCACTTTCCCCATCTCTAAAGTGGGGCTAATGCTTTCCTCTTAAAAATCTCAAGACTTAATTTATTAAAAGCAATTTCAGATCCTCAGGCTGAAAGCACTCTAGCAGTGCTATGCATTTTTATTATTACAATATTTGTAATCAAACCTTTTATCCTGGGTGACAAAATGCTCTTCTCTTAATGGAGATTTCCTCTTTTGTTAAGACAGTTTAGGAAAATAGCAGTCAAAATCCTTAAAGAATTACCATTGCATGTGTTTCTGCCACAAGGTGGTGATGGGATAGCTGAGCCCATTGTTCCACATGTTTGGTGAACGTTGTGTGATGACAGTGAGTTAAATGCTAAGACCTTGACAATCTGCATATATAAAACAAATGTTTTCATAATATGAAAATTAAGACCATTCTTTTCTCTCAAGATTGCATAATTCCAAGATCATCATCCATCTGTGTACATCCTTTATTTTTTCTTTTCACTTACTTTAATAGCTTTATTTTGCAACTTAATGTTTTTCCACCAGCAGGTGAAAGCATTCATAAATCTGTCACAAACAGTTGCCAATGAATATTCATATCTGAACTGTCTGACTGCAGTACTGTGACATTTTTATTTGATTCTAGTGGGAGAGCAAACTTAGACGTGCTTCTTATTTCCTAATGTATCCTGATTGATACCTCAGCATTGTACTGCCGAGTAAGTTAATGTAATTAGTAACCCTAAACTACTAATTTGGAATATAAACATACATGAAATGGTTTAAGAATAAAATGCCTGACTACAAGATAAAGGGGAGCTACAAACTGTTACTCACATATTTTTTTCTAGGTTGGCAAATAACTGGGATCTTTTAAAGCCAAAAGCTCCTACTGTTCAGTCACAAGACTTGCCCAATTATTGGATTGTTTATCTGTAAGACTGGAAGAAGAGAGGCAGTCAAATATTTCTATTCAGTTTGTCTCAATCATCACTCCAGTATTTTTTTTTATTCTCTACTGGCTTTGTTATTCAGTCATCAGAAGAAAAGTGAGGGCTTGTAGTAGCTCCTTATAAACCAATGTTTTGGCTGCTGTTTTTACAAAGTAGCTCTTTTGTCCTTAAAATTTGTTGTGCTCCTTTCTGTGAGCTCAGTCACATATGACAAGAAAAGAGTGTGTAATTTTTAATTTTTTTTTTATTTATTTCCTTCTCCCAGCAACAGTCTCTAATCTGTGCTTACTTAGAAGGAAACAGGAATCTTCATCATTTTTCACCCTTTCTTCTCTGGATAGTTTATGCATTAATGACACTTCCACTTTTTTCCTAATCACACCTTATGGTATGAATCATGGAAGAATCTTAAGTTGGATTTTTACATCCCATAAAAATCAATATTTGAACACTTACCTTCCAGTAGGTGTCTTTGGAAATGTAAGCATCCATACTTTATATTAATTAGGCAAAAAAACAAAGTTACTGTAAAAGTAAGCAAGAAAAATATTCCAGTGCTGTTTTCCTTCAAGCAGTCCAGTGAAATCACCATAAAAATATGCACTGCCATTAATCTGTGGAGAGATAAGATCAAAATTAATGCTTCAACACACTTGAATGAAAGACACAGTTTGTAGGCAATTAATTGTGTTTGAGTGTGGTTTGAGTCCCTCACAGAGGAAACATTGTGTAGCCCAGGCCGTGGGGCTTACATCACTGACGAAGGGTACAAATTAGCCTTTTAATAGTAACCATACCTAGAAATGGTTGGCAGCCTACTGAGATCTTCAGTTGTGATTTACTATTGCAAAACCATGGAAGTATTTTGACTCTGAAGTTGATGCAATCCAAGTTACAGTTGTGTTTCTCAAGGAAGTCTCCCAGCTGTGCTGCAGGATGTGTTAGCTCTGGTTAAAGAGGTGTGACAGACTTACACCTTGAATATTAAGTATCACAAGCCAAATCTCAGAATTTATCAGTCACAGGTAATTTAGAGATTGTGACTCATTTATTTAATTCATCTCAATATAAGTAACAACACTTAGCTCTAAATAAGCTTGAAATTAAAAAAAAAGAAGAAGTTTTCTTTCTGCCTCACTGGCAGGCCCTCATCATCTTGAAGAACCTGGCAGCTGGTGAATGCAACTAATGTTATTCATTAGCCTGTTTGGAAGGCTAAGTCAGTTTTAAAAACAGAATTATAGCTACTGGGTCGGTTAGGCATTGCTGAAAATTAGATCTAAAATTAAATCTGTAAAATCAAAACTACGTTCATGAAACAAGAAAATGGGATTCAAAAGCTTCCAGCGCCTGGAAGAGGCAAATCAATTGAGCTGATGTTGCATTAATGCTTGGTAGCAGTTTTGCATAACTTAACTGGGAATGCACATGTGCATGCATTAGACTTCAGGTTTCCATCACGAAGAATAAAAACATGTTTTCTAGAAACAGGTTTATGAATGAATGAAAAACCTGCAATTCTGCTCATGCCTAGAACAGGGAATATTAAACTTACCCAGAACAGGAAACACAGGGTTAGAGAAAACAGGCTGACACCAGCATCTGATTTGATGGATCTTTTTGGTTCAGTCAGGTATCCACTGCTGCTACTTATACACCAATGCCCAGAATCGTAAGGAAGTCAAGATGTTTAGGAAAAGCTTATCTGAATGACATAGATTTCAAGGTTTTAGGGTAGATTTACAAATAAATGTAATTTGACCCCAACTGAGCACTATTAGCAGGTGACAAAGTTATTCTCTGCAGAAGGATTTTTCCGAGGTATTGTGGTGGAAGGTGGTATTTCAGGAGGGATGTGATCTTTATGTTGTTCCATACAGCTTTTCAAGGCAATTGCAGGTGTGTGTTATCTTAGTAAAATAAGACTGGTTTTTGTTAGTGAGTATGCTGGAGGGGGGTTTTGTTTGTTTGTTTTTGTTTTTGTTGGGTTTTTTGGATTGGTTTTGTTTTGCTTTTTGTTTAGTTGGTTTTTTACCATCAGCAGGATGGAATTGTATTTTTAGATAATCATGAACAAAAGGAGTTTCACTCAGAGAACAGTTTGGGTCAAGGTATCTTAGCAATCAGTTCTGTTTTTCCAATTAACCTGTGAGAATCTCAAGCCTGGATCTTCCTGTCCTTTTATGCTCTAGTAGACCCAGTTAAAATCTGAGACTCATAGAATATCTCCCAAGTTATTAGCATTTTCTATAGAATTATTGCAGGTTTTGTTGACTCTCACACTAATGCTGTGGAAGAGTAACAGTATTGATTATTTGATAAGTCATTAATTTTTCAGGAGCAATGGACCAAATTAATGCTTTCTATATCACACTGTAAAAGTTGATTTCTTAGAACTATTCAGATTATTATACATAGAGAATTAAAAGTCTGTGGGAGGCCAGGGAAAAATATTGTCATTTCCAATTCAAACTTGTACAGAGTGCCAAATTCCAGTGAATTCCAAATGCAGCTCTTCTTTCCTCTATTAAATTCTTATATGAAAATTTGGGATGCCACTCTTGATTGGATAATTACTAGTCTTATGTTAACTCCATTTTTCTGTAACAAAATAAGCCAAGCATAGCAAAGAAAGTATGATGAGGGAATATTTGTATAAATAACTTTCTAGGGTTTTTCTCTTGTGTAGCTATTTGGAACTCTGCCATTTCATTCAATAAAATGTTTGTGACTCCTAAAAGCTTATTGAATGATTATCCATGTAGAGCAGCAAAACTCTAGGAAATCAGAGACAAGACAAAAATTAAATTAGAGGAGAGAGATCAAAGTCATGGCAATACTTAGTTCATAAGGATACATGCAGAGAAGGCAAGACTTGTTTATTGACTGCTACAGGATATAGATTGAACACAGAATTCTATTGTGATGAACCGTTTCAAGAGATCTATTCCTTTAATAAAAAAACAAAAAGAGCATCCAAACATTTTGAGTCAAACCCAAGGTGGTGTTATGCACAATGCAAGGCTAGATGGAATTCCAGAGGAGCTTTTTAGCCAAATGTATGGATCTTGAGCCTTACCAGTGCTAGAATGTATTTTTTTCAGTAACATTTGAATCAACACTACAAATGTACTATAATTTCTGTTTAGTTACCTTTTCCTCTCCCATGTGGTCTGCAAAATACAGGGTAAGTTTTGAGCAGATCCGTTCTGTTCGGCTTCACCAAGCAAATTGCACTGTAATAGCATCTATTTGATCTTTCAGTGCCTAAAAACTGCCTAGAGGCTACATGTTTCACTTCATTTCATTGGATCAAAGAGCGGGAAGTCTAGGGTTTTCAAAGCACATCCAGACTCCAAGTGGTGAAAAGTGTTCTTTTGATTTCAACCATCCAGAACAAGCAGTGCAGATTTAGTGTGAACCCCATTAGTCACCACACTCTGTTCCATTTAGTAGTCAATGGTTGTCTTTCCAAAGTAGTAGGGTTATAAATTTGGCACAGACAGCTCACTATTACACTCTGTAGATGTTTAACAAGGTTCATATAAATATAGGTTTGATTTTAATTACATCCTGGGTTTATGCACAAATTTTTCCTAGGGAAGAAACGGACTTCAGTGAGTGGAAGATGTGTTCACAATGTGCTCTCTGCCTGATGCTGTTAAATTGAGAGGATTGTGAGTCTCAGTGCAGTAGAAATCCAACTCGAATATTATCATGTAAGACCACTTTGCACTAGCAGTGGAAGCAGTAGCATTTACTCTCTTTCCTCTGGTGTCTGTCCATCTTTAAAAATCAGCCTTGGGAAAGCTCTAACAACTGTGGCAACTCTAGGAACCATGGTGTTTGAACATGAGTCTGAAAGAAAAGAGCTTTTTTAACCCAGTATCATTTTTGCAATGGGAAGCTTTAAGATGCATCAGAGAAGAGCATCACAAAATGGCCTTCCCTCTGTTTCACTCCAACTCAACCTTCTAAGAAATGCTTAGATTTAATAGGTAAATTTTTAGTGGTAAGCAGCTATGGTGATTTTGAAATTAAAACAATATTTCAAACTGTAACTCTTTGCTGAAAAGTTCAGCGAACAATATTGTCCTTTAAAAACCCAAACAAACCTTGAGAAATTAAACTCCTTTAAACAGCTCTACTTTGTCAGAAAAATAACCTGCATGATCTAATATAGTTTGAGCTCAACTATATCTGCTGTTCTTTGAGTACATTTGCTTGACCTTTTACAGTTACTGCATCATGCAGTACTTTTTCATTGCTTAAACTACATAAGATACAAAACTGACCAGTAGCTTTTAGGAAAATTTAATATCCAATAGGTTTTTATCATAGAGGTTAAGGAAATAGTAATACTATGTTGTAATCATCAGTAGTTTTTCATTTAAATCAGTTTGAAATAGCTGCTGAATTTTGAATTTTTTTTCTTTGAGCATTTGCAAAAGTGCATCTCTGAGACAGTTACTTTGAGCTGTATGCTACATTTCCTGTCTGGGTTTAACCTATTTCTATTCAACAAGTATGTGGGCTGTACATGCAGCATAACCCTTACAACAGTTTACTTTGGAAAATGAGTGGTATATAAGAAAAGTAACAGAATTTTGTATGTGTAATTAGACTGAATTAAATAGCTGTCAGAAGAGGATAATTCCCAGAAACTGAGTAGTAGCACCTGCACATCTGAACAACTACTCTTCATCCCATGAATTTATTGAGAGTCTGATGTAGTTTTGTCATTTAGCAAATGACTTAATCACTCAGCCATTCCTCCTGGTTTTACAAGAGGGGATGACTTAACTGACCTCAGCTATGTAGCTAGAGCAAAATCTCGTTAGCAGCTTGTTTCTTTGTGAAATGCTTCCTTTAAATCCATCACTACAACACTCTGAATTCTCTAGGAATTAAAAACTGCTGCTGAGCAACCATAAGAAAAATTTATTTCAATAAAATTTTTTACCAGAAAAAAAAAATAAATTCTGTGCTTCACTATCTCCCACTTCATCTTGGTTGACTCTCTCTGAACTGCAGCTATCGTACCATGTAATGTGTAGATACAAGGTAGTCTCTAATCCAGGCATGGAATTCAGATAAAATCTGCCCTTGTGTTTTTCTAGTTTCGTGTGTCTCTACTCCTCTTGAGTCAGTACATATCTATTTACATACTTGAAAACTGTGTTATGTATTTGCTGGATATTTACACAAGACAAAATGCCCCTCTAAGGTATGCGAGCAGATGTGAAAGTGCTCAGCTCAATGTTCAGGTTTAAATGGTTCGTAGATACCCTCAATTGAACTTCAGGTTTTTTCCTTAGATGCTCATAAGTGACTTTCTTCAAGGTGCTGACATTCTTGGGGGCAATGAGTTGAGATTCAGTGCTATTTCTTTGCAGACTGCTTGGCTTAACCTAAAATGCTACTGGAAATTTTTCTTGGCATAACAGACTAAGTAATTTGCTTCTTCCCTGTACCCCACACAAAATATGAACACTGAAATAAAAATATTGTTGACTTTTTTTTAATGGTATCCGGGACACCTTTCTTGATCTCTGTTTTCCAATAGTTTCATCAACTGGATTTGTGTTACAGCAGACTCTTTACTGAAGTAACCTTATACAAAAAAGCTTTAAAGGTTAAAAGGAAAAAAAAAAAAAAAGACAATATTGGATTTCAAAAATGTGAAAGTTAATATCTCTCTCTTTATCACACTTCAGTCTCATGTTAAATGAAAGCAGATGTACTCCCATAGTCCAACCTAAAGATCAGTAAGGTCAGCAGGGTCTTTGGTAGTTTCTGTCAGATTTTGTTCATAGTTTCTCCATTAGACCATCTCTACTGGGCTGAGTCTAGGAACCTAGAAAACATTTTGGACCAGAGAATTGTGGCAAATATGTTTTATGCCACTAAAAGTAAACAAGTTCTGAAATCACTTAAGTCTCCAACCCTGCAGCTGTGCAGCAATTTCAGCAAGTACTCCCAGCATCACTGCAGGACTCAAACAGCAACCTGAGGCTGTGCAGGTCTGCTCATCCTCCCAGACTCAGATCCCAACATCTCATTCAAATGTTCTGACCTACACTGGTAATAAATTACCTCGCATACAAAAAACTTATGTTGTAATTAGAATTAGGGTCTGTGATAGGCTGGGTGTTCCACAAGCTGATGCAATACATTATTTTATCAAACTACACACTTTCTTATAATCATTATGCACTTGATTGCCACAAAATATTATCTTTCCGATTTCATCTGTTTGCTATGTATAATTAGCCAAGCCAGTGACAAGTCTTTGTGGTACTTTGTTTGACTCCTTTATTTTGATCTCCTGAGCAAAGTGTTTTGTTCTGGAGAAACAGTGTGTGTCTATATAAACTTCTTTATATATTTAGCTTTAAGCTTACTTTAAATTTTAACCTATCTCCTTTTCTTTTCAAGTTGTCTCCCCCCCTTTTTTTTTTTTCACAGAGGGTTCCATTTAGGACATTTAAGAGGTTATAATTTTGGAATATTAGGTCAATGCAAATCACAATGGCAAACAAATCTCAGAAAACAGTAATAGATGGATGCAGAGGACTGGACATGCTCCACCTTCCTGGAAACAGCAGTACCTAGAGATGGGATTAGAAGAGAAATAGTGTGGTCAGAGTTTCAGCTAACAGCAAACATTTCCAGCACTGAAAACCTGAACAAGGAGGCGACACTGTGCACTATGAGCCATGACAGAGATTTTTTCAAGGCACTGCAATTTACAGTTTATAGAGCAAATCTTGATAAAAGATTCATGTGTCAACTAAGATAAATTTGATCTTAGTCTTACCTCACAGAATACATTTAGTTTTGATTATATTGAAAACCTTTCAGTCTATGAGGATTATATTGTTGTTATAATTAGCTATACAGATTGATCATACATGGTATTCAATAAACTTTTGGTGCTTAACCTGGTTTACTTAATTGCGTTTATTCAGAGATTTTGCTTGGAATTGCTTTTGTTATCCCAGTGGTGATAATATCTCCCAGTGAAAATGTTTGTGAGTAGTGACATATCTGACAGTCATTTTCCATCACAACATGTGAAAGTAGAGCTCAAATACATGTTTTTCACACAACTGATTAACCATAAAGTCTAAGAAATATTTGTGTATTTTGACAGGAATGTTAAATACTCTTCTAAAAGACAGAACAATTCCCAGGGTTGACACATATAAAATAATGTTATATTTACATACATTAATTTTCTTTTAATCCCAAAGATATTTTCATTTCGTCTGAAAAATGATCTGCACAAAACCGAAATACTAGTTGATTTTACAGATGTTCCATATATAAAGAATATAATTTGACAATACCTTGGAACAGAGTAACAGAGGGAAAATAGTTTTGAAATATTTAATCTTAAGAGATTAGGAAAAAAAAAGAAAAGCCAGCTATAATGACTGTAGGAACCTGGTCTGGTCAAACCTATTGCAGAAAAATCAATACACAGAAGAAGTTTGTTCATGAAGCTGGACGTGACATTCAACTTCTCAGTGAGGCATGATGGGTACATGAAAAGTGAATTTCCATATTAAAATTTGAACTTTTGTTGAATTTAATATACATGTGTTGACTTTCAAAATTATCACCATGACTTCAAAAAAAATCTGTTTCAAACTTATCCTAATTTTAAATCTAAGAAGAGTTTAGTGAATATTGTCACAAGCTAGAAATGTATATAAATGAGGATAAGAACGATGGAAAGATAAGTCCATAACCCAGCCATATATTAGAGTTTTGAAAGTTAATTGTTTAGTAACTGAATTTCAGTCTTTCATTTGACATAACAAGATTGCAGTACTAGTTGTATATTTTTATTGTAGGCATTGCATCCCTATCAGCAAAAGGATATTTTGGGTTTTTTTCCTTCAGGTTGCAGGTTCAGATTAACAGGTTACTTAAAGAATTAGCACCTAGCTGTTTTAATGAGTGTGTAAATGATCAACATTTCTACTCTGAGAACTCTTTGTAAATAATACATGAGAGTAAACTGATGTCATAAATCCACACACGCCTTTTATGGCCTCAGTTTGGTACTGTCTCAAATATTCAGCATACATCCTGCAGCTGGCTGCAAAAATGTCAGGGAGGTGTAGGTTGGATATCAGGAAAAGCTTTTTCACCCGGAGGGTGGTTGGGCACTGGGACAGCTCCCTGGGGAAGTGGTCACAGCACCAGCCTGACAGAGCTCACGAAGGGTTTGAACAATGCTCCCAGGCACATGGTGGGGTATTCTTGGGGTGTCCTGTACAGAACCAGGAGATGGACTTTGATGATCCTTGTGGGTCCTTTATAACTCAAGACATTCTGTGATTCTGAAATCCAGAAATGCTTACACAAGTGTGATACTAGACAAAATTACCTCCCACACTGAGTGCCACAAACTCTAGCTAATATCCGTTTGCGATGGGTCACTTAATAAACGTTAAAACATATGCTGAGATTAAGTCTGTGTTTCCCAGGATGATGAAAAACACTTTATAAATATTTTAGTTTTCTTAAAGGCTTGATCCAAGCTACAGAATGTTTAGGTTTGAAGCAAAAGGGTATTGTATTTTTACTTTACCAAGTCCTCCTGTAGTTTTCAAAGTTGGAAGAGAAAATGTGTAATAAAGTTTACTTTAGAATTTGGATGCATTCTCTAGAGACTTATGGTACTGGCTTATTGAGAAATATATAGGTTATCCAAGAAGATATTTGTACTTTGGGGTTATTTTGCTTGCCAACATCAGTTTTTAAGGCTCTATAAATTTTAATTTTTAAAGCTCTGAATCCAGATCCTGTTGTTAGCAGTAAGTAGCCTATTCTTTCAAGTTTAAGATGTCTGGGTTATAATTTCTTTACAGATTTTGAATTCTTGGCAAAAATATTGATTGAAAATGATTGAAGTTATGTTGTTAAATGTTTAATGATGTTAAGATCAGTCTCCAAATTTGTTATTTTTGTTTGTTTATTAAGCTGGACTTGCTGTAGGATAGCAAAACAAAGCCATGTTAAAACAGTAAGGCAGGTGTCTGTATATCCTTTGTAGACACTATGAGGGATTTGGTTTATCTGCAATTGTGGGTTGTATGGTACTAAAGAATCCCTAGTAAAATGGCATGTGAAGTATTGCCAGGCAGAGATAGTCTTTGTCTAATACTTGCTGTTTAATTGAGTTTTGGCTAGTTGTGTGTAGCTCTCAAAATACAGTGTCTGCCTGTTTGTGGACTGCTATGCTGCATCCTGTCTAAAAGCTCACTTACTGTGCTTAGATCCTAATTTACTGATTGCATGGCCAGAAGGCTTGTGAGAGGTAGATTCCTCCTCGGTTTCTACAGATGTTCACAGGGCAGAGGCTGTGCACTTTTTCCGTCGTTTTCATTGAGATCTTTATGGTTCAGATTGAGCCAGAGGTCCTGAGGAGACTGATCTTGGAGATGGATGTGTAACTCAGCTAATATGGGTGGCCATGACAGGGAGAATTCTTGAAAAAGCATTTGTCTTTAAATCTCTCAAGTCACATAAGTCACCCCAGCACTTATGTAACTCCTATACTATGCAGTGTAAGAAACAATATTCCATTGGTAACAGGAAAAACAATAAATCAGAGAGAGATGTCTTGAGGAGCATGAGCAATTTCCAATCAAATTACTTAGATGAGCAACGCCTGAGAGGCTTCCTTTGAGAAAGCAACAAGATTTCTCTTACATTTTTTAGTGTTTCATTTTTAGTGTTACGTTTAGTGGTTTTATTAGTTATGTTTAGTCAGGTTTCATGTTTAGTGTTTTTAGTGTTACATTTATCCCAAAATTAAAGGAAAATCCTAACCTTACAGTCCTTGGGCTAAGGACTAATACCTGATTCATATCTTGCTCTATGTGCATCATCCTGGACAAACTAGTTAGTCTCTACTTGTCACCTGTAATTCAACTTCTCAGAAAGTTAGAATTCTAAGAGACTTGGAAATAAAGAACTTGGGTACTAGAGGTTTCAGGAAAATAAACATAGAAGCATTTGAAGGAAAATTTCACCGTTCCACCACCGCACTGATTTACATCATGCAGCTCCTAAGTGTTTTTAAACAAAGCCAAATTGCAGAGCTCAGCAGAGTGGAAAAAAAATCTCTGCTATGGTCTGTACTCATCCATCACCCCTAAGAGGGGTAGGAGGACAAATTGCACCCCCACAAATGTTACCATGTCTTTCCCTATCCTTCAATCCCATTGGCAGGGTGGGGACACATGAGAGTACTTACACAGGCCACTGGCCGCAGTTAACTTGCCCCAACCTCATGGCCCTGATCAATTCAGATTTTTGGGTTCAGAAGATCACTATTCCTACCTTTTGGGTCAAATTACTCATACATTCACATTCATTTTTATTAGGTAGCTACATATATATGTAGTGTTTTGCATTGTCAGTAATATCTACATTTCAGTGAGAATTACATTTAGCTTTATAAACCCTAAAATTTATAGACTAGAGAACGAGCTAATTGTTTTTTGGGGTTTGTTTTTTTTTTTTAACTATTGCTTCTCTCTCTGCTAAACATTGTAAATAAGAATTACATTGTTTACCAACAAACACAATGAAGAAATTAGTGGAGAAAAGTCATTTTGCCAAGAGAACTCTTAGGGAAGAATACAAATGGGCCCTAACTGCCATTTCTGTTACACATCTCCCATGTCTCTGGGTGAATTCATATGTCTTTTTTTCTTGCTTTATAACTTATTTTTACATGGAGAATGCTTACCCTAGGGGACATTTATACATAAATTATGCTGCTTGAGTTCTGGCTTTCTGTAAACACAAAAATTACAACTAGAATTAGAAATTCCACTCCTGAATACACAATACAGATGCATCATTCAAGAATGTTGCTTAATAAATTGACATTTAAGGCAATTATTTCTGGTATTCCTCTGAAGATTTTGGAACACAATGTAATAATAGCTTATCTTCTCCTTTAAATTCAGCGTGGCCCACTTAATCTGACAATATACAGAACAAAAACGAGCAAGTTACGTGAAATAAATGGCTTGCCCTTCTTCTTAGAGAGACCTTTCTGCCATGTCCTGATTGCATTTGAACGTGACACTATGCTAAATGATAGCTAAAATGTTCTGGAAATTTAGTGCAAGAAAACTGGGACAGGCTTATTGTCAACTAACAGGATTAAACACAAAGCTGGAAACAAGTCTCCTCCCTTCTTTCAGTATATTAAAATACATTTCTAATTCAATTAATTTTAATCTTAATCAAGAAAATATGCATGAAGTTAGAAGAATGCAGGCTGGTGGGGCATATTTTGTAAGAAGCAGCAAAGATGTATATGGCTGTCCATGGCCTGGCTGTCCAGGGAGACTTGGCAGGACTTCCTACTGCTCTGGAAAAGTGTATTTTTTGTATAGATATCTGCTCCATGCCTTATCCTGACTTCCTTTGAAGCTAAAATACAGGGCTGTATGTGGGCAGGGTGGCTGCTGTGCCTGAAGTTGCAGCCTTGCTGCCCTAAGACTGCATGAGGAGAGGGAAAGATGAGAGGGAGGTTTCCTCATCCCTTTCCACTAACAACAGAGGTTTGGAAGAGTGCCCCAGGTTGGCAGGAAGAATCAGTGGTTGTGTTGTGTTTGGTTTGGTTTGGGTGTAGTTGTGAGGCTGCTTTATTTTTTTCTTTCTTTCTTTTTTGAATTTTTTTTCTTACTATGTTTCTCTCATTAATTCAGACTCTCCTCAGCCCCAAGTATGTATGACCTCTACAAAGTCCTTTTCTGACCAGAATATTGAGGAAGCATTAGATAACTTGAATGCCTGTTTTCAGGCCAAAATCAACTGAGGAAGATGTAGCAAGATTGAAGCAAGTTGTTTATTTATTAGAAGTCAAGGAAAAGCAACAGGAATAGTTCTTAAACTGAATCATTTAAGGGCAAATTTTGTATGTTTCCTAGGGACCCTTATGTCTATAAATAATTCATGCCCTTGCATGATTTTGATTTCTGTCTCTGAGAATGGTTTTTTTTATGACCGGGTCACATGGTCGGGGTTATCCTTTAATGTCCTTTAATGTATTTTTTTCACTTTATCATTTTTCCATTTTGCTGAGGAATACATTAGCCTTTGCTACTTACCCTTGAAACATCTACTTTAGCAGCAGGCTTTGAAGAGAAAATGAGTAGTGAAATATTAGTTGCATCATACATACTTGGCAGAGAAATTTTACCTGAAAGATTGAAAATGTCCAGGAAAAAATATTGTCTCTTCTGGTTTACACGTAATTTCTTAAAATGCCACCTATCTTAACTTTATATATTAAAAACAAAGTTCAGTAAGCAGTACATCCCAGATCATTCATAGATCTGTGGATTCAGGCGTGTAAAACTATCCTTCAATAGCCTCTCCCACATCTGAATTTTGACTTATTTCCTATGTTATGTAAAAGGCGTAAGAATGCCTTTGAAAGTAATGTGAAGTTTCTACAGAGAAACTTCAAAGTTGGGACCAAAACTAAATTTCAAAACATGTTTCCAAATTGAACACTTTTAACATTTTAGGCTACTAAAGTTTTGAAAGCAGATCAAAATCTTTATTCCAGCCATTTTTCTGGGACAAGACTTCTACTGATATTGAAGGATGCCTCAGTGATGACTTCGTCTCTAGTCCCTGCAGAAAGATGGTCTATTCAGAGGAATAAAAAGTATTCCCTTTTATATATGCATACATATTCATTTATTTATTTATTTAAACAGCACTGCCTTTCCAGCCTCAGGAGAGTTTTCCTATATTAATTGCCTCTGTGCTTAGATGCCTCCAATTATTAACCTGCAGGTGTCTCTAATCACCGCATATTCCCATTGGAGTCAGGTTGAGGGCTATTAGCTGTGGTGGTTAAATACAACACACATTATGTGGGTTTTGTTTACTGTTTTATCCCTGAATTTGGCCTCGAAGATGTCAGAAAACAGTCATCAGCAATCACTTCTTTCCACTCCTGCGGTGCCTTGGATCCCATTTTCCTCCTTCTCTCCTTTCTCAGGGAAATATTTGAAGACAGTGTGTAGGCTAAAGCAAGAAGAGTTTTCCAAACGCTATTCCATATTATTGAACTTGGAACACAGTCTCACCATTCAACACTTCTGCTTTTCAAAGCCATAAAAATCCCACTTGGGAAACCTACATAGTTTTGCTAGAACTGCCGAGCTTGGATATTTGAAAATGTAAGGAGCAGTGGACTCTGTCTTCATTTGTATGGGGTTATCATGGCTTATTCAGCAGTAAAATTGTATCTAATTATGTTGGTACTAGACTGAATCTCCTTTAATTGATTAATTATAATTCACGTGTAGATTAACAGCTTTTAAAGGTCAAAACCTTTCAAATTGCACTGAGTACTTGTTTATCTCTGCCTGTGCTGTGTAAACCTGGTATTCTATTGCAGCCTGAAAACGAAACCATAATTACAGATTTGGAGGCCGAGAAAAATTGATTAGCAACCAAGGCTGGGCAGGAACAAAGGAACCAGGTCTGGTTATTCTGCTCTCTCTCCTGAAAAGCATGAGCCTTGACTGTATTGTAGAGCATGAGATTTTGACAGCCTAAGGTATTTCAGAAGTGAACGAGCACTGTTTAAATAAAAGGTGTTGTTGATTATGAAGCTGGCACACTGCATACAAATAGATATTCTTTCTTTAAATTCTGAGAAGCATGAGGTGCTGTTACTATTACTTTTTAAAGAAGATGCATACTGATGCAAAATTAGTTAAACTTTTAATCTAGTACTCCATTATACTTTGTTTTTCCTCTCACTCAGGTGGTAACACAGAACACAATTTTTGTGCATGACACCCCAAGGGCCTTGAAGTGCTTGAATAAAACATGTTATTTTCACCTACTGGAAATATTCCCAATATTTTCTAAACTCTACAAGCAGCATATGATTGTCATCACATTTTTTAAAGTGCTGCAACAGATAAAAGTGAAAAATATAAAAGTTTTCATTTTTGGTGGAAACAAAAATTTATTTTTCACAATAGGAAATTTGCCCTTGTTTCAAAAATAAAAGGAGTACTTATTCTTTCTGTTTTTGAGGTTTGATATTGGGAGGGAGAGGCTTGTTGTTGCTAGCTGTTTGATATGTCTCATGGTAAAATTAGCATTTTGGATTTTTGAGGGATTGTTTTTCTGAGCCTTGATATTATGTTGAAATAGAGAAAATTTAAAGCTGGAGAACATTATTGTCTTTAAACACAATGAAAAGCCTCTTTGGAACACTATTTCTTGTTTGCTAATTCGCCAGCAGAAACTGAATAATACTTATTCCTGAAATATTCTGTTTTGCATAGAAGAAGAAATTAAGGACACCGGGTAAGTCATTGGGTTTTAGGTGTGCAATTAAGAGCACAATGCACTTTCTCAGAGGAAACAGAAAATGGAGACCAAACTGGCAGTGCAGTTGATTGGAGAAAGCAGACCTGGAGGGAAGAGCTGTCTCAAGTGTATGTGTATCTTTACTCTGGTAGTCAAGAAAAATATTTCAGCACTGGACTTGAAACGTATGAAGATTGGTCCCTGCTAAGTCAGGTTTATTCCAGGAGGTGTCCTCACCACAACTTAGATTCTACTGCTAAAAAACACCTTTTGATGATATTTTAGTTTCCCTGAACTTGATGTGATTTTCAAAATTTAAAAAAAAATTCCATCAGGAGCAACGTTAGTTAGTGGGAAGGTGGAATGGAAAGTACAAATACAGCTTGTAAGATCAAGGACTAGGAGAGGCTGGAAAAAACACAATTAACAGTGAAGTTTATTTTAAGGTATTTAAATTTTTTTTCGGGGCAAGATATATTTTGAATACTCTTTATCTCTCAGAAATTGAGAGAAGATAAAGTATTGAAAACAGGAAGTGTTCAATATCAAAGTGAATTTTGGTGTGGTTAGTAAATTTCACAGAGTCAGAAGGATGTTACTTGGAAAATATCTGTAAACAGTAGAAAAATATTTATTAAAATTAACTGCACATGTTTGCATCCACTGTACAGAGAGAGCAAAAGACACAGAGGAACCACCCGTCTCTCACGAGGTTGTACTCCATTTATTTCTGGGTGTTATAGAATAGTCAGCATAGCATTGTCAGCCCACATTTTGGAGGGAGACAGCCAACTCACCAAAGAAAGCATCAAAAACCGACCAACCAAAAAAAAAAACAAACCCCAAAACAACAACAACAACAACAAAAAACCCAGACAAACAGAAAAACCAAAGGCTGGGGTGCTCTCCCTGCAAGCTCCATGGCTGCTCCCCAGCACAATTCCCATCCTGCCCGCGAGCGCTACAGACTGAGGCATGGTACAAAGTGTGTGCTGAGGGAAAGGAGACACCATTATTTCTGATAGTCATACTGATTATATAGTAACTAAATCTAATTTTCATTCATCTGGCTGTTCTAACAATGAAATCAATTTAAAAGTCACAATTGTCAGCAACTTGGCAGAACAACAGTAAACATCTAAACAAGATTGGCAAGGAGCTCTGAGATATTAAGAAAATGTGCATTTAAACAACATTAATCCTCACTTTCCTTATAAGCTCTTCCCCTTCTAGGCTCCTTGGAATTCAATTTGGCTCTGGCTTAAAGGAGTTATGAATGGAAGTAATTTAAAGATGGATGGATGTTAATTTAAAGATGCCGTCCTTTTCTGACAGAGCCGGGTACTGAAGTGTAAGAAAATGCATAAAGAAGATAGTGTGTAATCAGGAAATGCCAGTCAGACAACAATTTGATAAATTGATGGGAAAGAGACATGACGCTTCTAATGGCCTTTAGTCTCTACCAAATACAACATATTTGATGAGCTAATTTCTGCTATGGCACACAAAGCAGAGTTCCCAAATTGTGCTACACAACTGTGAATGTTTATACCATAAATGGAGACACATTTTTTTTAAATAAGAGTAATATCAATATTACCTCCACTAAGTAGTAATGTAAATTGTTTAATATATAAACATTAGTGTGAATTGGAAAATTAATTAAAAGAACAAGTCACTATAATTATGATAAATAAAGCTTATCTTTATTGCTAGCACGCTTCTCCAGCAATCTGTCTAAATGAGAGGAAATTATATGCCATCAACTTCCCTAAGAGCTAAAGTCTCATTTTAAGGATCAGGTATGCTACGCTGAAATTAGAAAAATATCTGCTTAATCGCTATCACGTCTGAAGGAGGATTAGAGAGACAGGCTGGCCCTGTTTTGCCACCTGTTCTGTGCATAAAGAACACACTTCTTGTCCCATTTAAGTGACTTTTGACACCGAGTTTCACTCATTGTAGCTAATTTAGTCAGATTTTGATGCCAGGGGAGCTGGTCATTAGATTCCAATGATAGAGTAACCATTAAATATGCAATGCTTTTCAAATTGGGTGACTGGAATTTGTTCACTGCAGTGGTATTTTCTTACTCTAGCCTCCCCCATCTCCAGAATCTTTTTGTATTCACCAGATGCTAGTCCCCACTTTGAGAGGAAAAAAAAAAAAGTCAACAGAAAGTCCTTACAAATTTGCTGAGATATTAGAAAATATATCATCAATCTTTCTCTTTTCTGGCCAGTCTTGTACACTTCTTCTCAGTAATTTCTTTAAATAAATTAAATATTGCCTCTCAGTATATTGTGTACTTTTTATTGATCAAGGAAATACTGTGTTGAAATACACATGCTGGATGTTGTTTAGTACTTCACCATTGCTTTACCCTAATAACACCTTCTACAGCCTCTGAAAACCATCTTCTGAATCCAAATGTAGAGAAGAACAAAGTAGATCAGAAGATGTTTGGGGAAATGTGGGATAAGAAGAGAGGAAGTAGAAATAAGCAAAGCAATCTCTGGCCTCTTTTCAGTATGGTCCAAGTCTGGTGCAGTGATGGACAACTTCTCCTCTTCCTCCTTCTCCTCTCCCTCCTCCTCCTCCAGAGCCTGGCACTGGGCCAGTCTGGATGTGCTTGGTCAGGATCTCAAACTGTGATGGTGCTCTGGCATCATGGCACACAACTGCTGCCAGAGGAACTAGGAATATATGCACATGAGGTTCAGGATGTTACTTCTTATGTCATCTCTGTTGCATAATCATGTAAAAAAATTATGTGTGAAGTTAACTAGAGCTCGTGCTTGCAGTTATGTTTGCATACCAGAACAGCTGCACCAGCCAGGATGCAGCTGAATTTTCAAAATGACATCAAGCTTCCTATAGTTTGTAAATCACCATCTGGATGCGCCCCTAGAAAAATGGCTTTATCTCGTGTTGCCAGAAGAAACTTGGCTCCAAGCTTTAATCAGGGCCATAAATACAGGAGAATGTGGATTTATTATTTACTTGTCTAGTCTGGATGTTCACATATGTACGTGTGGCATGTTGAAAATCTTTCCATTCCTGATTTTTTAAACTCTTCAAGTTCATTTTTTTCAATATTCAACTATTTACAGTACTCCAAAAAAAAAAAAAATCACTTTAATTTGAAGATATATTCCCAACCAGCTTTAATGAGAAAAAATGTGAATTTCCTCCTAAAATCACTTGCAGACCATACACTATAAAATTAATTGTATACTTTTTACTTCTTGCCTCATTTCACTATACAAATGAGATACTGAACATACATAAAATTCTTGTATTAGCACCTGCAAAACTTTATTTGACAGAAGTTGCATTACTGGTTGAAAAACAGTCTCTTTCTTAGTCTTCATTGCAGTAGTATGGAATTTGGTCAGCCAAGAGTTGCAAATTGTCTGTCTAAAACCCACTGTGCCTAAATTGATAATGTGCCACAGTGTTAAAGATTTTTGTATCTGGGAGAATTTTTAGCACCTACTGTTTTTATTCTGACTTCTGCTAATTGCAGTATTCCCGCCAAAAAAATACAAGACACTCCAACATTCTCTACCAAAAAAACAAAAAAAAAAAAAAAAAAAGGGAAAAAACCCCTATAAATTAATTCTAATTACTAAGCAAAGACTTTATACAGGATGCTTACTGTATTTAAACTATGAATTCACTCTCTTCCCTTTGAAGTTTTTTAGGGTTTTTTGTTGTTGTTGTTGTTTATTTTTAAATTCTGGAGGAGAGTTAAAAAAAAAGAGTGGGTTATTTTTATTTTTCCTGCAAAAATGAATAAGACTATAATATCTGGGTCATTTGCTTTTGAATTCACTTCATAGGTAAGATATGCTTGGCTTAATTGGTTCTTGCAATGAATTCCCAGTAAAGCCTTCAGGAACAAATTTTGTTTACCATCAAATTCTATGCATGAGTGTTGTGATTCTGTTATGTTAATGAAATGAGAACCAAAGGCCAAATTCCCACCTGAACTAATAAAGAATCAGCTTCTCACCAGATCTTTTCCACTGGGGAGCCAATCCTTTAAAGGCGAGGTGAAATCTGAGGTCTTCATAAAATTTGTGGTCATTTAAAAATCTTGCATGTGCCAAGCTAAAGGTGTTAGCCCCAGTGTCTTGGTGAAATTCCAAATTAAATATTTATGTTCTGTGTGCCTGAGATCTCTGTCTAATTTCATTTAAATATTATTCCTCTCCCTAGTGGCACCATTCCAGTAGAGTTGCTGTGTTTCACTAGTGCTTTTATGCTTCATGATGGCAGTCTAAACTTTTGTGAACGCACAGAATATGCAAGTGTATTTAAAGGAATTAAGACATTTCTGTCTCCTTTAGCAAGTTCTTTGCATCCAGATAAACTGTTACATAAAGGAACAAGGAGGAATAAAAAAGGTCTGTTTTTATCTGTGATCACTGGGGTTGTTCAGCCTGGAGAAGCAGTTTTGGGGAGACCTCATTACAGCCTTCCAGTACCTTAATGAGGATTATAAAAAGGAGGAAGGGGGACTTTTTATACAGGCAAATAGTGATAGGATAGGGGCAATGGTTTTAAACTGAGAGAAAATTTGGATTAGATGTTAGGAAAAAGTCTTAACTCTGATGGTGGTGAGGCACTGGAAGAGGTTTCCCAGAGAAGCTGCGGATGCCCCATCCCTGGAAGTGTTCAAAGCCAGGTTGGATGGGGCCCTGAGCCACCTGAACTAGTGGAAGATGTCCCTGCCCATGGTGGGAGGGTTTGGATGAGGTGATCTCTAAGGTCCCTTCCAACCTAAACCATTCTAAGATATTTCATGGAGGAGCAGCTACCTATGTGGTTTCCCTGGAAATACTACCACCAGCATGGACAGTGACAGCAGGACAGAACCACTCATTGAGATTTCTTGGGAGAAAAATCTACGATTCGGGCTACATCCAAGCTATCTGACAGGAATGAACATCTTTATGAGACATGGGATTTTTGCCACATCCCACCAGAGAGTGCCCAGTGGCAGGTTTTTCCAGGCACAAGGACAGTACAGGTTGGGAGGTACAGGAGAGAATGCATCATGTTTCCAGTGATGTGTGGGTTCTGTCACGTTCCTTTGGAGACCAGTGGTCTGTTTAAGCTCCAGTGGATGCACATTTCCACCATTCATGTGTTTGTAGGCTTCTGGATCAAAGGCTGGAGCCTGCAGCTGCACTGCAGGCCGTGAGCATCTGGGGCTGGGAGAGAGTGGGTTCACGCCCTCATCCCAGCTCCAGCAGCTCTTCTTGGCAACATCATGGCAAGGGTTATTTAGCTACCTACCTTTGAGTTTACCACCTTTAAAGTAAATGTAATAAATATAATAATACTTTTTTTCCCCCCTTCTCATTTCAAACTTTGAAATTGCTCAGTTATGTACCTCTAGCATGAAAACCAGTATGTGTGAGTCTTCCTGTGTCCAAGATTAATGATTTTCAATTGTGGCTGCACTTGGGACTTTCTGAGTAGTTACGGTAACATATATATCTGTACATTGTTTAAGAATCACTCCTCTAAGCTAGCCAGGGGGGATTCTGAGTTACTTTATCTTTTCAAAGTGCATACCTCAACAGCCTGGATCATTCCCTCCTGGCCTTTTGTGGAAAAATGCTTCCCTTGGTCCCAAACACCCCAGACGCTGCACACAAACAAACTTCCAAAGCAGAGATATATGGGAGGATGATCAGAGCAAAGAAGATGAAGGCAATTAATATATTTTTGCTCCAAAGCTTAAAACAACTCTCATCTTCCTCATTTTTTCTGCATGTCACATAGAAGCAGTCAGTAAAAAGCTGTTATAACTGGTTACCTCCTCAGATTCTTGTTGTACTGAAGAAAATCTGCCGAAATGCTGACAAGGAAATAAATGTATTAAGTTCAGATTTATGCCAGTTTAACAATGAGGAAAATTTTAATTCTGTTCTCACAATTCAGTCGTCTTAGCAGGAAGGTCAATAGTAAATACAGACATTTGTAATATAAAAATAATATAGGTGTTCTCATGGTAAGATACTCATTAGGGGAAATGCTTCCCTTGAATACAGTAACATAGTGCTGGCTCATTTTGGCTCAGTCCAAAATGGAGCACAATGACATAGAGAAAAATAATACATGTTAAACTGAAAAACTAGTTGCTAATTGTACAATAAATGTCTGGAATATAGAGTTTTATAATTTTGAATTCTTTTTAGTAATATAAATATATATGAGCCTGGAAAATAATCTCAATAAATTAATCATTTTGAATGTGAGGAGACTTCGAAAAGGGTTTAGATGAAAGTGTGGACAAATACAATTCATTCCTGAATACAATTTAATAAAAATATTGCAATTTTGCATTTAACTTGTAATTTTTTCAAACTATCCAGCGTAGAAGCAGAGTCTCTGGAATACTCATAAGCTTTTGTTTATACTGTCTTACAAACAGCAACATGAGAGTAGGAAAGACAAAGATCTCGGTTCTTTTTATCCCCTGCTCTGAATTTCTGAGCATGCTGATGTGGCTCGTCTGCAGCAGAGAGCAGTGTGATCTCAGTGGCCTAGAAACAGCCCAAGATCAGGGACTAAAGGGAAGGAGAGATGTAGGATGTAATAATGAAAAGCACCTGAAATGGAAAAAAAAAAAAAAGAGAGAAAGATCCCTTTTCAGAATAAATAGGAGGTTTTTTGCAGTGAATTAAAAGTTTGTCTTGAAATTGGCATAATTACTTTCTCTGCACTGACAATTACATGCAATGTTTGTAAGGTTTGAAAAGTGATGCAGGTCCTACCACACCTTAAGTAGCAAAAGATTCTTTGGGAGAGTGTTACTGCATGTGATTTGTGGAGTACTGCCAGGAAATGTGCTGTGGAAACTTTAAAACCGTGCCTTTTTCCTTCATGTGTTATTTCCGCTGCCTAGAAGAGCACAACTCATAGTAATTCTAAAAAGGGCAACAGGGATAATTGGGTTCCTGCTGCTACACGTGTTTATCAATGGGCTACTGCCAGATGTAGGACATATGCTACAAATGGCCTCCCTATCCCCAAAAGAAAAAAAACCCACCCAACCCAAACCCCCTCAGCTTTCCCCATCTCCATGCAGACACAGAGCACCGGGAGTAAAGCCAGGAAGGTTTTTTTGGCTTTGATACCCATACCTCTTAAATTAATGCTTTTAGTCAACTGATGGTTACAGATGAGGGATTGTTTTAATTTTGAACATGGAATAAAAAGCCAAAGCTTTTCATGAGAAATTTAGAGACTGTGTGCGGTTTTAGATGTGTACATAAAAGTTTATACAGCTCAGGCTTTGTATGTGGCTAGTGAGGATTGGATTATGGCTCAAATTTCATATTTTTACGTTGGGAGGTGTTGTTTGACTGGATGCTTTTGCTCAGCATGTGAAAATCAATGCTTACTTTTGACTTTTCTCAAAATGAAAACAGTTGCAAAGAGAACCATAGAATCATGTTTAGTTCAGATTGTTTTGAGTAAAGAATTTCACTGGACTCAAAGGAGAAAGAAAATGCTCTTTTGTTTTTGGTTATTTTAAATGGTATTTCATGAAACTTTAAAATAAATTTAAGTTTAAATTATTAAAAATTAGTGAAATGCTTTAATTTCTTTAAAATATACTTTCAGAAACCATTGTCTTCTAAGAAACTCACTGAGCTGGAACACAGAATCTCTATCTACCAGTCCAGTGACTCGACAAAAGTTATTTAATCTCACCATGTTCCTTTCTTCTTCATCTGCAGAAGCAAAAATCCTGTTGTGCTGTGAAATTAGTGAAGCAGTCCAATATTATTACAAGACTTTTGCAACAGATACAAAACACATGATGGGAAATAGGAAATTCTCAGATTCATATATGTGAACTAGCCTGAGCCCCACTAGGTTTTCTCTCTCTTAACAGACTGTAGACAGTACTCAACCATTACCTGAAAAAAAACCAAAAAAACAGTGGATAATATGAATTTTTTTTAGTACAGGTCTCTGAACAGCCTCGGGGGTGATGCTAAACTTTTGTACCAAGAAAAATTATATTCAAGGCACAGAAATGCTTGCAGCCTCTGGAGTGAGGAGTGATATGTAGGTAAAAGCTGAGGCAAAAGCAGTCAGTGGTGATTAGCAAGTAAGGAATGAGTGTTTTGGAAAAAGATATGAACAACTAAAAGGAAATGTATGTTGGAAAGTAATGCTGTAATAAAACGGAGCTGTTGGAGGTCGGCGGGGAGGTGCTGGGAGATAGACCCTGCATAGCTCCAGGGCAATGGGATAATGCAACAAGAAATGTTGCTTCATTTTTCTTTTTATTATCATTTGCCTCTAGATGACATTCTGAATAGATGGCTTGTGATTCAAGTGCACTGAAATATTATTTTTGTTAACACAAGTGCTAGACAAAATAATGTTTTGAATATGTCAAGCCATTTTTAAATGGCATGTGTTTGTATAGACACAATTTATCTCTCAAAATGCATGAAATTTGCAAATACAGACCTGATTCATACATATGCATTGAGAGGGCAATAAGGTGTTTTTTAAAGCCCAAATGAAGCTTATTTATAGAATCACAGAATTATGGAATGATTTGAGTTGGAAGGGATCTTTTAAAGGCTGTAGAGTCCAAGCCCCCTGCAATGAGCAGGGACACCTTCAGCTACATCAGGTTACTCAGAGCTGTCCAACCTGACCTTGAATGTTACCAGGGATGGGGCATCCATTACCTTTCTGGGACACCCATTACAGTGTCTCACAACCCTCATCATAAAAAATTTCTTCCTTATATCCAGTCTAAATGTGCCATCTTTAATTTAAAACCAATATCTCTTGTCCCATTGCAGCAGGCCCTACTAAAAAGTTTGCACCCATCATTCTTATAGACCCTCTTTAAACACTGAAAGGCTTCAATACACCCCAGAGCCTTCTCTTCTCTATCTTTTATCCAGTGCACTATCTGTACAGTAAGGGATTTATTTTCACTTCAGATTTTATATTTTAGAATACTGTGTTTAAAACAACACAAAGAATTTGTTGTCTAAGTAAATACTAACACAGCTCTGGGAAGAATGTCACCTCCAGTAGCAGAAATGTTTTGTCAATTGAAACTGAGGGTGCAGGAGGTTAAAAATCCAAAAATCAACGTTTTCTGAAAAAAACCTGTTTTGTTGATGGTTGCACATCCATTCTTTTCAATGTTAGAAAGAGTCTTGTAAAAACTATTTTTAAAGCTCTGACATCATAGAATTAATTTGACTACAAAAGAAAAATAATTTTAGCATCAGGAATGTTCCCCTTCACTTTTCCTTTTGCCAAGATGAATGACTATATGGAAACCTTCTCAACAGCTTGAACTGTGTCCAGAAACAACTAGGAAGTGAGTGCTGTTCCTGGAAAAATTATATCCTGCAGGTAGCACCACTCACCAAGGAGAAAAAATGCACCTGGCACAAAGTGATGGCTTCTTTTCTTCTGGGCAAATGAAGTGCCTCAATGAATGCCCTGGATTTTTGTTGGTAATTCAGCACATGGGTTCTGGCAGTTGATTAGAAATCAATAGAAGTGAGGGATGTTTATGCTTCAGAAAACCCATCCCAGGGCCTTCTAGGTTTTCAGAAACATGACATGAAGTCATATCGCCATAGTGTTAAGATAAAACAGCAGAGGTGTGTTACAGATATGTAATTAGTTCAGACAAAATTATTGGCCATAATTTGTCATTATTGCGCATTGGTAGCAGCAGATTTTGTGTTGTGCTCAAGATTCCTCATCTTCATACTTTGTATTTTGCCACTGTGTTGTCAGCACTGCCCACATTCAGATTATTATGGTGTATTTGTTGGGCTGTTTCTCTGGTGCCCTTTTCTGGAAGATTTATTCCTTTATAGACAAGGCTCATTAGCTCTGTAAGACAAAAAAGGCTGAGGCACAGCGGTGGAGACCTGGGTATAATCTTCATCTAAACTGGAAACTAAACTTAAACCTTGGATTTTCAGTCTGTTATTTGGAGGCCATTGAGGCCAATGACGCCATTCTCATTGCTCCCCCAGGAAGATTAGATAAAACTCCCTCAAAGAAAAGCAAAGGAATGCTATGGGTCTGCTGAAGATAAGGCAAAATGTTCCATGTATAGGTAGAAGTTCCCTTTTGATCTATCTGAAATCTTTAGGAATAAGTGAGTATATAAGTCATTAGCAGTGACAAAATTCTTTAGAGACAGAGCATGCCACCTTGAACAAACACCCCAGAGCTTCCAGAGGCTTAGAAAGAGAGATGGCTAGGTCAGGAAAACATCCCCAAATATAAAGATTGGTTTGTTTTTCACCAAGTGATGAATGGTGTGGGTCACCATACATTAGTTACAAACTCTCTCTACTGGCTGTCATTAGAACTTGCAAATGCTTTTTCTCATCAGCAGATTTAGTACAACATGAATATTTTGCTAGTTATTATCTGTACAGAACGAGTGATCACCTCAACACAAACCACCAAATCAACTTTTTGGATGAAAAAAAAGTTCTATTTCTTGTGAGTTTGGGTAAAATTTTTTTAGCAAAGTGTAAGTAGAAAATTCTCTTTGAAGTGACTTGTATTTTGACAACAAGACATACAATTTAATGCCAAGAAATACTGTGCAGATTTCTTCTTGGAACACGTCATAATTTCTATATCCATGCTTTGAGTCTTAAAATAAATGACTAGGAAGTACATTCACAATTCTACATCTGAGTTAATTCTAGAGGAATGTTTTGATTTTTGATCCCTTATGCTCTATTGATGACCCCTTTCTGACTGGCCAGAAAGGACCGTGCTACCTAAAATGCAAGATAGTTGCTGGAATCCATTTTAGTTACCTCCTCTTGCTCCCTCTGAGCAGAAATTGCCAGATGAGCACTCTAATGAATTCTTATGTGTTTTGTAGTGTGAATTGCCATCAATTAGGAACTAGGCTGAGACCATCAAACTCATTTTAATTAGAACCTCTGATTGGATTTATGCCAAGATCCCAAAGGTAAAAAACTAGTACAGACATTCGCCATCTTTTCCAAGTCAAAATTTGAATTCTAGTCAGCTCTCCTTCCCCAGTTTAGCATTTGCTTTCTTGGTGTATGTGCCTATGTATGAGGTTAAATTTTATTTTCCTTGGCAGGTAGTGGAGATGTTCCTGCATGGACTGAGCTGAGAGCATCCCATTATTCCATCCCTGTCATACACCATTCCATTTATACTGGCAGGCAGAAAAGCAATTTTATCTCTCACCCTTTCATTCTATATATTTAATTTCTAATGAGTTTCAGGGATGCTTCATTCCCAAGGCACATTATCTTCCATTATAACCACAATACACTATAATATTTAAAATAATAATAGAGACTAATAATAATAGCTAATGTGTAATCATCAGGCTCGTTCTGTCTTGAATCTGTTCTTACAAAGTCTGACAATTGTATCCTGGTAATAGGAAGATCTAGCCTCTGGATGTTTCAGCTTGGAAAGATAATTTCTTATTATGCTTCTTTATTATTATTATTATTACTATTTTTTTTTTTTTTAACCTTCCCAATCTGTGATTTGAAATTCATGCTTAGAATTCAGTTAGCCATAACCAGTTATCTGAAATGGAAAATTGTTTCCTGTATGGCCAGGAAAATACTCAAATGTGCTTTTCCTGACTCTGGAAATGTCTATGCATTGAATGCATTTGTATGTATAGAAAACTCCACACATAATGTTCTCCAGAATAGCCTTCATATTGAATAGATTTGAGAGCAGTGAACCTTGCAAACAGAATGATAGCTGAGGGATAGTTTTGGAGTTCATACACAAAAAAAATCTATAGGATCCTATGTAAATAGCTGGAGGCTGGAGGAATTAGACAGAGAAAAATTATGTCTGCTCAGGGAATAGACAGTTCAGACCATGTTGTTGACCCATTAAGTCACCTATGACAGTACCGAGACAGAAGCCAGGGGACTTTAGCTCAATCCTCAATTAGGTCATCCAATCAAAACGTGTTTAGGAGCATAACTAACCAGACGAGTTGCAGGATGTCTCAACTCCTGCCCTTTCTGTGTCCCACAACTGAATTTCAGTCAACTACATCAGGAATGAAATAAAGATGAGACCACTGCAACACCAAAAGCTGGTTGTTGCACTAAAACTTCACTTAGGTATAAATATATGCTCATACTGATGACATGTTTCAAGCCTTTGTTGAGATTTAAGCATATTTACAACCCAATGAGTATAAAGAGTTACTGAAACAGTGTAACAAAAATTATTCCTTTCTCTATGGCTTAAATTTTTGGTTTAATTTTTAGGCCAGAATCCAATTTTAGAAGTATTTTAAGGAAGTGCTTCCAAAGTTAGATGTCGTGCCATGGGCAAGCCAAATCCCAAAAAACAAGAATTAATAGTTCTCAATGACATTTCAAGGGTATTTGGGGGGTTTGGTGACACTGAAAACATTTCAGGATAACTAACCATCATTATACAGTTCAGAAACAATTTTAAAATCTTAAGTCAATTCTGTCTTGTGGAAAAGCTGCTCTTTGGACAAGTGATTTTTTTATACATTACATGCAAACTCTGATAACCTGGTAGGTCCAGGTTCGTGGAAAAGCAAATCGTTTTAAAGGATCAAAATGTCCAGTGCTAAAATGAAGAAGGGAGAGCTTTAATTTCAGAAAATTTTTTGAGGTTTTATTTAGAAGTAAGCTAAAAAATGAGTCTTCTTGTTTCCTGAAGTGTTTCCAGTTATTGCCATCATAATCCCTATGGGTGAGTTCCTTTTCTAGGGAAGGATGTCTTTTAACCTTTGTATATGACACTTACCTTGAAGTACATTGTGATAGCTGCTTATGAAAATCATTTCACTTGCAGTTTTTGTGATTTAAGATCATGCTTATTGTTTCATTTCCTTGTGGTTTTTTTATATTATGTTCATAATTTTTGGTAGTTGGGTGAAAACAAATAACAACTCAAATGGGCATTGAGTTGTTGCAGATCCAAAAGTTAATAACTTCCTTCACTAAACTAACTCCATATTCTTCCTGAATCAAATGTCCTGTGCCCAGCCTGCTTCTTTAATTAGATGTGTAATCATAGCAGGTTTTGATTATAGTAAAACAGGTAAAGCTCCCATGAGATCAGCCCATGTCTGGTCATAAGCATATGGTAGGAGGTGGAAATAAGACAGCAGACCAGGGGGGTTGTGCTTCTCACTCAGGGTTAGACATCCCTTATATGCCAAATTTGCAGGGGGAGAACAACTAACTTCAAGCCTCATCATCCAACTTCTATCTATACTGATATTTTTTAGACAAAATTTTACTGATTTTTTAAAACAAAATTTCAGAGCAAAGCAGAGCAAAAGACATTCAGGCAAAGCAACTCTTCTCTGGAGAGCACGTCCTCTTACTGTTGCAGCCTCTATTCGACAGAAGCATTTTTCTCCACTCCAACTTGTGAATCTTTAACTGAGTAAAGGAAATAATGTGATGTTCAGTAGACTACAGTCAACTAAGATTACATTCTTTGTACCATGAGAGTAAAGGGAAAAAAAGCATTTGTTGAGACCAAAGGGCACACAGAGGCAGCCCCAGAGTAATTCAAACATAAACAGGAAAGAAACTTGATAGAAAAGCCTGGCACTGGTCCATGTCAAGGCTAATTACTGCCACTTTGTTCATGCAAAGTTCTGAATTAATAAGGTAGAAGAATAAGGGAATAGAGTGTGCACTTCTCTTCAAGGGCACAGCTTCATCTTTACAAACCTTTTCTTGCTTTTGAATTTAGAAGAAGCCATAAGAGTTGTTTCACAAAAAATATGTTGGTTGGAACACACTGTCAAAAAAAAAAAGCAATTCTGATTTTGCTGACATTAGAATCAAACAGTTTTTAGGTAGGATTTAAAAGTTATTGTGGCCTTATATTTCATTAGTCGGAAACAGTGGCAGGTTTGTTTTACAGTAGGTCAATTTATCTGTCTAGCATTATGCAACTAAGCAGTCAATTTGTTTTCTCCTACAAATATCAGTAATTTTAAAGTGCATTTTCTTTGTTTAGCATTAAAACATGTTGAATGCTGTAATTATTTAAGTAACATGACAGCTGTAGGATTTAAATGGATAAGGTAAAATATGTTCCATTTCTTAAAGATAAATGTGGATATGAGACAATCTTCCTTTTGAGAAATTTTGTCATGGCCCTGAAAATCCTTCTGCAAAGGATAAGTCCCTAGACTTGGAAACAATCCTTCTGGAGGCAGTGGACTGCCCACCTGGGTGATGAATTCTAAGAGTGGAAAAAAGATTTTTTATGAATGGAAGGTTTTTCTAGAAATACAAGTCCACCATTTCCATTTGACATGTTAGAGGACATTGCCACTGGAGTGAAAAACAAAGAAACTGATTGAGCAAATGGCCAAGCTCTGAGATTTTCACAAAATGGAGAAAAAATTCATGTTCCATATCAAACAGCTTTCTCGTGAGTGGAGTCCAAAATTAGCTGTTTCTATTAAGTCTATTCCTGTAATACTCTAAACCAGAGATAATGTCTGTGTGCACACACAGACATTATCTCTGAAAAGAAAAAAACAGTCCTGAGAGCAGACAGACCATTGATAACCATTATCAGTTTAATTTTTCCTTGAACTTAAGGCCGAACAAGGAAGAGTTCATGCTTTCCACACACCCCTTTGATGTTTCATTGACTGCTTTTGTCAAAGTGAAATGTTTGAACACCGGGAACCAGAAAGATGCAATAACTTTGCATAACGTGTGTGATATCACTTTCTGCTATTTGTAGGCAAAACCATGCATTGTTTACTAATGGCTTGATAGCCATAAGATGATTTTATGTGTGCAGCCTCACACACCCTATGTATCTGGTCAGTGACAAGCATGCAGTGTTCTCAGAGTTCAAAAATATCTATAGCTTGGATTTGTTGCTCAAGTGACATCATTCAAGCTATTTTAGCACATTTTATGTAGGCAATATGAATACCACATTTTAAATTTGCCCAGGCCTTCTTGCCATTTTTATGTCAGGAGCTGGAAAGTACTTGAAATTAGATCCTTTAGTTTGAGTCCTGCTTACTCTTCTGCATGCATGGAAAATGTGGTTACTCTACAAACTGTACTTTTTAGTGTGTACACAAGTTTGTGTTCTCAAGGCCAAGAGCATTTGATACTTCCAGGCAGATTAAGAGCCATTCTAACAGCATAAATGCAGGACACAGTATGAAGGCAAAGACAAATCTACTGTTTCGCTGAAGGCCATTAAAAACTGTGATTTTTGGCAAACCTATCCATTACTGTGTTAAACTATAACAGAGATATGTTCAGAGGGGAAACAGTATCCCCTTTGTTGAGCAAGAAAAAAAAAATCCTGTTTCCAAGCTGCCCTTATAAATTCTTACTGAACCCTTTCAAGTAGCTTGCCAAGACATTAGGCAGTTTTAGGAGAACACTGGGGTGCAGATTAATTCTTAATAAATTGATTGATATCCCTACAAGTAAGCAAGCAAGCTGTGTGCTCAAATGCCATTTAGGTCCTGTGCATCTGACAGCTTCTTGTATAAATTATGGTTTCATTCTTTAAAAGACCAGCGTGTCATCTGTATTAAAAGTCTTCAAGAGCCTACAGTTGTTTCACATTATGGCTTATTGTATTACAGTTCTGGTATATTCTTTCTATAAGTAATCTTCTGGGAGCCAAAGAAATAGGAGCCCTTCAGAGTGCAACGACAATGACTTTTCCATGTTTCCGTTCTGCACCGTGCTAGTGGGGGAGCAACTGGAAGAACCTAATGGAAGCTTCCTAGGCACCCAGGTTTCTTAAGGTTTTATTCAATTTTCAGTAGGTTTTGATTTCCATTTTAAAGAGAGAGCTGGGAGACACCGGTGACTCCTCACAGACAGTAAATATTCACCTCTCAGCCATCATTAACTCCCAGAAACCTAAAACTCAGTTTCAGTTGGTCTGGTTGGTTCTGGGGGTGGTGGTGACTGAACAGCACTCCCAAAGTGACTGAAAATTATCAGACAGATTAAAAAAAAACAGGATGAAAACCAACTTCAGGGGTAAAATTACTCTACAGGTAAAAATGCATTATCATACACATTTCCAGTGGAAAAGTGTGAAGAATCTATATGTAAATTTCAATGGCATTAATTTAATTCCTTTGAAAGTTGTCCATGTATGTGTCAGAGATGTTTGGTAAGAAACTCTAAGAAAAATGGTATTTCATTTGTTTCAGCCATGCTTTTCTTAGGAATAAGGGTATTTTTTTTTTACACCAACAACAACATGAGAAGTCACTGAATTTTGACTGGGTTTTGTAATCAATGTGATTTTTTCCAATTGTCAAACTACAATTTTTCACACACATGAAAGAGATAAATGATCAAATGAAAGCCTGAACTACATCTATGCATATACACAATTAAAAATATAGTTAATTTGAAGGAAAATGTCCTTTAGGCACCATTAGAAACCATATTAGAAAGTATTTTCTTAGAAAATGAAACTATCATACATTAAAAATTAGAACAATGATTACACCAAGCATTTTGATGGGGGTTGACCATGGCTGGGCACCAAGTGTCCACCAAAACTGTCCCCTTCTCTGCTGGACAGGGGAGAGAAAATACAACGAAAGGCTTGTGGATGGAGAGATCACTCACCTACCACAGGTAAAACAGACTTTACTTGGGGAAAAATGAATTTAATATAATACCAATCAAATCACTGTAGGATAATGAGAAATACACTAAATCTTAACACCTTTCACCCACACCTCTTTTTCAAGCTCAACTTCACTCCCAGTTTTCACCATATGCTGTCTCTGCTGCTCCTTCTTCCTGCTCTTTCACGCTCCCCCTACAAAAACTTTGCCATGAAAATTCAATAAACATTTTAAATTTTAATTTTTTTGCCATGTCTTTATATCATACAATTTCTACTCTTTAATTTTTTGTGAGTCAGCTCTTTCCATGGTTATTTTTCATCCTTTCACATTACTTTTTGGAGACTTTGGATACTCTTGCAATTTCCAGTTTCCAAGGAAATCCCAGTTGCTTAGGTTAACAGGTTGAAAATGAACTTCCTGGAAAACATTTCCCAGGTATTTGGGATGAGAAATTGCCAAGTGTTCTACACTGTTTAAGTGTATACAGTTGAGATGCACCCAGAATTGCTTCATTTAACCTTCTCTGCTAATTTTGCTTCTAAGCCAAATCTCAAAGCTGATCTCTGTTTGTAATAAAGAAATAGCAGCCTGTCCAGGGATGCCAGGGAGTAGCACCCACCACGTGTGACTGAATTCACACCTGAGTTTTATTTTGCAGGTTACCTGTCAGTAACTTTATTCCAGGGGCTGGAATAATGGCAAGGGTAAAGCCAAGGTGTTACACCTGGGTGTGGCAGCAAGTTTCTGAAACCTGAGACTGTATCTGGTGCCTTAATGTACTCTAGCATCTAAAATAAGCTCCTTATCTCTTTGGAGAGAAGTGAGCTTCTGAAAGGCATGATGCTAGAGTATTGAAAATAACTGACATGAGTGGGCAAAGAAGGACTGTTACTAAACAGAAAGATGTTAAGCATTTCCTTTATTAAAACAAGTCTTTGAAAATATCTTACAAGTAAGGTTTTGCAGAAAAGGCATTAATGCTCTTATACACTAACACTTCACTGGATGCTGTGAATTATTTCTTACTAATCTATCCTGTTAGAACTACTAATGTTACTCTCAAATATTCTGAAATTATTCTTTTTACTCTCTAAAAGCCTTATTATTGCATGTGTAGGCTTCTTCTGTTTTCTTTAGTTTTTTAACCCTTCTGCAGATAAAAATCTAAAAATCTATTGTGGCACCCAGAAAATCATACCTCATATATTCCCATAAAGGGTTCATGTGCACTGCAAAAACTCTGTGCTGACATCTAACTTAAAAATAGAAGGGCTGTGGCATCAAATTTTTCTTTTCTAGCCTGTTAAAATGCACCCGCCTGTTGAAATATATCTTTTCTATACAGAGATACCAAATAGTTGATATATGAACATTTTTTTTTCCATTTTCTTACTAGGACCCTATAATAAGGAGGGGATACCATAGGGGCTATTTTATTGGCTTGTTAGAATGCAGTACATTGATCCCAACTGCTAAATCATTTTTATGGCACATTAACAATATCATGACATCAGGAAACATATCTTTCAGCTTGAGGGACCTCTTTCCAAACCAAATGCATCCCACATGAACACTGAAAACAAATCACATCAGTCTATTCTACAGTGGAATAATAGAGGCCATTTTCAGTCTTAAAAGTGTTTGCTCAAACGAGTCTTTGCTCAGACTTGAGATTACATTTAAAGGTTTGGAAATACCTGAGGTTTTATCCCAGCATTGTGTTACACCCTTAGCTTAAAAATGTATTTGTTTGGATTTTTTTTTTCCTTTTGGTGGAATGCATTGGATTATTTAATCATATATTGATGAAAAGTAATCGATTCTGGAGTAAATTATTACCACTTCTTGGTATCTGATATCACTGTGCAGAAAAGGAAGATGGAGAAAGTAGTGGATGGTTTGGCCTTCCTGTATTTCATAATATGTGTGGCACTCTCTTAATCAGATTATTGGTATAGGGAAAAAAGCATTGTACTAACAATGTTTTGACTCTATCACAAATATTTCTGAAGCAGGAAAGTGAGCATCTGATTCTAATATCAGATTTGCAGGGTGCTTCACTTCATATTGGGAGAGGTTCTCTACTCAGCATTTATACACAGATTTACCTCTCAAAGAACCAGCCTTGCCCTGTTTATCCCTCTTTTTTCTTTATTCATATAATTTCTTCTACTGTTTGTTAATAGTGACACTCATCCTCTATTTCAGAAATCAGAACAGTAACTACTGAAACAGCAAACATTTGCAGTGTTCATTATTGCCTGCAGCCTTCCTTTGATATGCAGTCTGTGTCTCCAAATTAGCAAATTAACATGAAATTGGCTGGGATGGGGAAGGCTGAAGAAAATAATCTGAATATATTTTTAATATGTTCTCTTATGCTCTATTAAATCAGACCTGATATCACCTTTGTAAAAGCAAAATGAATCCTAAGAAATCTGAGCCAGGGAACCTAATCCAAATTTCCAAGAAAAACATCAGGCATCTTCTCAGAAAGGACATGGTGCCTAAAAATACCCAAATTTATCTCTCATATCAGCCAGCGCTTGTCATTAACAACTTATGGCCTCCTTTTATCTAAGAGAAATACTTGGGCAGGTTCTGTATATGTTATTAACTATCAAAGTTTATATGAACCAATTCCATTAAGTAAAACACGAGAATCTTCCACTTTTAATTTACTGCTTTTCTAAGGAGGAAAAGGTCTCCTTCACTCTTCAAATAACTTCATTGGTAGCAGCATGTATGCTAATTTCTCAGCTGTTTCTTATTCTGCAGGGATAACCTGGCACCTGTGCAAAAGAAAGTGAAATGATTCGTGTTTCCAACTTGCTTTCCCAGACTCCTGGTTCTCCATATCTCCTGATGTTAGATATGTAATGACCATCCCATTGAACAAGAGACTCAAAGATTTAACTTTTCAGTGATGATTATGACATGATAAAGCAGGTGAAAATACACTGATCAGTAGGTAATCCTTCATTAAGTACACTTAGTTTTGTTTCTTTCTTTCCTTTTCTTCTCTGAGACCGAAAAAAAAAAAAAAAGCCAATGGCATTGTATAATAAAAGAAATGCAATAAAAGAAATGAACACTATATATATGCCAATATCTGAAGGTAAGTATATATGAAATCTGTATGACTCATTACCTTATTATCCTATAGATGGGAAAGTATATTTTTGCTGAGAAAAACACTAAGTTTGTATATTTTGGCAACCGACTCTTGACAAAATTTTTAACTGTTTTTCGTATTAACATCTGATTTGGCTCTCTTTAAATCTTAGTCACAGTCATAGAGCATTATTAATGGATTTCTGCAAGTGTTTGTCTAGCGTGGTTGTAAAACACTGAAAAAATAGAATATACACTACCTGCCTGTAGGGGTAAAGGATGTGCTTGTCTCATCCCATGGATGACCTCCCCTTCCCATGTAAATGCACTCACATGTGCACACATCTTATATTTCTCTCTTCCTTTTAACAGCTTCTAGGTGCAAAGTGAATTCTGTGCTGCCAACCTTTTTAATTTACCAAGGGCTGGGTTTTGCTCTTTGTACCTAACTGTGGGAATGAAGTGATTGGCACTTAATCACTCCTGGAGATGTTGTCCCCAAAGAGATGCTCCTCTTGTACTGGCAGGAAATGCTTCACTATATCTTCTCCATAGGTAGTTCTGGTTGCTCATCTCTATAATCAGTCTGGAAGAGGGAGTGTGTCTTGCAACTGAACACAAATCTGATCCAGAACAAAGGAAGCTTCAGCAACATCACATGTAAAATTTTCCAGGGCCCCCAAGCAAAGACTGAAAATCAGGGGTTCATTTTTGATTCCTGTTGTACTCTGGGGCTTCTCAGATTTCTGTGCTGTTTGTGTGTTACTCTGGTGTTGACTCTCCATCTGCTGGGAATATAACTGAGAAAGCATTTGATTTCCTGTCAGCCTTAAGATATCAATCAGGTAATAATCAAAAGTTGCTATCTGAGCCTCCCTCCCGGTACAGATTAACACTGTGAGCCCTCTGCCCAGTGCCACTTGGCCTTCTCCACAGTCCTCCGTCTCCTTATGGAATGTGTTTGCCAAGTACACCCTTGAGACTTCAGATTAGACTCATGTCCTGCAAGAAATCATTACCTCAGAGTTTCTTAGTTTCTTTATCAGACCTATGACCAGAGAAATACTTGTACTAGATGTCCCAATAGATGCTCCCTGCATCTTTAGCTGCATTAGAGCAAAATTACTCTTCCAGAAAAAGAAGAATTTTAAGAGCCCAGCACTGCACTAATTCCAATGAAAACTTTATAGGCAGCAGTGAGTGGGAAAATTTATTATCACCTGATTTTCAAGGTTGGTTTTTCTTTTATTTTGGGGGGGGGAGGGTGGTTTTTTTGTTCTGTTTGGGGGTTTTTGGTTGGTTTTTAAATATATATTTTTAGAATTCAGCACAGATTCTCAGTATAACTCTCATCACCCAAGGCATTACGTATGGAGAGAAGTAATTGATTGCTGGTTAGTTGTAGCTGTGACTTGTGTTTCTATTAGAATAATAACTTACAAACTCTAACAGAAAGCAGCTATTTTGTACACTCCTAAAAAGCATTTGTGTAAGTTTGGTGTGTTTGCCTCATACATAATGTATACTTCTTAATCACCTGCATAGCCAAAGGATGGCACTTTAAATTGATGACTGTGATATATTCATACGTAGAACAAATTAGTTTAAGGACAGATGAAGAATAGATGTGCACTCTAGCTAGCATGAACTGTTACAATTATAGAGATTATTACAACCAGAGTCTAATACCTTCCAGACATCAGAAATCATTAAGTGCCAGAGTTACATAGATCTACAAGCTAGTTTTATCACAAAAATATTACTGCATTACAGCAGTTTCAGTTGTGCTACTATATTTGAGATTAGAATATGCCTACTAAAAATATTTATTTTCACAGGTTCCAAATTTAACCTTAGAAACATACTCAGGAAAGCAACATGATACAAATATCCCCAAGTGAAAAACAGAGAATTATAGGGAGGTTAATTTTGTCTTGGAGCATTTTATTTCCAATACATAAGAGGAAAGTGTTGTTTTAAATCAGTGGAAGTCAGGGTGAAACTGTTGACCTGAGCAAAGCCTAGCCCTCAGACAAGTGTGGGACTGAAAGGAGCTCATTTGCTTGAGGGCAACTTTGAAAGTAAGGAATTTAGTCATATCTATTATAAGAATCTATAAAATATTGCAAAATCTAAAGTCACTTCAGGCTGCACTTTGGTCCAAAAGAGAGCACGAACCAGACCACTACATCCTCATACCTGCAGGTTTGCATGTATCCTCCAAGTTGAATGTGGCTAACTTTCATGACTTGAGCTACTCCCAAAAGTTACACTGAAAGAGTAACTGGAAAGCAAAATTTATCAAATAGGACATTTTTCCTCTTGAAAACACTATGAAAGAATGACTTGCCTACTTATTAGATTCTTCTCCACTCTTAATCCTTCCATTTGCAGTTTCACTGGTGCCTAAATTCTTTACTTACAAGTACTTTGCTTTTTATCTCCCTGAGGTAAAAAAGGCATGTGCACACGATAGGTATCCCAGAAAGTCATAGCAATAGTCAGGAAAAATGTTTGTACCCAAAAAAAGATCAATGAAAATAATGGTAAATGGTATTTTTTGCTTGTTTTGTTTTGTGTTTTGTTCGTAATGCCATAAATCCAGTGGTTTTGTCTTTGTAAATTACTATTTTTACGTAGTAATGTAATTTCCTACATAACCCCAGACATTATATATATATGTATCCTTTCCCCAAGTCATACTTACTCTCTTACTGGCAAGAGGAAATATTTTTAAACTAAAAGAGAAGAGATGTTAGGAAGAAATTACTTACTGTGAGGGCGGTGAGGCACTGGAAATAATTGCCCAGGATTCCCCATCCTTGGGAGTGTTCAAGTCCAAGCTGGATGGAGCAATCTGGTCTAGTCAGGGGCTGGATACAGATGATCTTTAAGGTCCCTTTAAACCCAGGCCATTCTATGATTCCCCTTAGGACAGGGATTGCATGGTGGCTCTGTGGAAATGTAGTCTAAAAGAATAGAATATTCATTTTTTGGTTTAGTCTCATTTTTTGCTTGTTGCTGTGTCTCTGCACTGGCTTGGGTCCACCTGGTGACACAGAACCTAAAGGGGAGAATGCTAACACAGTCCATCTGCTGCCTTCACCAGGGCTGGAGGACTGCAAAAGAGATTCAAAATCCCACAATTTCTTCCTACTACCACATCTCCTTATTCTAAACACTAAATAGTGACAGGCACAGAAATGCTCATGCAAGCAGGCATGGAAGAGAAAGGAGGCTCAGAAAGTGAAACAATTCCTATCATCCTGCCCTGGTAAAATGTGAATCATCATCAGACTCCCGTAAAATAGGGGAAATCAACCTCCTCCATCCCTCACCGATCACTCCCACATGTTCTTTTATTAAGACATGACAACTGACATTCTTTTCAAGAGAAAGAGGTAGGTTAATGTGGTTTTTTTCAGCAAGCCAGCCCTTGATATGTTTATGCACGTCATCAAAATGCTATGAATTTTCACTGTGGAAGTCTCTTGGTTAAAATGAGGTTTATATCTGAATTTTTTTGGTCAGCTGCTGCATCTGCTCTAGATTAGGCAACATATTGAATGCAAAAAGTGAAACTAGAAGCAAGGAGGACAGCATTTTGAGGTTGGATTGACAAGAAACAGGTCTTTTCTGGATATATGAGTCTAAATTCTAAGTTTTCAAAAAGCAACTGACCTAGGTAGTTAACAGCTAACTGCTGTGTGACTGCAATGGACATTAGGCCTTGAAATTCCTCTGAAAATCTGAAAACAACAAAAATGTGCTCATGCTGAAACTCATGCAATTCAAATTCAGATGGTGAGGGAAACAAAAGACACCAGGGAACAGAAATTATGACTTTTCTTTTCCTACAATCTTTGGGCAAATCTTGCACATGCCCTGTTTATAACAGGGTACATTATTACTTGAACTCTCACAAAAAAGGCCATAATATTAATGAATTAAGAGATGGGAGACCAGAAGCTCTGTAACTTAGCTAAGCTGATGAACGAATCAATGTGAATTCAGACGAAGGTAGATTGGTTTGTTTTGTTTGCTTGGTTTGGTTTAGGTTTGGGGTTTTTTTGTATAAAAGGATTCTCACTGTAAAGAAAACATCTAGAGTGAAACCATGAGTGATTGTTAAGATCCTTAAGACTTACTTTAAAATTTCTGTATAACTCCACAGTTCATGTTTGGAATTGTAGGTCTTTTGTATATTCTGTATCTTTATTTACATGTAAATTGATGAAATATTCCCAAAAAAGAAGAAAATTTTGGGTAGAAGAGCAAATGTCAATTTGCATAACAAAGAACTATGATAATATTTCAACTATAACAATATACAGTATTTAATTTTAAAAAAGTTTCCACAGTCAGTGCCACTAACTGAAGTCTGTACCCACGCCACCCTTAAAATGTTTCTGTTTTTTCCTGAAGGAAATTATTTGCATCCAGCCAAATATTTTTCAATCCAGGGTGGAAACTGTTGATCCCAAGTTTGTTGTAGGGCTACATTCCGGTAATTTAAGGGAAGGAATCTGAAGGTGTGCACTGATTAAACCCTCAACAAAAATGTCTCTTCCAGGTGCAAAGTAGATTCCACAGCAGTGGCCATGCCCAGTCACCTTAACTTCCTTGGTCCCTGTACATGAGTCCTATTTTTGAGTAGGTGCTGTTCATCCATGCAGGCTCCTGTGGTGGATTCCTTGGAGCATACAAAGGAGGGAGGCCCCAGGTGTGAGGTGGTAGCCAGAAGGAGTCTTGTCTAAGGGGTCCTTTTGGTTCAGAGCTGTAGCAGAGGTCACATCTTCCTGCCCCTATTACAGCACCCTACAGGTACAAGAAGTGGTGATTTGGTTTTGGCATATCAGATAGTACTGAAGTAGATATATCCCAATTACCTATTGACTGGCATGCAAAAAGGACAGAAAATAGCAGTTTCTCCTATAGATTAAGTTGGTTTTAGTGCACTGACAGAACTACAGATTTGTCAAAAACTTTTCTCTCTTTTTTTTGTAATCTGTCTACACAAAGACCAGAAGACCAAAGTAATAGCAAATTTTTCCACTGCTACTCTACACTAAAGAGCAAATGCTGTATCCAAACTATTCTCAACCAAGGCAGAAATTTAAATGTAAATGGTAAGCATGGCTTTAGGCTGCTTTATTTATTTTTTTTTTCATATTCTGTCAATAACTTATTAATGCTATTTTCTGCTGTTTAGTCACCAAGAAGTCAGTGAGGTCTGTACTGCAAAGTTTCACTTTGCTGCCAAAGGGTCCATATGCAGGGGATTCCACTGCACAATGTTGTAACCTCCTTATCTCAGGCTGGCATTGCACACCACTCGTCTCTGTATGTGGCAGAAGCTTTATCAGCACCTCCAGCAAGAAGCACCACTCTCTGGTTGGAAAACATCTGTGTTTACAGTTAGAAACGTCAATCAACTTGTCCTTTTAATTCTCACTATTACTTACTGCACTGTCTGTCAGCAAGCAGCAAGCTTCCTGGCTTTACCAAAACCTGATATATTCTGAAAAAAAGGAGCAAGGAACAGTCTATAATAGTATAGTACGTAGGATTGGGGTTTTTTTAAAAAAATACTAGTGTGTAAAAGGACTTTACCAATCTGTTGATATTCTTTTGTTGTTTAAGTCCCTTGTCACTTCAAAAAACCTTAGGAAGGATACAGTAATATACTATGCTGGCAGCTTTGAGATATTTGTCCTTAACTTCGATTTGGGGTTGGGACACACTTATGCAGTTGGAATGCACACCATTACAGAATAAAATTTATTCATGCCATTACAATGCCCAACAGCACATCTGTATTCCCACTGCATGCCAAAATATCCAGTAAGCCGAGTCCACTGGCTTAATCCCTGGGCCATCCACAGTTCCAGTGTTATGTGTAGTTTTTAGTCTGTGTTTAAATTGTGCACAAATCATGGTCAAATAATTCACTCAAGACCAAACAGGGCAGGATCTGGTTTCACTGGCAGGAAAAGGCATTATGGAAAACTTAAGGAAACCACAGAATCCTTTTGCACAGGGTGTGCTTCTCACTGACATTAGCACAAAGCAGCCTTAACAAGTGAAAGAATCTGACCATGCAGTTTCAGAAAACCACTTATTTTCTCCTTCAGTCATTTGTAAGCTCTCAAAGAAAGCAGAAAGTCTGTACTCATATGCCTACCTAATCCAATATCTCTTATTCCTCTGGGTCAAGGTTACCCAGTTCTGTCAGATGGAATATAAATTTTCTGTAAGACATTGACATTTGGGGGCTAGAAGGTCAAATATAGGATTGCTCCTTTGTTGTGGTCAGTTTGTTCTGTGTAAAGTATGTAATGTGACATCTTAAAGAACTCACTGGTACTGACATTTAGCTCATTTCCAAGTCCTAGCTGCAAAGTGTACCCTCACTTTCCAGGGAGTGAGGATTTCCATGCCATGTATCATATGCCATATATCAGAGACCTCATACATACCCAAAGTGTTCTCTGTCAGTGATCACAAGGTTTTGCTTCTCTGCTGAGTTCTTCAGCAAACAGAACCCAGTGTTCCACTGGGTTGTAGCTCGCTATTTTAATTTGTGTGGTGGCAAATTGTTTTCCTCCTACGGTTTTCACCAATTTTACAGGTCATTACTAGTTGACTACAATTGGTGCAATTTGCCTCTTCCAGCTGATGTTTAATAATAACTGTCATTCCTGCCAAGATTGTGCATCAGTAATTTCTGAAAGTATATAACACACAACACATATGTGGGTTGACTACCTTACACTCTTCTGAAAAGCCATTTAATTAACTGATAAAAATCAAAGATTGAGTGGAGGGACCTTGAGAGGAAGCTAATTCGTGTGTTTATTTGGCATTTGATACTATGTTGGCCTCTAGTAATTGCAAAAGTTTTGTGCTGCACGTAGCTTGTTCCAAAGGTAACGCTGGGAAATGTGTTCACTTCACCCTTTGCACCAGTTCTTCAATGCCAACGACCTGAAGCAGAGTGCACTGAATGTCAAACCACAGAAAAGGTGAGATGTGGTGGGGCTTTCCTGACCGTGAAACCGAGGGCAGCTGCTTTATTTGCAAACTGGTTTAATCTCCTTGCAAGCAAACTTTAAACGAGGAACTGCTGAGATTTATGGTTCCTTACAGGCCCCTAAGTGCTGCACATAGTGGAAAAGTTGGAGTGAAAACATGTCGTTTACTTCCCCTGGAGAAGAAGTATTTCATGCAGGCAGGTCAGAGAGCCACGTCTGGATCATTGCTGACTTAATATGTGACCTGGACAAGTTATATAAGCCCACTGTTTCTGCTTTCCCAAGTGTAAAATAGGTAAAATATTTCAGTGCACCTTAATTGGTTGACTGTTTCCTATACACTGGATAAAAGAAGATTACTGCATGTTTAAGCATCACGTTTCCCTTTTATATTTTGTTTTAACCACAGCATGACAAGATTTTCTCATTCTTCCTCTTACACTTAGCTAGTTGGTGTGCCTGACGGTTCTTTTTTCTCCTATTTTCTCCTCCAGTTTTCATCTCTCTGTGCCTTTGTTCTCCTTCTCGCCTATTTTATTCTGCTTCTCTGTGTTTCTTCCTGCTCTGTTTCACCATAGTCATGACATGAATAATTTCTATTCAAGAGTCTCACTGAGTATTTGATACACTGAGGCACGTTTTTGCTGCTTGCTGTGTACACACTCTGTGGAGCATCAGTCCCTGTAGGCTGCCTGGTACATGGTTCTTATTCTCAAGTACTTTTGCTTCCTGCATGCAAATGCTCAGGGGTCTGCTGGAGTAAAACACTCCCTGAGAAGCTCAGTTTTGCCATGATTCTGGTCTGGAGTCTCCCAAGGAGTGTTCCTTTACAAAAAAAGCTATTTCTGAGTCATAGCCAGTGACTTGAAGGGGCCTGAGAAGCAAATCTGTGACCCAGCTATTGATTGGACTGTCATTTTGTCATACATAGTAAATACCCGGAGGCGCTGGAAGGAAAAGAGGAAGAAAGGGAGTTGCCAGACCAGAAAAGCAAGGAATAGGGTTGTGAGGCTGGGAGGCTGAATTTCCTTAGAAGAACCCTGTGCCAAGGGACAAAACCTTATAGCAATAAAGTCATTCAACCTGAATGATTTTATCATAACTATAGAAATTATTTTAATGTAGCAAAATTTTGTTGCATGACAGTGAAGATATTTCCTCAGTATGGACAACATGAAATAATACATAGACAGCCCAGCACATCTGGCTATAGCACCACAGTGGTACATTTGCTATTCCATGATATAGCAAATATCAAATATTTCAAGAGGGAAATGAAGGCACTCTTGAAACAGGTCATTATTGTCTTTTTTAGCTGTCTAGTCTCTCTTTTTATTCTTAGCTCTGTTAGCTGTTAAATCACTCATTTCTCCTCAGACAGAGCTGGAACTCACTGCTGGCCCTGGATATCACAAAAGCAGATAAGGTTAGGATATTGGCTTACAGCAGGTCCTCCCCACCACTGCCCTCCACAAAGATGAGTTTTAGTGCACTGTCCTGGTTATGCATTGCTCTGTTGTTTTGTTGGGGTTTTTTTTGTTTTTACTTTGAGGGGCTGTAAAACTATAACTGAGGCATCTATTAAGGGTGGCCTGATTGGGAATTTAAGGATGTCAAAAAGAATATTAAGGGGGGTTTGCCATTGAATGAAATTGGAAAATGGCGGTAGGTTTCCTTTCCATTGTGTTTAACACAAAGAACAATACCTAAAGGAAGCATCCATTGCATGCTGGCATCTCTTAGCTCTCACAAACCATGTGTCCAGTGGAACTGTACTGGCAGGTCATTATTCACTTGAATTTCTTCTGATTCATCTGTTGAATTCTGAATTCTGTGAGGTTTAGTCTCTGGCTAGTTACACATATGAGAGTTATTTCACCCCTGCCCTCTCAGAAGACCCAGATGCAGAAGGAAAGGGCTGGTCATTGGGTGCAGGTGTAAAATCAGCGCAAGGCACCTTCCCTAACAGCTGTGGGGGGTGAAGGGGAGAGAGGTCAGAGACAGGAGCAAGGCAAGTGGGTTTGAATACATATATATTGAAGAGGTTTGTCTTCATTCTATCAGGGATTGCTTGAATATAAATGTTTTGGGGTGTAGTTATTTTGGTTTTAAAACACTAGAATGTTTCGGCCTGATACAGCCAAACAAGAATATTCTTGGGTAGTTCTTCATTATCATGAAAAAAAATCAAACTAATCTTCTTGGCTCATAGTTCCAGCGGATTCTTTACATTTCTCTAGCTTTTCCATAGAGAAAATGAAAAACACATTTATAAATGACCTTTAGTTTTTGCCATCTAGTCAAGCGTTCTTTGCACTGGCACAGTAATACCATTATCTTGACCTTTGTCTCCCTCATACAGTTTCTCTTTGTGCCTGTCACTAGCCCTGGCTCAGCTAGTAAGAAGGAGGAAAAAATGATAAAAAGGCAAAACCTACAGACTTATTCAAACTGTTAGGCTGTGTAAGCTTCTGTTTGTTCCAGCTATGCTTGATTTTGTTCTGTTTATTTTTGCATTTTCAGCTGGGGTTTTCTATTTCTTACCCAGATTTTTTTTATTCCTCACTCGAAGTCTATTTAACCAGGTATATATGTGTGGAGAAACAAAGTTTAGGAGAACTTTAATGTGAGATTTTTCTTGTCTGAGTCATAGTTGTGGTCTGCCTTGATGTAAAACCTTCCCCAATACCATGCTGTTGCACTTCCATGTGCAAAACAGTCGTATTTCTTTGAAGTTAAAATAAAAGTGCTTCACTGTTTTCTCTGACTTCAACATAATCAAGCAGCAAGCATCTATCTCTAAATCCTACATTTAACTTTCAATCTGACCTTGGATTAATCCCTTTACCTCACCATGCCTCTGTTTCTTTTCCTGCCCCAGATCAGCATGCAGGCAGTGCAGTGAGAGTTGGGGAGCTCAGTCTTAATTCTTTAATACAGCTGGAAAAAATCCCTCAAGACATAAACTAACAGATTTCAAGCCATGCTTGTTGGCTAGTTTCCAGTCTGAGTGAAGCACAGAGCTACAGGACGACTAATATGGCTTGAAAATATCACTTGAAAGCCTTTATCTCAATAGTGTTTTGACTGATGCATAACTTGCAGAAAGACATTCAGTTTCCATCTGAAAACATCAAGAGATTTACAGTGTGCCAGTTCTTTCTGTAATTTTGTCCTTTGTTCTGTGATTTATTTCCAAGCACATTGCACGCTGTTATAACACATAAATTTAATAAGAAATGTAATCTACTCTGTTTCCTTCCTTTCCTGATGTGTAGAGAAAAAACTATGGAGGATATACATTTAAGGACAAGTGGCAGAGCTTCACTCTCTGTTCCAGCCACAAGGACTCCTGAAACAGGGTTGATGTGCATACAGATAGATGGTTTCCTGTTGTTTGTTTTTGGCCTAATCAAGCAGATTGGGATGAATGGTAATGGTGATGTCTTTAGCACATACCAGAAATTTTCTTTGCTTGTGAGCTGGAAAGCATTTGCAGTTCGCAGCAGCAATAGCAGTTGACTGAAGATGGGATATTTGATCATTACCCTCGTAATGGGAGTCGCTGTTTTTCCACATAGGCGTCTGCTTATGAGCTTGGAAATTAAGAGCATGTTTCATCCATCGATCTGAAAAAGCTCTTTGTAAAAACGGTTCCCATCGAGCCAATGATGAAATGGATGAGCAGACAGAGAGAAACTAGCTCAAGGGGACGAGCAGACAGCTGGCAGAGCTGGCAGAGGACTCGGGTCCTTCCGTAGTTCAGGCCCCAGGGACTGTATGACTCCCCTGAGCTGATTTTCCCTTGCTAGACTCAGCAGAAATTCAGAATTGTGGTGATCCCAAGAACAGGCTGTCCCCCAAGTAATCCATGGCCAGACTTGCATGAAGTCCATTTCTGTTCTGATCCTTAGGGCTTGATAGTTCAAAACCTATAATTAATTGCATCTGCTTACATGGTCTACTTCAGTCTTTAGTAACAAAACATGAGATACAAAACATTAATTAATTATACAAACCCTTACGTGAGCAAGTCTTGCATAGGGATGCTTTTTATAGATGGGCTTTGTGGAAAAGGCAAGGCACTGTAATTTTGGATGTAGACAGGGCGCTGTCTGTCCTCAAAGCTGAGGATGCATTCCACATGAAAATAAAAGTGCTAATTATATGGTATATCATACAGTATCCAAGATTCGTGCATAATTTTTTAATTTCCTACCACCTTTTTGTTATCTTCCCATTCATTGGCCTAATTGATACACTACCTATCCTCTTTTGTGCCAAATACATTTGTTTTCCTCCTTCTAGGTCACAGTTTTACAATTATCACCATAGCAACATTCCAGCTATAATAAGAAGATACATCTTCTGAATGGCTGGTGATACAACATTAACTGTTAGAACATAACATTTTTCATGTTGGAAACATCTGGAGTTCACAACCAGCAAAGATCTGTAAAAATGTCTGTAGCTCTTTAATAATCACCCAAGGCTGCACTTGCAAGCTTTATTAGGATGCATTACAAACACTCTTTAGTCTCCAAGCCGGGAATATGATAAAAATAAGCTTTACTCCAACACCAAAAGAAAAAAGAAAAAAAAGAGTTCAGTTCAAAAGTCATGTGACTAAAAAAAAAAAACAAACAAAGAGAGAGAGAGTTTGAATTTGCCTTCATGTCAAGGCCTTTTTTTAGAGAGTTGGGCCAGACTCCTTTCCTCTGCTATTCCCAGCCTATTACCTACAGCACTAATATTGCTATTTACTGGCTGATTATATCCTCTGGCAAGATTCGGACTGTGTCTACTTCCCTGCTGCAAACTAATCAGTTTTCAAAATTAGTTATTGATCTCAGGCTCATTGTGGAGGACAAATTTAGTGGCTGGTTCATTGAGTATCAGCAGTGCCACTCTTTGTGTGAGCTGCATAGAAGTGAAAACAAACAACATATTCAGGCCCACGTACATTTATAATCATCTAATATAAGGAGGTACAAGACAAGTACAAATGCACTGGCAAATGAAATACCTTTTTTTTTGTGAGAAAGGTAATGTAAAGAAATTAAGGACTATTCCTCCCTTAAAGTACACATATATTTCTTACTATCTACTGTGGAGAGTTTATCTGAGAGAGAACACACGTATCAGCATTATTACTGGAAAATATTACTGTTACTTAATCTGAAGTAATTTGGGGTGCTGAATTTATTTAGGGTTTTTTTTATTTGTTTCAGTTGTACTATTTATTTCTTTCAGTCAGTAAGATTTTCTACTAAGTACTATAGTATACTATACTAAGTACTTGAGTTTGGGATTTATATTTTCGTGACTATCAATATGCTGCCATCATCCATTGCACAACAGAGCTACACAAAATCTTTTCAGTGATTATTATTGCCATCCCTTTGCTTTTAATGGGAACTTATCAGATGCAAGAAATTTTAAGTGGAAAAGTTTTCCTCTAAAACACTGAGAAAAAGATATAATCAGTAACACAGCATTTTCCTGGAGGTGGAAGGCCCATGCCCAAGTTGTTTCTCTGCTTGAATGGAAGTACATCAACACGAGGTTTCATGGTTCTAAATTTCATCCCCAGGTGGACCTATAAAAGTTTTGAAACCTAATTCTTTTTCTGAGAAAAGAGATTCCCATGTAGGTTCAGCTGCAAGAATGCATTTTCTAGTCCCTTTAGAAAAACTCCTAGTCCACGCAAGCATATTGAAAATGTCCAAAATATTTTTAATAATAGTCTACTCCCATCCAACTTCAACAATTTCATTATTTATGATACAAAAAACATGATAGAAATGTTTCTTCTCTCTCTTAGACATTATTATTCTTAGGCTTTGTACTGAAAAGAACCTCAGTCTTTTGCACATTTCACTGTTGAAACAGTATACAGAGTATCTGCCAAGTGTGTGTGTATAAATATGTATTTCCAAATTAATTTAATATGTTCAGTAAGTCTTTTATTTTATTATGAGCTCCTTGAATTTTATTTCAAGGTTAGCATTTTTAAAGTGTCCAAAAAATGAGAATGTCAAAACCATTATTTGCATGGATTTTTCATTAAAAACTATAATTTTCCAAAATTCACTCAAAACTTGGCCCAAATTTCCCAAAAGGTTTATGAATCTGGACTCAATTTCTGATTTATGGAAAAACCACACACCAGGTCCTTGGCTTTGCCTGAGTTTTGAGACTTTCATAGCGCGGTTTATTTTTGATGCACAGAAAAGCTGGAACCTCGATAAATAGTTGGTGGTCTGTGTTATGTTTCCTGTTTGAATGATACACGTGCACACAAACAAACTTCCAAACCAAAACTTTTTGATTCGTGTTGATGCAAATTAGAAATTACTGAGAGTTTTATTGCGAGGTTCATTTTAAGTTGAAAGTTTGACCCTACATTCCTGTATGCTTAAAATTTCCATAAAACTCAACAAGAGCTGGAGAAGGCAAAGAGTACAAATCCTGTGTATAATGGGAATTGAATCTTAGAGATGAAATAATGAGACAGTGGAGTCACTTGTGTATTTCACCCTTAGTTTCTGTTACACTGTGATGAATTTGAAACACGCTGCTTGTTTTCCACAGTCCTTGAATGAAGCCGGGGTGTTAAAACATCCTTCTCACTTTTACCTCTCAACTTATTAAGAGGTAGCATAAGAATTATATATTTCACTGCAAAATATGAACTAAAGCCTTCTGTGGTTAGCATATACTTTGAACCAAACACTCCTTAGTCACCTACATTCCTGAACTGATGTACCTGAAACGATTCAGGTTTAAAATCCAATTGTACCTACAAATCAACAAAGTATCTTAAAAGATATGAATGAATTAAATGTGTGCTCAATTTAATTTGAAGATGGGCCCCCAGGTCTAAAAAACCCAACATTTACTTGTTTCAGTGAAGCAGTCACTGACCAAAGAACTTGTATACAATTGATCTATAAATACAACTAAATCAATAAAATATTTTAGACCTCCATTTCAAGCCTATCTAGGTCATTTAAATGCTCTGTCCTCAAGGGAATTAATGAAATTAAAAACTATATTACTTTTTTATTTGAGCATGCTCTGCCTGCCTGCAATTTCTCTGCTTTCAGATCTGGAGTGAATGGTTCCTCTAGAGTTAACACAACCATATTTTGCCCTAGATTTTTATTCAACTAAAACCAAATTGAAAACCAATATGCTTAAAAATGTTTTGGTGCGCTCAAAGATAGGACTAATCAACCCCAAAAAACCCACATTAAAATGCAAATGTAAGGGTTTGTATGCATGATACATTTTTCAAAGAAACAATCGCTCATATAAAATTCAAGCTATATTTTAATGAGGTTCAGTTAAGAAAGAGGTGGTAAAATTCAAGTTGTGAAAAATTCAGAAGTCAAGGTATAGTACTTGTATACTGGAAGCCAGTACTGAGGTAAAATTAATAAAATTTTTGAAACACATTAAAAGACAATTACTTTTGTCACTGAGATGTTGTTACACCAAACAACCCTATGCTAAAATGAAGTAAGCTTTAGATTTGTATCTAGTTCTGATGGATTTTGGAACTGGTTTGCTTCCAAGATTTTTTTTAGCAACTTTGTGTGGCTGTGTGCCAACTGAAAATGTTTCAATATCTTTTAATTATTTTTCTTCTTATGAAAATAATGGTAATTTCATAGGGGTTTATGTTTTCATAATAGAAATCGTGTTTGCTATTTTGATTATCTCATATGCCAACACTTGATAAATAGCTAATATCTGTAAATGGAATAAGAGATTCAGAGGTTCAGGTATTTAGGATTTTTGAAGCTTGAAAATTCTGGTTTGAAAATTTTTAATCTTATTTTTCATGCCATATGCAGTCTCCTGAGATGCACTGAGAATTCTGAGATTAACATGATCTTAAAAGAAGTAAGCAAAGTTAGTGCATCTACATCCTCCCTTTGAGTTGGATTGCTAAATAGGCCACCAGCTGTGATTACAGCTACATCTCTAGTGCTACTGAGTTGTAAGGAAAGAAAAAAGTCAACAATGAACTGTTTAATATAATTTCCATCTATCTTTGGTGCCACAAATTAAGATTAATTTAATATTCTAATTTATATGGAATTAATTGAAAACATGACATCTCTGTTCCCACACTCAGAGCATGTTTATCATTCAACAGTAAGATAAGTTACAGATGTAAAATCTCAGGAGAACAAGTCCCTGTGATTTTGAGTGCTTTCAGTTGTTTATGGGTTGGTTTTATTTTTTTTCATTTTAATCAGTAGCTGCTAATTAGGATAACCAAATTACTACAGATTTATTGTCTTATGTAAGTGAATTTGTCATCTGTGAAATGCAATATGACAGAATTTGGGGTCCATTTGAAGATGCTTAGCACTGCACAAGCTATCCTCATGCAGGCGTGGTGATGGCATTGACTACCAATAGCTGGTTTGGGTTTTAAATTGGAGAAGGGGATTTTCAGTACAGAAGGAATTTATCCTCTTCTAGACTTGTTCCAAGCATGATTGCACCAAAGCTTTTATGGATGATCAGGGTAGAAACACTGTTGCTCCTTTAGTGTAGCACTATTTTCTTTCGTGTAGATTTTCTTCCAGTAAAAAGTGAAGGACTTAATGTGTGCAAACTATCTTAAGTCCATCCCAAGAACTACTGAAATATAAAAAAAAAAATCCAAATGGTGTTAAGCAGGTTGGTATCGTGCAGCACTTGACTGGATTCCTACCATGTAAAATATTCAGGTTTGCTTATACGCTGCCATTGAAGTTCAAAGCAGAGTATTTGGTTCATTTAACAACTGCAGACACTCCATTAGCCTTTTTCCCTACCAGCCTCACATCTCATATGCCTGCCTGATCCATCTGTCACATTTTGTCAAACGTGAGCATTCTCGGGGAGCAGCCATGATTTCACAGTGCATTGCAAAATGGGGCTCCAACCTGAATACCCACTGAACCACAGACTAAAATTTTAATAATAGAAGAGCAAATGGAAGCTCTGCAATCAGGAGGACTGTGAGCAAGGAGGAATGGTTACATTAATGTAGATGTGTGGTGGGCAGTAAGACATGTAAATCTTCACTCAACGGATAATGGAAGGACGGAAATATCAGGTTAGATTACACAGTCAGGCCTCTGCCTTTGGAAGTACCCAGTAAAAGATGCTGAGAAGAAAGCTGAATAAGCCAAGTACCCAGAATCCTTTCCTGGTGCTCCTTGATTCAAAATAAAAGAGCACACAACACCTCACAGATTTGGCTTTTCAGGGTAGAAATAGATTATAGGGAATTAATTGCAATCTAAATACAATACACCTCAACAATCTGGCCACTGACATTTACATACTCAATTAATGTGCAGCATGATTATAGGATGCTAAAAAAGATTTATCATTCCAAACAAAAGGCATTTTAGCATGTTATTGAAAAGACTTGTGTGTTTTATATACATATATATGTACATAAACCTTTCTGTCTCTGCACATGCAGTCATACTGACACACAGTTATAAAGAGCATACAACTATAGTAGAAATCTGTTACACTGACTTCTTACTGTCATTCTGACAGAAATTGTGACTTATGTTGGGTGCAGAATATGTAATTTTGTAACAACATCTGTATCATGGTGCAATTAACTTCTCCCCTGTCTACACGTACGATATATTTTTTTAATATTCTTACATGCAAATTGCACATTGAAAATAAGTCATAAGTCTTGCCTTGTAAGATAATAAAAAAGTTAATATTATTCTGGTACTAAAAATTTAGCGTGTAGGAGGACATTTTTTGCTGCAGGAGTTATTTAGATGCTACACATACCCAGCCAGTGCATCATGATTTAAGAACAGCTGTACTAGTTAAGTTATATAGTCACTGTCCTCCTTGGGGGGTAGTCAGCAAAGTGCTCGGGAAAAGAGTTTCATAAAAGGCTAAACATTGAGCATTTTCTTAGTATATTCTCCCATTTTCAGACAATCTGTGGCACTGAGATTTTCTGAGCCAGAGGCTGCACGCACATCTTTGTGCTTAATGGCCCTTAATGGATTTTTTTTCCTAATCATTTGCCTAATTATTTTTTTAACTCATTTATCCTTTTGGCCTTCGCAACATCCTGTGGCCAGGAGTTCCACAATTTAATTATGTGTTATGTGAATAAGCACTTCCTTTTGACCCTGGATGCATTAAGAATACTTTATCTGTATTTTTTTCTTTCCTTTCTTTTTTTAATTCCTTTTACTTTTCTTGCTGATGCCCATGCAGCAGGAGCTGCTTGGAAACTTTGTTGTTCAGACTTTACCTCAGTGATCTTTGAATCAGAAATGGCCCTTTTGATGTTGGCATAAGCAAGTTTATGAACTATAAACCGTACATAAATGTTGGCTACATCCTGAAGCATGAGAGAAATGGGTTTCTAGTCCACCTCTTTTTTTGGTTCTTTCTCATAGTTTTAGAGACTGGGTCCCTGATTAACTTTTGTGGTCTCATCCTTTATGAATCCTAACCTCTAGGGACTGTGAAGAATTAATGAATTTAAAAAAACCCAATCAACCACCACCTACAAAAACACCCCCCCTCCCCCCCCAACCCCACAAACCAAAACACAAATGACATTGTAAGTTTCAAATTAAAATCTAGAAAAAGACTAAATTTTGTCTGAAGAGTGTGTGAGAAAAAGAAGATTAATCTTCACGTTTTCGAAATTAAATTCCCTCTGGCCACTGAAGATCTGGTTTTATTCTGTAGTTGCTCTTGCATTTGTCATTGGTGAGTTTGACCCAAAGAAATGAGACATAATTGAATATCAAGATTTGATCATTAAAAATCAAGAAGTAAACTTCTTTAACGTAAGGAGTGGAAGAAAAAGGGACTTTTGAGTGAGTATAACACCACTCCCAACTGAGCTATTTTTCACTAAGTAACTAAATGTGGATTTGTGGCTACACCTGAGGTGCTGCACTGTAAAAATGTCAGCATTACAACTTTTGATTTAGAGGCAGAAGAAATAAAGCAAACAATAAATCTGATGAGGTCTCTGAAGCTGAGGTTATATTTCAGGATAACTGAATCCCTTTTGTGGAGAATGTGCTTTACTTTAATCTGAGTGCCAGTGTTTTTGTGCCAGTTTTATTTCAAATTTTTACTTCACAATTCTCAGGCAAATGTTCTTCCAATGGCCTTGACTCAGCCACTGCTGTCCAGAAGACAATAAATAATAATAGATGATGTGCATAATATCCTTCCTAGAGAGATTATCACAAATTATTTTGCACCCTGTTGAGCATATCATGACTCCTGGCGTGATGCTTGGCAGTTCACTGCCCTCCAAATGCACCGCCTGGTCGCTTCCTATATCCCACAGTTTCTGACTGTCGTGTAGATTATCTTTCCTCTTGTTTTGCCATCAGCAGGGATATAAAACTCTGTTTGTACTACTGAACTTACCAAGTGATATTTCAGAACCTTGGGTGTACATGTACAAACAGTCTTCATGGAAGCTGTTTAATGCATTTCCTGTAAATGCTTAAAACGGCTACAGCGCAGCTTGGCAGCTCAGCTGTGTGTATGTTCAATATTTTTATATTATAGCAACTGGACATGTAAGGTGTGCTTAAATAGGAAAGGTTATACAGTTTGATTACCTGAACTGTTTTTCAGCCAGTTAGGCCTGGTCATAAAACATGTCTTATGTTTTATCTCAAGAAATACACAGCAAAACTGCAGGAACATGTACCATATCAGATGCCTCTGGTGCTGAATGGAGACAATCACTGTGATTTGAATCTTGCTGATTCATCTCCAGTGTTTTAAGAGGACAGCTGAAACAGCCGGTGAGTCTGATGATTCTTCAAGTAGAAAAAAAAAGGAACTTTTCAATATGAAAATAAATGCCGTAGCTGATTTGATAGCACTAATAGTCCAGCAACAATAAAGGCCCATTTCCTGGAATCAAAGGATTCCTGGACTGATGCCACACCCACATAAGTTAAGGAGTAGGTGGAGGCATCTGCTTGCTTGTTTTCTCTTGTATGACCAGGGTTTCACAGCTCAGCCTTCCATTTCCTGGATATTTTCCTCTTTATTTTTAACATTTTCAAGCATTGGAATGCACAAGGAATTCAAAATTAAAACCAAGGCAGGCTCAAGATGCAGCTGACTGAAATGTTTATATGCCTCACAATGGCATTGTGAGGCAGTGTCTCCTGTTGTCATAGCCAAACTTCAAGGAACAGATGATTCCTGCCTGAGAAAACTACATTATGAAAATCTGGAAGGTTCTCAGTGCTTTGAGTTGTTCTGACTTCTCAAATTGTGCTGTTTAGCCTAAGGCGTGAGGATGCAGTTCCTCTTCTGGGAAATAACTAACAGCTTGCTAGTTCAACCCAAAAGATGGTTCAACCATGAGAGTATTAAAAACAGTAACATCTTTTCCATTCAAGATTCCCATTATAATACACTTTTCAGGTTTCTATGGAGAAAAAATAAAAGTCAAGCACTCTTGTTTTGCTTAGCTTTTAAAGTTTCAGCTCATGACTCATTTTAAATGCCTGTTATATACAAAATAATTCTCATCTAAATATTTTATTAATGTAAGAAATAATTCATTTTAGGTTTGTGTTTAGATTTCAAAAGTTTTGGGGGAGCGCATCTCTACTCTTTCCTTGCAACTGTGCAGAATGAGTTCTACACTTGTGTGTTGAGGGAGGCCAGGCTTTTACCAAAGGAGTCTTTTATCCAGGGCATGGTAAAAATGGAAATACTGTTCTGTGTTGTTCTGTATTGTTTGTACAAGCAGCAGTGGCTGTCACCACAGTATGTTAGAAAAAGAAAAGAAATGCCTGTGGAGGATATCAGAATGATAAGTCTTGGTCACAGAGGCCTCTCAGGTTCCAGTGAGCTCTGCCAAACCTCAAATTCAATCAGTTTCAGGGGAGGCAAACTCTCAGTACCTGCTCTGCCTGCAGTGTTTGAGTCATAGCTTTCCCTTGGGGTAAAAAACCCCACATGTAAACATAGATATAGACATATATCAACATATAAATGGGTATATAGTAAGTATATGGTTGGGCAACTGCTACTGTGCAAGGTAAATGGAAAATAAGTCTTTATCTTGCCATCTGGAAAGAACCTAATTTCTGGTCTCATCTGGTTCTTTCTCTCAATTTCTGTTTTTGTCCCTTTTAATCTTGGTGTCATAGTTCAATCCTACTATCTCAAATCTTCATATTTCTGCTTCTGCTAATAGTTTGATGTTTCCTACACTATATCGAGCTGACATAGAACATATGGCTGATTACTGAGTACAGAAGTTATCAGCTAAGATTTCTACACAGAAATGGTAGAAATCCATGCCACCACGGAGGGTATCACTAAAATTTAAATAGACGATAAGTATTTCTTTAAATACAGTAACAGAATCAATGGCTCTCCCAAAAAAACTACTAAAGCCTACATGACATGTTTTTCTGGAAGGGTCGGAATGCTTTACTGCTTGAATTTTTAGAAGAAGAGCCAAAGAGCAACAAAATTTACTTAATCAGCACTTACTCTTAAGGGATTTTACTGATGCTGAATGTTTGCTGTTTGAAAATCAACACTTTAGTTTGGTCTGACCAACATTGCTTGATGGAGAGTCAAAGCATATCTAGAATTGTTCTAGCAATACTTAAGTGTCTGAAAAAGTGTGGTCAGCAGGACCAGGGATGTGATCATCCCCCTGCACTCAGCAACTTGAATCCTGTGTTCAGTTTTGGGCCCCTCACTACAAGAAAAATTGAGGGGCTGGAGCAAGTCCAGAGGAGGGCAAGGGAGCAGGGGAAGGGTCTGGAGAACAAGTCTGGTGAGGGGGAGCTGAGGATGTTTAGCCTGGAGAAAAGGAGGCTCAGGGGAACCATATCACTCTACAGCTCCCTGACATGAGGGTGCAGCCAGGTGGGGATCAGCCTCTTCTCCCAGATAACAAGTGACAGGACGAGAGGAAACGGCCTCAAGTTGCATAAGAGGAGGTTTAGGTTGGAGATTTAGAAATATTTCTTCACAGAAAGTGTTATCAAGTATTGGAACAGGCTGCTGAGGGAAGTGATGTGGTGGAGTCACCCTCCCTGGGGCATTTAAAAGACGTTGATGTAGATGTGCACTGAGGGACGTGGTTTTTTGGGGACTTGGCCGTGCTCTCCTCTGCCTTCTGAGACCCATTGGATTTCTGACCCCTTGTTCAAACATCCCTCAGGCACCTGGGCACAATGCGCTTCTCTGGGCTCCCATCAGGTGTCTTCACAAACCCAACTCCTCCTTGGAGGGGGCAGAAGAGCAAGACAGTGAGTTCTGGATATATTTGCCTATAATTGGTGCTCTTGCCACAGATTACACTTGAGTAAACTCAGAAACATAGGAGATGAAAGCTGAGGACATGTACTCAACCATCAGTCTGAAGGAAAAAATACAATCTAAGTCCAGACTCAATCCTGTTTCACTCTGGTACACAAATAAAAACCATATCCATCCCATAATTTTCAAACAATTCATAGTACAAATACATACGTGTTTAACTTATTTTTGAAGTAATCTCTTATTGCATTTATGCAAAACTTTGACCCCACTTCTCCCTTAGAACATCACTGTCATGGCATGCAAGGTCAGCTAGAATTTCAGGCACAGGAAAGGGTCAAATAGCATAACTAATTGCACTTTTATGAAAGACAACAGAACACAAGTTCACTAATTTAAGCCTGCAGTGCAATCACATTTAAATGCTGAATACCCGTTTGAACCGCAACACATTTTTTGCCCATACATGTTGAAAATTCAAGCGTAAAAATTCCCCAGAGAGATGATAAGCACTTTTTCTGTTGTGTTTCCTCCACATTGTAAAATCAGTACAAGTAAAGTGTGTAAGTAATTTGATGATTGCTTGGGCGTTAGCACTGTTTGTGCTTCAGAGAGGATTTTCTGATCTTTTTAGCTCTTTAGCCACACGTCTTCTATGAGAGCATTTCTTCATTCTTCCGTGGTGTTTGCAGTCAGTTTGGTCTTTATGTAACTCCTCTTCCGTAGTTTTCCACTTCTCCACTGGACATTTCTCTGGTGTTTAGTGCCAGCTGGGTCTCATAATGTGTAACAAGAAGATCTGATGCTTCAGAATTTTTAAAATAAGTATTTTGCGTTAAAACTTGTTTACCCTTTCCTTATGCTGAAGAAGACTACAGGAGGCTTCTTCTAGTCTATATGTGTGTTAAAAGTGATTCAAGATGTTCTTAAAATTTCATCTTTTAAATGCTTAATTTGCTTCCTTTATGTCAGTCTGTGAAAGCTAAGGATGTTTAGGTTTTCTATCTCTGTTTTTCATGCCTCTATGAAAATACAGATTCTTAAAAATACATCTTAGGTTTGACCACATACATCTTTTGCAATGCTAGGTAGCATTTAGGTAATATATTTTTCAGGAGGTTATAAAAATACAAGCTTGGCAGTCTTGGAAATGTTCTCTGTTAGCAGTAGGAGCACTAAACAAATAAACAAACCTATGTGATTTGCATTAGTGGTAAATGAAGCTGTAAGAAATCACAGTATTCACTGCCCAGCCTGTGTTTCATGATCAGTCTTAAGAACTGGAATAAATTCATATTAAAAGATATGGAGCTATTGATGCACTCCAGAGGACCAAAAGCTGGGTGATAACATTTGCTGGGTGATAAACATGATCAGGACAACTTCAGCCACTACCGGCTCTCTCCTGTTCCCTTTGAAAACGTGGCAACGGCAGGGCTGTGTGCAGCAGCTGAATGTCCAGTTGTCATTTTTGCTCACTTAAACCCACTTGATCAAACCAGGAGAACTAAATGCAAACTGGCAGTCACTCTTCCTCTGAGGAAGCAAGTTGATATTGGGTCTATGTGCAGCAGATGCGTAGCTAATGCAATAAATATGGTTCTTAAATTTTGTATATAGAAAGTGAAAACTGCTCATATTTTTTAGCTCTTTTTATTTTGCATTTCGCAAAGAAGGGTTTATCCTGTATTTCACATTTGAAAGGCAGACAATTGCTGTAAGTGATTCAGAATATTTTTGGACGCTTATTTATCAGCATAAAAGAGTAAAGCTTTATGAATAAATATAAAAATTCTTCACAGCTTTCTGACTTCAGAAATCCTCTTGAGGTAGCTTCTTGAACTCATATATTTATAATCTATACATTGGAAGTATTCAGCAGATTTATAATGTTTTATAAATAGTGTCAAGCATATTAATCAGCAAGCTTTTGTGATTTCATTCAAATCGAGTCCACTAGGATTCCTCTGACTTTGTAAAGTCAATCTCTTAATTTTTTTTTCCTATGGTGTTTCAGGGGGTCTCTACTTAGTTAATTTCTCCAGGGCTTTATTATCACCTTCCTCCAATGCTTACAAGCAGCAAAGAAAAGACAACAGAGACTGAGGAAAAGCAAGAAGCAAGATGGATGCTCAAAAATACTTCAGCAGTTCCAGTCAGACCTTTTGTAGAGGAATGGAGTATCTTGTTCCACATAAACTGGATTACTCAGCACTTGTGTAAACTAACCTTATACCCCTTCCTTCAAGTGTATCCAGACATTGCTCATACCTCAGTTTAATTAGGGTGAGGGTTTCTATGTAATGTGATGTGATATAATATTAAGTGCACACAAATATTTGGCTAGACAAACATCTGCATTTTCACTTCTGAAGTTAATCACAGTCTGAAAAATGCTGGAAATGAATGGCCCGATGTATAGGAGCAAAGTTTCTACAGTCATTTAAGGAACAGTGCCTGCTTTGTTATGTACAGGCCGAATATTCACTCAGATAAATAGGGGGTTGGGCCAAAGGGTATCGAATCCTCTCACATCTTTCTCTTATTTACTACTTGGTAGAGCAGCACCTTTCTCAGCAGACACTCCTTGGGAAAGAAGACAAGTTTCTCAGGGCTGGACCATGATTAATCAGTTGAGGTCATTAGGGAAAATCCAAAGTATCAGTGGAAATTGCCCTGTATATTCTAAAAGCATGTGGAGAAGGACTGGTGAGGGGCAAGCCACAGTCACAGTAGATGCCAAACAGACAGGATACTTATGGCAAAAGAATTTATCTTCTCTTCCTTTCTCTCTTTTCACATGAAAAGATTCCTCCTGTGGTAGGTGGGATAGGGCTGCACCTATCTCAGAAGCCAGGCAGCAGCACTAGAAGTGTTCACAAGTTGCTTCCCACACTAATGTTCCCTTCCCAGGCCGAACTGGCATTTTACTGGAGAGGTACAGTTTAGCCAAGCACTGGCAGCTCTGATGTACTCAGGTTCCTCTGCTCGTGCCCTTTCCTTTGGCTTAGTTCACTCCTGCATGTTCTTTATTATCTAAGCAAACTGATATTCAAGAGCCTTTTTTTCTTCTCTTGGAAGGTATTTTTTGAGGATTTTCTGTCTCAAAAGGCTGTCCCTGATTAGCTCAGTGGATGTAGAATAAGATTGTTTTGCTGTTTTCTCTAGAAGTTGTCACTGCAAACCCAGATGAAGCAAAAGCACTTGTCAGCTTGGCGAACTGTATGTATTTTGCAACTAACAGGAACAGTTTAGCTTTTTCGTCCTCTTTTGAAAATCCAAGAGACCTTGATTCTGCACATAAAAGCTCTGGCAACAAGCCCACAGATCTCTCTTCTAAGTGTATGCCAAGAGTTTGAGTTAAAAAATTCAAACAGAAAAGATTTGGGGCAATATGGATAAAAATTCTGTCCTTTCTTTTCTCCAACTTTAAAACTCTTTCCCTTTATGATATCATAATCTCTAAAATATATGCAGTATTCTTCAAAGCTCGCCTTCGCTTTAGCAGCTGCTCTGGGTAACAAAATAAAAACAAGAGAGCTCTTTGGAAAAGCCTTCTCTCTTAACAGAAAAGATCCATGTTTTCCTGCTCCCTTTTAAAGACCACATGCACGATATCTAATTGTATTTACGTCGGGCACTGATTTTTATGGGTTTTTATTTTCTACACTTTAGTTCCTGAGGTAGGTGTCAAAGCAGCTGCCATGGCAGGGAGGAGGTGTGCCAGTCTCCTGGCAGTGTTTCCCTTTGTTTTGGCAAGAGCAGTGCCTCCGGTGCTGCAGTGCTGCCCCAGCGACCATCGCCCCCAAAGCCAGCCCTTCCATCCTTACCTTTGCTAACACCTGCAATTACCATGCTGAGGTTTTAATTAAGAGGTTGAAAAGCAGCTTCAAATGTGCCCTGGGGGTCTTTTGAAGGATTGAAAAGAGGTGTTACCTGTTTAAAGACAGGAGGGAAAGGGAGATGATATCTGGACACCTTATAGATAAGCTTTACAGGGTGAAAGTTCAGCACATTTTCTTCAGAAACGTATTATTGGAATTACTGGAAAAAAAATAGAGTTTTCTATGTATAATTTTCTCATTTAAAATGTCTTCGCTCTTGCTTTTCACTTTTAAAATACCTTAATTATACAGGTGGGGTTGTTTCTTTGCTTTTCTGTGTTCGGATATGCAGGTTTATTCATACTGAGAATTTTCTTCTTGTGGTTAGTGAATCCCAGGTGGATGGCAGTTCAACCACACTCAGGAAAAATAATGTGTGTAAAATCACGTGGAAACACACACATTTTTTTTCTGTTTTATATAGAGGTGTAGTACTCAATGTTATTAATGGGGTATTTTGGTTTAATAGACAATGCTGCTATGTTTTAACACTTCAATATTGTTCAAAAGTAGATCCTGGGAAAAATAAAACATCATTTACTTAAATAGCTTGCATGGCAGGCAAGTGTTTGAGAGTCAATGGAAATCAATACCAAAAGAGACATTTCTACTACCCGGCTTTTGAAGAAGATGTACAGACAGGGCTGTTAATTGGTTTTCAATGGAATAATTTTCAGTGGAGTTCATAATTATTCGGTTGTATGTATCCTCAGACCACTGTAATTTCCCTTTAACTTCCAAACTCTCCACTTTCTATGGAGCATTTATAAAAGCATAACATTAATTTGCCAGTTTCTGGCAGACCATGTTCTACAGGCCTCATTTCTCTAGTGTCAGATGACTTTGTGGTTTTAGTGTCACTTGAATTGCCCTAAATTTCTCCAAGAAATATGTTGCAAACAAAAGTTAAGAAATAACTTATAATTTCTATTTTTGAGCTGGAAATATTTTAGCGGTCTTAATTTTCCAGGCTAGTTTTCAATATGCTGCCTCTGAAGTTGTTGCCTAATTCCTTTTCAAAAAAATCCCATGGGAATAAGCCCTGATATGTGTGTGCCTCTCCTTGTGTCCGTTCCTCCCCGATCAAAGTTACTTATAATTAATTTTCTGAAGTTTGGTCAACATTTTGCTGTACCTACAACTCACTGGCTGGATTTGGTAATGTTCTGCTCAGCCAGGGAATGAAATTACCACTGAATATGGCACACTTGGATTGTGCTACAGGGATTATGCCCACTTTGAACACAGTTTAAATTAAGTAGCAGAAGAGTTTAGGGGTGCCTAAAATGTATCTGCCAACTCCAGGTATGTCAGTTCAACCTTCATTAACCTGACAACCTTGTGCATGCTATAAATAACCACAGTGTGGGATAGCAAGTCCTGAGGCACGGGAGAGATTTTCGCTGGAAACAATTCTGTGAAAGCTTTTAGGAAGACAAGCTGGAAACAGCCCTAGATAGAAGCAAAGATGAATAAAAGCCAAGTTAGAAGCCAGAAAAGATATTCTGACTTAGAAGAATGCTTCAAATCTGAAATAATCTGGTGTAAAGATCCTATAATTTTGAGATGAAGAATTTTAGCATATGAACGACCAAGCCCACCCCAGTTATGGGTACATAGAAGTTTTTGGGTGCTATCATGAATTATATGCAGCCCACTTAGAAACAGGCAAAACTAATATTTTATAACAATTCATGAGGATAATGAAGGAAATAATTATTTAAATATTATGGCAATATTAACTCAGAACTGTGTTTGCTCAGGTATTGAATATTAAGAACATAGGAATGAGGCAATCAGTCCAACTCCCCTCTGAGTGAGCAGACTTGTTTAGCCCAGTGTCCCATCTCTGCAGTAACTAATCAAGGTGCTTCCGGAGAGACTTTAAAATTAAATCATAATTATATCTTTTGCTAGCACACCCCCCCAGTGCAGCAGCATCAGAACTTCCTGCTTCAGGTCATAATCTGGATGGTCATGTTTAAGTGCCATTAGTTTATCTTATCTTGATTAATTCATCTAAGTGTTGTATTTTTTTGCATCTTGAATATTATACGGCCATTAGTTTGACATTGCTGTGCAAAAAAATTTAAAAAAATGTTTTCTCTCATTTGCTTTAAAACTATTATCTCATTTTTTAAGCTGGCCTCAATTTTTGCATGGTGAATAATGCTTCTTGAGTGATCAGCTTCACACCATTTATGACTTCCTTCTCCTTAATTTGAAGTACCCTTCCAGTTGTCCCTTTATTCACTGGAGACTATCAAGTCTTTTCTCTTTGCAGAACTTGTTCTGCACCCCCTGCTCACACTTGTCAGCCTTCTATGTTTTTATTACTTGGACCATATGATTTTTTCAGACAGCAGAGCCAGAACTGCATACAGTAATTACAGTGTGGGCACACCAAAGATCTACAAGCAGTTTAATATGTCTCTGTTTATACCCAGACTCCTTTCCCAATAACTCCCAACAATCTGTTTGCCATCCTGACTGCTATGGGTAACAGCTAAATCAAATCCAGCATTGTGTATGTTTGGGTTTTTTTATTAGCCTTCATTCATATTTATTGATAGTGAATTGTAATTGCTATTTTAACTATCACTCCCTAAACACATTTGATCTTTCTGGACTCTTCGGGGGGTTTTTTGTAATTTTTGACCATGATGAATAATTTTGTATCATCTGCATGCTTTGGCATCTTTCTGCTAGTTATTTTCTCAGGCAGATGAATGGAGTAAAATAAAGCGTATGGAATGAAGTGAATGGGACAGATAACCACAACAAGGAGAGGGTGATGGCTATTAGACATGAACACTTTTTTCTGAAGCAGTCATCTTAAATCACCACTTGCAAAGCTCATTAGCTCATGGCATTTTCTTGCCTGTATTTGAGGAGTGTAGTTCTGAGGACTTACTTATCATGCAGGGACTTTACAGAATTACACTCTAAACTTCCTTTTATTTCAGCTTGAAAAGGTGGCATAAAAGAAACTGTGACCTAGAAAAGGAGAGAATCAAGCCTGTAATGGATGATCTTAAAATAGCAGTGTATCCTACAGATCACTCAGGATTGCTGTTTGTGTTATGCCACTCCCAGGGATTATTTTGGTTTATGATCAGGCCTTTGTTCTCCTATAAAGGTTTGTGGCCATACCTGAATGTGGTCATATCTATGTGAGGCTACTCTAGATAACATGTGGTGGTGTATGCTGAAGTACAGTGACAGTAATATTTAAACTTAATATTTCTGCTCCAGGGAAAAAAATAACAACCCAATTGTTTGCTGATGTGTCCACCTTCGGCTTCACCCTGTTGCCTCTATGACTTCTATTTGCTTCTTTAAATAATTTTAAACCCATGAGAAGCAACAATCCCTGCTGCCTAAGGCTGGTGTGCTTCCACAGATTTCAGCAAAATTTAATTTGTTTAATTCTAAGGAAATTTCTGTGAAAAGTTTGAGATGGCATCTCTAGATATTGTCAAGCATAAATACCAGTATTTCTATACTGTGCTAAGGTATAAGGAAAGAGAACCTGGAATGGATGGATTTTTATTTTCAGGTGGGATAGATCATATTTCTTGTATTTATCAATTCCCTTTAAAATAAGTCTGCATTGCTCAAATGGTGACCTTTCCTAGTGTGATCCTTACAGATCCATCCTTGTAGATGGTTCTATTTACTTTTGCAAATGGGGCTTCTACATTCTGTTATTATTTTAGGAACATGGTATCTTTCCAGGAATTTCATCTCTCCCAGAAATGTGTGGTTGTGTTCTCTCGGGGTGCACGGTAAGAAGCGACGGCTTCACTTCTTCAGATAGTTCTGCACGAGAGTGTAGGAACAGGAATACTGGCTCAGATCCAAGCTTCTTCTCTTCTGGCAATACTCTATGTAAAATGCTTTTAAGGAAGATTATATTAACCTAACAGATGGCTTGTGTAGGATAATCTGACACTGATCGCTTATACTTAAAGGTTGTTTCAAACCCAGAAGTGTAATTTATTTCCACATTTTTATTACGAATATTTATCACAACAAAATATTTTCTGTAGAGATGTGTCTGAATCTTGTATTCCTGATGTCAGCAGTAATCATTTCTTCAGTCAAATAATATGTCTTTATGAAAATACATTTTTTGTTTTGCTTTTTTATTCTCATGCTGCCATGTGAGAAACTTTATGTGTCATCATTATTTCATACACAATTACTGTGACAGCTGTTACTCCTCTTTCCTCAGCAGTAAACAATCTCACACCTTTTCAATCTTGACATGTCTTCCAGATTCATGGTCATTCTTATCATTTTTCTCCAAGTTCATGATCTATCCCTAAATACCTGATTTAAAAAAGTTTCCAGATGAACTTTAACTCTTGCTGGTAAATATAAAATTGCCTTTCCGTCCTCCATATTCACATCATCTATCTGTCCCAGGCACACCTTTAAGCAATATTAAATGAGGCTGAACGAGTGTGGAAAAGAGTAGCTGCTGGGAATTAGGAGGCCTAAATTTGATTACTTCTTGTTGATTAAATCATAAACTCTCCTATATCCCTACCTGCAAAATAGGGATAATAGCAGTTCCTTGCTCACAGAATGGAATACAGGCACAAGAACTCACATGATATAAATACCTCAGGAAATGTTCTCAAACATATATAATGCTACAGAAGTGCAGGTTATCTGTATTCAGTCAGCCCAGTGGCTTGAATCTAATTGTTTCCTGAGAAAATGCAAAGTATAATAGATTTTGACATGTAAAATTTCCAAGTATGTGACTATGTTCCCTTCATTACAGGCATATAAAAAAAACCAAACCCTTTGAAGTTAAAGTAGGAGAAATAATAATTCTACCTGACAAGAATAGCTGGAGCATTAAGATTATGACATAAAGATTAGCTCGACAATAAAATACAATACTGGCCTCTTTCTCACCTCATAGGAGCTTCTTCAAAAGGAAGTCATAGATAATGAAGTTATAAACAGAAGCTTTTGGTAAAAAGAGGAAAAAATCCCCAAAATCCTTTATTCATTGGTAATCTCCACACTTTCTCCTAAGGGTATCTCTGGGCCATACAGTGCTGCTGGTGCTGGAATTGCCACTGAGTATCTTGAGTTACTTGGCTATTTTTGACCAGCTCACAGTCCATGATCTCGTTATCCTTGGTGAAACACAGGTTTAAGGAAAAATGCATGAAGATGAGTGGGCTATGATTTAGCCAAAGATGCCATGGTTTTCCTTGCAAATGTACGGCATGCCTGGAGGTTCCTCTGCTGCAATCATAACTGACATGTCTCACATTATTACTTTTATATTGACCAGACAATATTAGTTTTATTATTGTACCTATTTGCTATTTGGAAAAAAGAGAGACTTTTTTGGTTAGGATTGTGTTTTGTTTTTGTTTTTGGTTCTTTTTTTATCATGGATGGTCAGATGAGCTTTTTTAATTTATCCTTTCTTTAATATGGGATTTTGTCATCCTCTGTCTTGGTAACTTAGTAGTGTAGGCTTAACCCAATCTGTGTCTTCACAACCAGAAATGTCATTAGAACTCTTCTAAGCAGTTATTGTCTTTAGCTCTAAAAGAGATTCATTTTCTATACCTGTGCATGGGTGTTCATTTCATCTTCAGATGTATTTCAAAACTTCAGCAACATTTCTTCATAACTTTCATTAAGTTATCCAAATCTGAAAAGCTGTGGGTCTTGGCTTGCAAGGAGTTGTGTGCATCAATGTTAAGCAGATGTAACCTGTTTTTATTCCAGAAATGTAAGCCATGTTTTCATAATGCCAGTGTCTTTATTTTGCCAGTACTTTCTCCTTGGCTCTTCCCATTGCAGGAGCTGACTCTTAAGTTACACTTGGACAAAGTTGGCCAGGCTGCAGCAACAAAAGGCACTTTTGGCTGGATCTCAGCAACAGGGTGACAGTCTGCAGACAGAGGAAATGGAAGTTTGGGGAAGTCTCTGTGATGCCCATGAATTCTCCTTAGTTTTGGGATCAGGTGTTTTAGACTTACTGTTTTGCCTTTTCTTTTCCCTATCAAGCCATCACAAATCTTCCTGAACTAAATTTATTAGTTCTTTTTTTTTTTTTAAATAATGGGTGTGGTTATCAATAAAAATGAATTCTGTGAGGTGGCCTTGAACACTTCAACACCACAAAGCTTCTACCAGTCAAAGGCAAGACTAAAAGACCAATGCTTGAAAGTTGCAAGCAGCTGAAAAAAAGAGCCTTTACATCAGAATTACTTATCCAGGCTTAACTATAGCTCGCATTGTGTGACTCAGCTATAATTCTGTTAGCAATAAGACACTGCAGGGAGTGTATTTCCAAGCAATTATTATACTTGGGTGATTAAAGTAATTCTAGCTATGACCTTGTCCCGTATAACACCACCAGAGGCATGTTGTAATCTTACAGAAGTGTATTGCTTGTCTCATCTCATTGCTTAATTATAAAATGTACACAGTAAATATTCTGGAGATAGGAAATGGAATCGATGCTATAAAACCCTCAGGTATTACATTATAAAATAAAATGTAAAGTACGACTCCTTATTTTGCCAAACTATCATCTTCAATTTTATAACAAAATAAGCAAGTAATCAATTGCAATCATAAATCAACTTGTTTTGAAGCCACACAAGATGGAAAGATCATTATATCACATAAAAATATGCCTTTTCTCTTTTTCACTACTTTCTTCCTGTGTTATGAGAAGCTTTTCATGTTAATGTAAAGCAGTTCAATCAACAACTTATAGTCTTCCTGAAAGATTTTTTTTCTTCATATAGCAAGGCTTAAATCTGATTCAGAACAGGCACATGAAATTCACCTCTACTTCCTTCTAGTTTTTTTCAGAACTGAGATCCAAACTCATTCTCTCAAAGGGGAAAAAGAAAGGTTTATGTAGTCATAGGTATGATAGTCTTGCTGCTGGGTTTCTTCATTCTGAGGAGAAGCTTATTATCAAAATTCAGTGCTGGGGAAGAAAGAAAGAAAAACCACTGAATCCTGAAGGAAACACATAAACTGGTAATCACTTCTACCATTGTAGGATATCTGTGTGCAAATTTCAACTATGACATAATAAAATCTATGGTAATAGAAGTATTTCTTGGGCCTGATCAAAAGCTGACTGGATTAAATAGAGACACCATGAATTAATTCAGTTCAAAATTAAATACTGTGAGTTTATTTACTAATATAAAAATATATTTTGCCATTATTTTTCTTCAGTATTTCATTTTACATGATTTTGAATCTATACTTCTATTTGCTTAAAAATTGTGGAATAAAGCAAGAATTTCCCTACACAAAACTTAAGACATTAATAATTGACATACAGAGCATTTTCTAGGGATTAATAACCAGCTGGGAGAGCTGATGGCCTGAGGCAAAGCCAAGGGCCATTACCCCCTGGCTGGTTATTAAATCCCCAGGAAATTCCCAACGCTAAGGTCATGATTGCTATTACAATCCTTTTCTCTAAAATAAAATTAAAAAAAAAAAAAACCAACCTTGCTTCACTTTATTTCATCATTTTCAATAATTTAGTTTAAAATACTGCATGGACTATAAATGCAATGATACTGTTGTTTGGACATTTCTAGGGGCCTAAAAACCCCTCAATATCAACAGAAAGCCTCCTATTTTTTCCTGTGGATCAGGCCCTGTTTACAAGCAGCAATAAAAATGCTTTTTGAGTGTCTAGTACATTGTCAAGGTTAATTCATACTAAGAAACAAAACTCTCTTCATTTTAGTTATGAAGAAAAATGGCAAACCCCACTGTTGGTTGGGAGAAGAGTAGATAAGTAAGAAGCATTAAATTGTATCATTCATATTGTAAAATGATAGGCAGTGTCACAGTCAGATGTCCATTCAGGCCATTACTGTACCTTGTGTACAAAATGTCAGTTTTAATTGTGACTGGATGTGCTCTGCAGTACAGCCCACAGCAACCAAGTGTATGATAGTCAGAAAGAGAATGTAATCAGCGCCCTATATGCAAATGCTATTAGGAAAATCAGCTACTTGGTAAAACAAGTCTGGCATCAGAGCAGGAAGGGCGAAACAGTCATATTTTATTGTCAATAGGAGTGGTGGAAGCATGCAGATTAGATTAGAACAAACCTAATTGCAGATATGGGTGGTTTGCAGTACAGTAGAGGGAACAGGCCTTAATTTGTGTCATGCTACGCCATGTCACTCCCACTTGAAATTCCATTGGGCAATATTAATTCAAACAGAGGTCTAGGCTGCTAATAAATGAGGTAAATTGAGTCAATTACTAATTTCATGCTTTTCTGATTTTTGGTTTGGATAGATAATATCCACAATTTAATGCACTGTCCTCTAGAGATCTTTGCCACTTATGAAGAACATGTGTTCATAGAATTATTTATACTATTCCTGTTGATAAACATTGCTCCCGTACCCAGAGCAACAGGACAAAGGGCAGGAAGGGAGCCAGGTTTTGTCCGCCTTTTCCTCTTGATTGAACTATTTCATTAGTGGTGATATGACTTTCTTGCCTTCAGGCAGATCTTCACTTTCTCCTTGTCATTTGCTTCCTTATCAGTGGCACAGCAAAGCCTTCATTCATGTGCCTGCATTGACACTTCCCTATCAACACCTTATCACTGCTTTGAGCAGCTGGGAAGAATATTTTGTACAAGTTAAGGCAGAGGGGAGCAGCTTTTACACTCCTCTCTCACAGGAGAGACCCCAAAGCTCATCTTGAATCCCATTGTCAAGTCTATATTTTCTTGATTGCCCCCATTTTTTTGAGACAGAGCCTTTAGTAACACACTGCCTCTCCCACTGTGCTCTTGCTCCACTCCTACCTGTGGCTGATAAGGCAGGAGCTGCACAATCAGCTCCAGCAGCTCACCTACTGCACCACCCAGGCAGCGCTCTCTGATCCACTGGCTCACTTTCAAGTCTTGGATGCTCTCCCAGAAAACCCACTTCTAACAGAATCTCTCCTACTCTATCAGCATAACGTAAAACCCGATACCTCTGTTTGGGAAAGACAAAGCAGAATAAGCATGATGGAAGGGTTTTGATCTCTCTGGCAGAATTATTTGTCTGCTCTGCCATATCTTCTTACTGAAATAGCATACTATTTATTATTGCTAACTGAACTCGCCACCTCTTAGTTCAAGATGTGTATCACCTACTACCATTTCTTCCTTTCTCATAAAGGCATGCCAGTCACTTATAAAAGTTAAAATAAATGACAAGCACATAAAGAAACAGTACCCAGAGCCCTCAAAAAGAAAAAAAAAAAAAGAAAAAGAAACTCCAACATAAATGACTTAACTTGGAAAGTTATCGGGGAGAAATAACAGTACAGAAAATACTTATACCAAGATAATCTTCCTTCTTGCTTCTATGAAGCAAGCTCAGCATTTCTCCTTCCCATTTACATTTCTATTTTTTTAAAATATAACTCTTAAAATATAGTTTTATGTTTGCCTTTGCTTATTGTTACATCTTCCTCAGTGGGATATGCTGTACTCTCGTTTTAGTGTGTACAAAAGCTCATTGTTTTTTAAAACCTTTGATGTTTTAAGCAGAGAATTAATTGTGAGAGATAGTAAGAATAAATTAGATTGAAGAAACCTTCTGTAAACACACAAATATTGTGATGAGGCTGATAGAAAAGGAAGTACAGGAAAGTGCAGAGGCAGCTAAATGACATTAAATGATCTGATGCCAAATGATCTGAAGCAACAGTCCCATCTTTCATGGTTCAGTACAGGTCATTGGGTGAATTTTATTTTTCACACTAACCTTTGTCTGTATTTGTAAAATGAGTATTCATGACTACATCTTGACGGGAGGTTTAAGTCCCTACATCTTGTGGACATAAATGCAGCTATCAAAGCTACATATCTATTCCTTTCAGCCAGAACTTAGATCTATTTAATGTTACCATTTCACAACTGTGGACATTTTTGATGGAGCTTTTCATCTTTTTTTTTTTTTGTTAAAAAGTAATAAAGAATTGCCTCCTCGAATACTGGCTATATTGTGAATATGCATAGGTTATTGAGATACTATCAATATTTGGTGATTCCCTTTGTGAGTTTTTTCAACAGCAGTCTTTTTTCTCAAATTGTTTCCACAGCATTCAAACCCATCACTTCTGGGGCATCTTAATGTCTATTAATTTCTTTAGAACTATCATTTGCTTTATGACTTACTGAAGGGTACTGTGTACAAACATCTTTTTACATCATGGCACAGGGCTGTCTTTACTCTTAAGGGAGAAAAAAAAATCCCTTTACTTTTGGGTGAAATATTAGTCTTCAAATCCAGATGAAAATGAACATGGCAACTTATTAATATTAATACTACCCTATTAGTATGTATAACATGAATATCTCAACAACTACTCATTCTCTAAGTTGATAAACCAACAATGAGTGTATCATTCTGTAAAGCATTGTAAGCCTTTAAGTGCAGGGGAGAGACACTGCAGCTGAATTATGAAACAGATTGGTTCTCTGCTAGATTTGTACTTTGCATGTTTGTGAGGATATTAACCTCAGGATGGGAGTTGTGTGCCCCCTAATTACACACTCAGGTTATTTTGAAAAGCTTTTAATCGGACTTTCACATAACAGTGAACATGAAAAACACACAGATAAAAAGGGGCCATGCCTTTGAATTTACATGGGCAAATAGTACTTTCAAGTCTTCAGCAGTAATTTTTTCTGTTGACATTGTAGATGTGAGGTTTATGCCATCTGGGTCAATAACCTCCTTGTTTCAAGAAAAATGGCTTCTTTTTCTGGAATGTTTAACAGACAGTGGAGGAGATTAAACAGAAGCTCTTACATAATCTTTTCATTTGTATGTTAAGAAGAGATGGACAGGATGCAGATAGAATGGTATTTGTGGAATTTTTACCAAAGCTGTCATTTCAATCGAAATCTGAAAATAAATTACTTTTCCATTACCATCATTCACAATTTTTTTTCTTAAGTTTAGCAGGGAAAAGTCCTGGCTTAAGCCTTTTCAATGAACTAAAAGCATTAGGAGGAGATAAACACAATGAGTGCAAATCCATTTTACTGCTGAAATTATTGTCTTACTTGCTCAGTAGGAAATACTCTCCTGCCGTTGCTGCAGGACTTGTCAGGAGAAATTCTGGCTCTACTGAAATTAAGGGAAAAGCTTCCTTTGATGTCAGTGGGGACAGGATTACATCTTGGTGTTTGCCACCATGGATGCTAATTTTAACCCTCAGGAGAAATGTATTCACCGGTGTCCTCAAAGCAGAGCTTTGCAGTATTTATTACAGATTGTCTGCTCTCCAGCAGAGCACTACCTTTTATTTTTCTGCCAATTCTAGCTGCAAATAAATAAAATTTAAGTGAGGAATCATGAAATCTGTCATCTTTCTGGCTTCTCCTGTACTTTTAGTAGAAGATCAATGTTAGGTGGCCAGTTTTTTCTTAGGCAGTGAGCACTTATATAAAATAAGATTCACAACAAGATATCACAACTAATAGATTTCTAAGAAAGTAAATTTAGCACCTTCTTAAGAAAAACCCAAATAGGCATGGCCACCAAATAGATGTCATTTTTATTTGAGAAATGTTAGACTTACAAACATTAATTTGCTGCTCTGAAGTGCAAATGTAGATTTTAATATCCAATATCACAAGTTAAAAGGAATTTAGAAATTTAAGTCTTAGAAGACTGGTGCATGGTCATTTCTTGCAGTGTCAAAACAAGGTTTTTCCCTCTATCGTGAGAGATATTGAAATTCTAGCAATGGTACATCAACACCTGCTGCCATCAGGCTCCTCATGGAGTTTTCACAAAGGAGTGCCACTGCAACATTTAGTGAATGGCAACTTAAAAATCTACCTATTTAACTGCTTTAAATTTCAAGCCACTCCCAAACCAAAAACCTGAGTAGTATATTCTCTCCATCTACAGTTTTTCTTGTCTTGGAAATTATATCTTTGCCCTGGAGGAACCCTGGTCTGCTCAGCAAATGTATTAAGGACTGAATTTTTTAAATATCATAGGAAGATTTGAGTCAGAAGGCACCTTCAAAGATCATCTAGCACAACCCCTCATGGGCAAGGGAATCTTTCACTAGATCAGGTTGCTCATCTTGGCTTGTGCTTGCTCTGGAGATGTTGATTAATGTAACACATGAGGTATATGTACACGTGCCCTTCCCTGACCAGAATAAGAAGGAAAAGCTGGATAAAAAAGTGAATAAATAAAAAGTTATTAGCAATATTGGCTACTCCTCTTGTTCTAGTCTGTGCTTTGGACTATTTGTCTGTACATTTAATCAAAGCTCTTAGAGGTAAGAAGGAACCTTCCTCCCCCTAGCAATTAAAAGACAAGCACTGGTCCAGTAGCTTTAGTGATATGAATCATAACTTTAACTCGGGCAGTTTTGTGGCCAGCCTGGATATGCAGATGGCCTTGGCATATGATCGTGAAAGTGATGTAAATCATTTCTCATTGAATCGTAGCGTCCCAAGCTGTTGCCATTTAATTGTTCAGTTTATACAAAAGTGAATGCCAGTAGAATAATTTGAACTACTGGCATGATCATTCTGTGAGGTGCTGCTTGTTTATCAGCTGCAGATTGTTCCAACAGTTAACTTCTGCCCCGGAAGGTCATGCACTGTTTCACCACCAAATTTGACATGTTCCTGTCAGTTTTGGTGTCTTCACAGTTTTTTGGTTTGTACACTTCTCTTTTATCTCTCTGATCCAGGGCCAATAAAATGTTTTAACTTCCTGGTTCCTACTGAAATAGTGTTTACTTTATTTAATGTACGCCTCTGTGCTCTCCTAGTGTGACAGGTCAAAATAATTTCCTAACACTCTACCCAATACATCAAGGCAGGTTTGAAAATTTCTATGTCTATAAGCTGGGAGTTGTCCTATGAAGTGGTAAGAAAAAAATATTGTAATATCTTCTTGCCTGTGAAATAAATAGGTTTGTGCAGACAGGTGAGTCTGCATATTTTCTACTATAAGCTGAAAAACTCACCTTTTCTAGAAACATATGGTTTTCTGGATGGTTTTCTTCTTTTATTCTTATCTTCCATTTTTCCAGATGCACTTTCTCTCTTCGAGTAGAATATTCTTTTTGGATTGAGATTGTTATCTTTTTGTGCAGTTTAGAAGAAGAGGGGAGTGTTTGGGAGAGAAAGGGGAGTTTGCTTTAAGTTCATATTATTTCTTTTACATTTAATTCTGTTAGTAATAAACTTCTTTATATTCTTTAAAGTGTTGAGCCTGCTTTTTGCTCTCTCCTAATTTTTTATCTCACAAAAAGTAAAGAAAGCGAACAAAACCACTACAGGTCCATATTTTCCTGTGTGTTTGCACCATGCATGTTCTACACATTTTAGATTTAATCCAACTACACTATAAAATACGTCTTCATATTCAGTGACACTTCACTGTAAGTCACACAACTGGATCATAAGGAACATGCTGGCTAACATGCCTTCAGTGTGCAGCTGACATAAAAGTATATGATGCAATTAATTAGGAACATATTGGAAATATCTTTGTGACTGGTGGATTTAAATGGCAATGAAAAGATTAGCTCCTTGGTCAAGCATCTTAACTTAATGACAAATGTTGCAATGGAACAGCATTGAATTTTCCTGACAAGCATGCAGCCGTGCTAGAGTAATGCTTTCGATGCACTTAAAAAATACAGTGGGTGGACTGCAGGAAAGTGAGGCCTGAAAGAAACAGAACACAAGGAAATCCAAGTAAAACTGAAGAGCTGTATTAGCTTTTCCACTTGACTCCTACTGCCAGAGGAATAGGCAGCACTACTGCTAGGATAGCTCTGATAGCATAGTTCATAACTGGTTGAATTTTAGAAACAGAATTAAAGTCATTATTCTGTTTATAGCAGTTACAGAAAAACATTAATAAACAGAATATTACAGCAGTACTTTGGATTTGTCATCTTATATTTCCTCCCACAGTTCTGTCATCCAATTTGGTCTATTTATATATATCTTTATTTCCAGGCCTTCATGGGCCTCTAGCTGTGCTCATCCTACTGGTACCTAAAAGAATCCTGGCTTTAACTGAGGAGATGGGAATTTGGTTGTAATGGAATTAATGAATTTCAGATTAAAAATGCCTAATTAGAGAAATTCAGAGTTAGTGGACAAAAACCTTGTGGCTAGATGAGGAACTGGATAAACAGCAAACTGCAGTGAGAAGCACCAAGGAACTAAGTGTCAGGGGTAAAACTCAAAAAAGAGTAAAGAGCTGTTTGAGGTCTTTAAAGATTGGCAGAGCTCATGCATATTTTTGTATGGCTGGGAATAAAGGAGGAATATCCCCAAACATTAGAGCTCTGAAATTTTGGGGACTGTTTTACAGTCCAACTACATCTAGAATGGAGCTTGTAAAGTTTATGAAGAAGATTATGTGATGTGATTGTGGTATTAAATAAGTGATGCTGAATAGACTTATATTCTCATGACTTCCTATCTCTGCAATAGTGATAAACATACCTCGAGGTTCTCATTCAATCGTGTATTTCTTCTTAAAACACAAGACCCTAGTATGAAGAAAAGTAAGGAAAGAAATAAAACCAAAATTTGGAACAGAACTTCTTTCTCCATAAGAAATCCAGATTGGAATGTTGGACAATGTCAGTAGTAACAGGGTTCTGGCTGCAGAGCAGTCAATTTATTGACTCATTAACAGTTCATAAAATTTAGCACATTCCTCTGTTTCTTGACACTGGGAAACATATGCTCTGAATTTATAGTGGGATCTGCAGTACCATTCCATAAATATTAAAAATAGTTTTGTGATCATTACAATGAATGTGTTTCAAACCACAGTGGAATTCTGATCTTAAATAAAAGAATTGCAAATTGTGGCAGACAAGTTCACATGATTCATGACCTCACTGAACTCACTGAAACAATCCAGCAACTCAATGAAAGCCTTCAAGAACACTTTTTTCTCCCAGAATCTAAAAGCAATTTTTGATCATAAACATAATTCTAGAGGTGTGGATGAAGTATAATGTTTCTCAGTATAGTGTATCACAAATGGAACCAGTGAAAAGGCATTCCCAGGATACTGATAAACAAATGTGATGATTATAGATCTTTTCAGTACGAAACAGAGTTAAGACATAAGCACCATTTTATCTAGTATTAAATAGGGTCTGGTATATCTATTACTGCCATATTCCTCTAACTTTACTCATGTTGAAATGTGGTATTTAGTTTGAGTAAGGGAATTAGACTTTGACACACAAGTTTTTAAAGTCTGTCGTAAGTACATATTGACAAGGAAGTGAATTAATGGACTGAACTAATTACTGTGATATTTCTTTTCTTTTTTATAAATGTTGTGAAATGTATGAAAACAGCTCAACAATTAACACAAGAAGCAAATAAATTCCATAATGTGAGCTTTTAGTTTCTCATTTCATCAGACATGTGGTATGGAAATTGTTGACCACAGAAAGAGAATCTCCTTCTTTCTCCTCTTCCTGTGTACTTTTCATGACGACTCCCTTTTCCAACACTCTTGGGCTGGTAGTGCCTTCAGCACTTTTTAGAATACCACCAAATGTAGCGGACAGTAGACCCCTATATATAAAAATATATGCTATGTCTCAGTTAAAAGCATTTATTTTGGCTGTCCAGTTTAAATTTGATTTGACTTGATGCAGTTAAAAAGGAATAAAAAGTCATTTTATTTGCAGACGTGACACTTGTCATGGTATAACCTTATCTAGAAAGTAAGTACCTCACAGCCCCTCACCCACCCCCTGACCCCCACGAACAGTGGAATGGGGAGGAGAATCAGAAACAAAATTAAACCTGTGGGCTGAGATAAGAACAGTTTAATAACTGAAATAATAATAACAACAACAACAACAAACCAAATACATTTGTAGTGAGAAGGGAGACAACAAAGAGAAGGGAATAAAACCAAAGACAGATAACTGATGTATAATGCAATTGCTCCTATTTTATGTGTAAAGTAGTGGACAATTAACTACAAATACCTGCATTTGTAGAACCCTGTGTTTGTGATAGGGAGAGATTCTACGTCATTGACTACATATGATACGAGGCACTTACAATTTTTGTTGCTGTTCAGTAAGTAACTTCATATGAAGGAACATACTTTTTTCCTACTTCTAAGAAGTCCATCTAAGGTATACAAGCAGCAAAACTGTCCCCAAAAAGGTTACGAAAAAAGAACAAAATTTTTCCATTCTGGAGTCATGGGGGTTGTCTGTGTAAACATGCAACTTCCACTTTATCCTTATGCAGCTCCATTCAGAGCGCTCTGCTACAGGCTTGGGATAACTGAGAGCAAATGCAACCAATAAGAGGCAAGATCACAGTGGCTGAGATTTGTTCCATAGCAGACCTGCTGCTTTCGCTCAGGCTTTTCATGAGATACAGCAGGATACAAATGTGAGATTGTACATATTTGCAATCAAGATATATTCTAAGCAGCTGATGTATCTAATTAAAACTTCCCGTGTGAAGTGGAATAACAGAGTTCAAATTTCCTTTCAACTAATGGGGCTCTTCCATAAACTCAAGGACTGAAGCCCAAATAACATTGTCTATTCTGATTTCCTATAATAAACCAGACATTATGCATCCTTCAATAATCCCTATATAGTTAATTTCTATGATTTTTTTTTTCCTGATCTGATTATATGTCCCATAGAAGAACATTCAATCTCAGCTCTAAATACTTTTGGGGAATAGCTGAGTGTTTGGGACTGACTTTTTAACAAATGGTGTAGAAGCCTACCACAACAACTTTTCCTCAGCTCTTATGAGCAAAGCTTTATAAATGAATACTAATATTTATGTATTTATTAGAATTTTTATATTCAAGTTTTCTAAATTATTCCTTGAAAAAACTACTTGGCAAGTCTCCACTGAATCATTCCTAGTTAGGAATGCAGACGCTAAAGTCTGATGCAGAACTCTACTGTCTGACACGAGATGAAACAGTGCTCTCATCTTTGCTTCTGTATCTTTATATGCATCCATGATCTTTAAGAGTGATCATACCCCTAATGTGTGATTCTCAGGCCACATAGAGAAAAAAAAATCCCAACTCCTCTGTAATCTCTTCCTCCTGCAATTCTGTGATTTGCCAGTTTAACTGGGTTTTTTTCAAATGTAAGAATTGATCACATGGACCACCTAAGGCATTACATATGTGAAGTATTATGTTATTCGGTGGTACATAATGAAAAATTATATAACAAGATAATTAAAATGAAAATGGTCTAACACTTAATTGGACATTTTTAATGTATTATTTTAATGTTTTAATTGTATAATTTGTTTGGCTACAGTACAGTAGTACTGATAGTATGGCTTTGACAAAGACCTGAAATGATCGAAAGTATTAGCATATCTGACAGCATCTTGATAGTGAAAGAAATCTCATTAAAATCTAATAATTGGCATTGAACCCAACAGGTTCAGTAAGAGAGAACACAGGTGCAGAGTAAGTCTTGGCAAAACTGTTGGTACAGGTCAACAAGAGGCAGATAGACACACCGGGCATGTAATAGTGCCCAACAAATTAAATCCAGGCTATTCACCAGATCCTTCAAATATACTGCCACATATTAGCAATAGCTCCTCTTCTTGAAGTGTACACAGGACAGATTTTAAGAGTAAACAATTGCATGAATCCTTGCCTTGGTATCATGTAACAAATAATATCTCAGTGTATGGTAGTGTTGTTCTGTTCATCCAAACACGCTGCCTGAAAAGCCACTGAGCATGTAGCTGACATCTCATTCGTTTTCCTCTCACTTTACTTCCACATCTCAGCTCTCAGCTTCCAGCCTTGCATATGTAGGTAACAATATGTAGTGTTATTATCCAAAAACTACAGCTCTTTTGTTTCAAAAAGCTGTATGGCATTTGGAGATAAAACAAAAACTATTTTTGAAACCAGAAATCAACCTAATTAAAACAATCTTATGTCTTTGCTTCGACTTTTCTTTTTTAATACTGTGAGAAAAATGGGAAGATATCCTTTCTGTGTTTTGGATGTTTTTAACACCATCTTGACACCATACATGGTACAACCAAGTGTATCAAGTGGCCTGTATCTACTGTTGCTTTCTAAATAAGTAAATAAATAGCTTATTATGCATCAGATGTAAACAGTTTGACTTGTCATACTGCACTTAGTGGCTTTATAATACTGAGTACTCTCATTCGTAGCAGTAATACTAAAAACTGAGCTTTTATTGAAATATGTCTATAAACATAGCTGAAATAATAACAATAGAAAAAGTTGATAAGATCATCTAGTTAAAACTAGAATGTGATTGTAGCTTCTATTCTCTCAGCAGACATCCAGGACTAACTTCTTTAAAGTTCTCTTTTTCATTTTTAGATGGATAGTTAGCCATATGCCATGCCAGTTCTGGGAGTTCATTAAAGAAGCAGGACTGACCCTCTGATGTTCTCCATGGAGGCAAGAGACTGTTCTGTAGCCAGGAACTGCCAGTGTTGAGGGTCACACTCTGTACTCCCATTACAGTGGGTAAACCTGCAATAGGAGCTTTGTGGCACTTCTGAAAATATGCCAGTAAACTAATCCAAACAAATTCCAGAACACAGACCATTACCATTTGCTGTTTGTATCCCACATAATTTTTCAAGCGGTCAACAAACCTCTTACCTCCCGCAATAGGTTACACGCGTTGCCAGCAAAGAATTACCTGTTACCTCCACCATAACAGGCACTACAAACTCAGCCTTTTTACAGGAGTATGAGCTCAGATTCCCTCAGTTTCTTTCCTCTTTGTGTGTGCGTGTGATTTGTGCAGTGAAAAGGACTGCCTGTTCATTCAGCTTACAAGACTTCTAAGGAAATATGTTCTATCCATCAAAACCTGGAAAAAATGCCTTGTGGGAGAGGGTCAGTTTCTTCTAAAGAAAGAGGGATGAGTAAACCTGCCATACTTAGTAAGCAACTTTTGGTTGATGTGTTGTTTCTTACAGTTTCTGGCCTCAAAATAAAGACTAGCATTTGAAAATCATGCTATTTATCCCACTGGTATATTTAAAGTAGTTTCTCAAGTAAATCTTACCTTTTAGAAATTAGTTCTTTAAGGAATTTTAATGCAGAAGTACTTTCAGACACATAAAGTAACAAACTCAGCAAGAGTCTAGGAAAAATGAGGCACAATGGAATCTGAAAAGGAGAGGAGCTGGCATGGCAAGGCAAGAGGTATTTATTAATTGTGAAGTAGTTTTCTTAGAACCTCCACAAAAGAATTTCAGGTCATTCTGATGAAACTACAAGAGGACTGGCAAAGCTGTCCCCTGTTTTCCCAGGATCTCAAGGACCCTGCTTCGGAGCTCAGTATTATCATGGATCTAAACCCACATTCCTGCTAAACTGTGTTTCACTACTCGTGAAGTATCTGTTTAATGGGTTTTTTTCTCCTCTGAAAAACCACTGTTATCCACTAAACAGATCACAGAGCTAGGTGAAATTAATTCTTTCTTCAAAATGCCAAAATTCATCTATTCTTGAAAACATCTACAGGCAATAAAAGCTGTTTGATTTTCTTCCATGCACACACGCTTTTTTAAGAATTCATATTTATAATATAAAATCTAAGTATAAGATTATCATGTGAACATAGACACCTCTCATTTTTTTTTAATTAATTTTTTCCCCTCCTATCATTGCCTTTTATACTATTACCAGCAGAATGGATGATCCTAGAAATCCTCCAGTTCATTTAGTTTTAATACTTTTTTTTTTCTGTTACTCTTTCTCAAACTTGAAAAATTTGCAGAAGTGCCAGTTATAAAATTAAACCACAACATATAAAGCTTGTTATAAACTTCTAAACCTGGGAGAGTTTTAAAAAGGCAAAAAAAAGGAAATTCATAAAACCCTTTAAGTTTCTGACTGAGAGAAAATGTAGACATTACGCATCTTCATTGCACTTATCAAATAACATGGAAGGTAGAGAGAAAACAAGTTTTTTGAAAAAAAAAAAGTTCTTCCCCAAAATATACAGTTAAAGAAAAGGCTTATCTGAATTAAAGCAAAGGGAAAAAGACCCCAAACAAACCTGAAAAACCCAACTCAACAAACCTGAAAAACCCAACTCAACAAACCAAAAAGCCCCACAAGGGAAAAAATTGCTTCATCAGTTGTTTATGGTGCGTAGACAGAACCACCAATGCCAGTGAAGGGAGAAAGCAGGATAAGGATGGGGTGAAGCTGAGACTGGTTTGAGATGTTTGTGAGTAACAGCTCTACAGGGCAGCTTTGGCTAGGAATCCTAATCCATTTTCCCTTTCCCTTTGCTGCTAATTTTCCTGACCATATGCAAGCCTGCTTAATTCACTAAAATCACAGAAAATTACGGAACCATAAAGAAACAAAAGTTGCTTGCTTTTTTTTTTTTCCCCCTCTTCTGATTTTAGTGGTTTATATTTGTTCAATGAAGGAGGGGAAGCAAGGTTGTGTAGCCAGAAGAAGGAAAGGGAGAAATGATGAGGAATTAAGTGCTGGGAAGGGGAAAGAAATGTTGATAGACTTTTTTCTGTAGCAACAAGACGTTAATCAGCTCATTGTCCTGTGGATGGTAGGCTCAGGGTGGCTAAGGTGACTCGAATTTAAGCTCAAGCTTAAGAGCTTGTCGTGGTTTAACCCCAGCCAGCAACTAAGTCCCACACAGCTTCTTACTCACTCCATCACCAGCGGGATCCAGGAGAGAACTGGAAGAGTAAAAGTGAGAAAACTCCTAGGCTGAGATAAAGGCAGTCTGATGGGGAGAGCAAAAGCCACACGCACAAGCAAAGCAAAACAAGGAATTGATTCTCTGCTTCCCATGGGCGGGCATGTGTTCAGCCACACTAAATTGGCAAAAAAATTATTCAGACTAAAAATACATGCCTTAGAGCTAGGTAAGGAAAGCTGGGGACTGCGTGATCAGGATCATGTTCAGGGAAGACAAAAGCCTGGGAAAGAGCAGGGAGATCCTTCACTTGCAGTAGTGGTAAGGAGGCAGATCAGCTCCTTCATAACATGTAACATCACCCTCAAAGTGACAAAGGAATTCTAAATAGAGACAAACAGACTCTTAGTTGAATAGCCCTGAGCATGAAACCATTGCATTGTGCATTAATACATATATTCGCCAATCTATTTTTTTTGTAAAATGAGTTATTCACATACCACCAACTGTTAACTGTTCTTCAGTCTGAAAATGCAAGCCAGGACATTTCTACGAAAAACCTTTTTAGACATATAACAGATCTACACAAGGATTTAAAAAACAATTTAAATATGTATTGCTGCTACTCTCAGTAGTTTGTAACTGAGCAAGTAAAGGACATTTTATGCCCATTTCCTAAAATGCAGGATTTTTTCCCCCAAGCATTTTTGTCTTTTAAACGAATTTATCAAGAAGTGCAGGATAAATGTCATTAGCATTCACTTTCAACAAAGAAATGAGTTTGTTGTTGTCTACATTCATTTAATTTATCACTCCAAGCAGAGACTGCACCATACTGATTCCTAGTAGACACAGAGCAATTTCTCCATGCTAAGGAAGTGTTTTGCCCTTAAGAAATGATGTGTGGCTATTAAGAAAAAAAAAAAAAAAAAAAAAAAAAATTGATGTTGATCTTTAGAGCAGGAATCTTCATATAGAAAAGGAAAACTCCTTTGAGGGTGACAGAGTAACCACTTTCCATGAAGAACTTGACTTTACAGTCTCCTAACTCCATTTAGGGAATGGTGAAGGGTGACTATCCATAGGCTCTGAGAAATATCCTGAAACAGAAACTAATTATCCCACAGAGGTAAAATAACATAATTTAAGACCAGTATCTGGGATAATGACTAGAATTTACTACATTATATGATAGCAACAATCCTTTCAAACAACTTTTGTGAGTTCTTATGTATTTGTTATACATTATAACTTATTTTTTAGGTCACATAGAACACCTTTTTTGCAGGGTTCTCAGAAAACACAGCATAAAGAACAAATGATAGGGAAAAAAAAGTATTAGGTGCACCTCTAATGAAATCAGCCAATATTACCATAGCTTTCTTAAAAATATCATTTTCAGTGCTCATTTTTTTGTATGAACTACTTGACAGACAGCCTGGGGCAGCTAAAGACGGAGAGAGGAGCTTTGGGATAGCTGAAAATATGCAGGTAAAACATTACTTTTGCTTTCAATTGGGTTAGTATTTTAATTTCACTTCATTTTTAGCAGGCTAGCTTTTTAAAAAAATTGGTCATAAGACTATACAAGAAAAATGAATGACCTTTTTAAGTATGTGGCAGAAATCAGCCAAGGCATGCCCTTTTCTTCCCTTCCAGTTCAGATGACCATAAAGGCATTGAGCAAATAACTTTTAAAATAAATGAATCAGGAAATCCTAAATCAATTTGCAAAGTGTGACTATTATTTTACCATGGCCATGTGCTTTTTAGTTTAGCCATGGTTGATTCTGTTTAAATACATGTATGTATGCAGAGAGTGAGGGGATTACAACACTGGCAATAATGTGTAACTAATTTCTAATGTTGGGACCTTTGTATGTTTGTCTCAAATTTGTAAGACGCACACCCCGAAAATGATTATATTAGAGATTACATCTCTTCATTGTCTGTGAGTGATATATTAACAGTAGACTCCATTTTCATTCACGGTCTCCTTGGAACCTCTCAAAGGTTACTGTAGGATCATTAAATATTAAAGTTTTCCTTCTATCCATGAATCAAAGCCAGACTATGCAAATCTTGCTTTTCAGGTCCACCCCATAGTCAGATTATAATATATTTATGAAATGTAAGATCTATTTTTAGCTGGATTTTTCATGTTTACATATGACAGAGAACAAAGCACACTGAAGTTAGACGGTACTATTCAGAACTTTGAATCCCAAGTCACAATTTTCCCACAACTTTTCCTTCTTGCTAAGCAGACTTGTCTCACGTGCTTAGACTAGGCTAGAAGTTCTGAAGTAGATTTTAATTTTTATTTAAAAGCATGACTCGGAATAATTTAAATTCAATTAGACTAACGGTGCAAAAAGGAAAATTATTTGTGTTCAAACCTTTATCATTGCCTCATGACCTAGGGGAAACCTCACTGCAGTCTGGAACATCAGGGACAGCCTTCTCTCTGGTGCCCAGTGACAGGACCCAAGGGAAGGGCGTGAAGCTGTGTCAGGGGAGTTTTAGATTGGATATCAGGAACAGGTTCTTCACCCAGAGGGTGTTTGGGTACTGGAACAGGCTCCCCAGGGAAGTGGCCACAGCATCAGACTGACAGAGCTCAAGATGTGATTGGGCAATGGATTTGGGCACATGGTGTGACTCTTGGGGCTGTCCTGTGCAAGGCCAGGAGTTGCACTTTGATGTTTCTTGTGGTCCTTTCCAACTCAGGATATTCCATAATTATATGATTCCATGATGACTATGTTTTAATTCATATAAAGGTCAATGTTTGAACTTCCCCGCTGCCTTCTGTGAGATATAACACATGGCTTAACAATGATCTATCTTCCTTTTAATATGAAATGGGAGTAAAAGGAGTTTTGAGATGTATTTTAGGGCCGCTATCTGCAGTCTGGTAGAAGTTTTACGTTTTATAGCATTTTGTTAATACAGATTGAGTGCTTTGCTTTATACAGACTATCCTAGCCAAGAGTTATTGTGCTTAGTTATCTCGAGGTAGTTGCTTCTTGTTGAAAACAAAATGAATCATATCTGGTGGTGTTAGAGTTTGTATCTGTTAAAAGTAAATGCTTGATTTCTTTTAGGACCTAACAGGGCCAAGTGCAAGGTGCTGCCCCTGGGTTGGAGCAATCTTTGGTACCAATCCAGGTTGGGCTTGAGCAGATCCAGAGCAGCCCTGGGAGAAGGACTTGAGGGTGCTGGTGGGTGAGAGGCTGGACATGCCCCAACCATGTGCCCTGGGAGCCCAGAACCCCCTGTGTGCTGGGCTGCATCCAAAGCCCCGTGGGCAGCAGGGCAGGGAGGGGATTCTTCCCCTCTGCCCCGCTCTGCTGAGACCCCACCTGCAGGGCTGCATCCAGCCCTGGGGTCCCAGCACAGGAAGGACAGGGACCTGTTGGAGCCAGTCCAGAGGAGGCCACCAAGGTGATCCGAGGGATGGAGCAGCTCTGCTATGAGGAAAGGTTGAGAGAACTGGGATTGTTCAGGCTGGAAAAGAGAAGGCTTCGGGGAGACCTCATTGCAGTCTTTACAGTACCTAAAGGGAGCCTACAAGAGAGCTGGAGAGGGACTTTTGAAAAGAGCCTGGAGTGACAGGACAAGGAGGAATGTCTTCAATATGAACAAAGGAAGCTTTAGATCGGATATTAGGTAGAAATTCCTCCCTGTGAGGGTGGTGAAGCCCTGGAACAGGTTGCCCAGAGAAGTTGTGGATGCCCCATCTGTTTAGGTTGGACAGAGACCTGAGCAACCTGGTCTAGTGGAAGGTGTCCCTGCCTATGGCAGGGGGATTGGAATGAGATGGTCTTGAAGGTCCCTTCCAACCCAGGCTATTCTATGATTCTGTGATTATCAAATTACATAGACATTTTCTTAGTCAGCAATTTTCACCTAGAGCAGACCAGGAAGGAAAATTAAAACTGATCTACCAGGTAGCTGTCCCTCTACAACAGTAAATTTGGAAATTTGTCTTTCACTGTGTAGATGTCTCCATTAAAATCTTGCTTTTTTTTGATTATTCTTTTAAAATATGTAACTTTTCTGTAAACTAAAAAGGAAGGAGTGAAATGGAAGCTGAAAGGAGCTTATATGAAAACAAGAGATGACTCTATTGCAGTGGAATTAATCAAACATGGAGATAAGACAGACATATCTAATTTCAGATAGAAAGAATATCTTATCACAATTATTTCAGTGACCTCACTTTTTAACTTTAAGAGGAAATGCCTTCAGTATGCAACCTTACACTGAGGAAAAAGAGCCAAAATAAGTAGAAAGAACAATATTATTGAAACTGCCAATGGATTTTTTTAGCAGAACCTTTTTTTATTTTACAGCCTCTGTGTCTTATTAAAAAAAAAATCTAAATCACCAATTAGAGGAATTTTAGACTGGTTTCATTGCAAAAAAATGTTCAATGAACCTAAATGAATCAGGTGTGGCTATGAGTCTCAGTACAGAAACCTGATATAGGAGAGATGGCAGCAACATCTCCAAATCATACACAGGAGTACAAACACAGAATTTTGCATGCTTGCATGAATAAATATGGCACCACTACCCTTTTTAGATGCAATATTCAAGGAAGTTTTGACAAGAATAGAAAAATAGTAGGATCTTTTATCTTGAAGTTCCTTAGGAGTCTCAGCAAACCGCACGGTCAAACCTCCAAAGCAGTAGAGTCCTTCAGCTGAACTCTTCCTCTCACTGGATCTCAACAAAGAAAGGGAGAAAGAGACAGAAAAAAAATCTCAGTTCTAGGAACAAGAACATGTTGTCATGGCACTGAGATTTAATGTGGCAGTGAGATTTAGCCACTATTCATATTACAATTTTGGGTTCTATATAATTAGGGAAAGAACGGCGAAGGTACTGATCTACAAATAGACTCTTTGAACAGACTTTACAATGATACTTCCTGAGAAGACAGCAGAAAAAACAGAATGGTTTTATAAGCTGCTGTTGTAACTTAGGAGTAGATATCTGATATTCTGATAAAATATTTGCCTAGATCCTTATTCTTTTCTTGCCTTATTGAAAATATGAAAGAACAATTTGTGGCCAATAGTTGAATTTCTCTACATGCACTTTGTGGCTTTTTTTTTAAGGGGTGACACTGAAGCAGGTTCAGTCCTTCCTGACTTCTTCATAGACTATATGAGATTCCTTTTCTGTGCAAGTAATGAAAGTAGCATTAGGAGAAATTTCTTTCCTCAGATGTCTGCTAAGCTACTTCTGTGTTCTTACTTCTCTCCTGGAATTGCCTTTCTGCTCCTGTTTATGTCAGTTTTCATCCATTACATTTTTATTCCCTGTCTCCTGGCCTTTGTCTTTGCTTTCTTCACCAGTAATCACAAAACACAGCTTCTGACCCAGCCTAGCCATGCTGCTTGAGGAATCCTGTGTTAATTCCTATTTAATACCAGGTATGTTACTACTCAAAGAGTTGTACTTGCTCTTTTTATTTGATCTGAAAGAAGAGTATTTAGCACTCCAAACTCCCTTTAAAAAGTCTTTGATTTATTTTCTAAATCTCCAGATCAAGGATGATCTTGATGAGGGAAGTTTCTATACACTGCCAGAATAAAGATGTTTAGATAGGTACTCGTTAAGAACCTTCAAAAGAAGCTAACAGCTAGAAACTTAACTCACACTGACTTGCAGAACTAATGAGGCTTCCCCACAGATGCTTTCAGTACTGTGAAGCACCTCTATATGATTTTGATAAACTTGGCCTTGGAGAAACATTTTTTTTCTGCAAAATTGTTTTGTTCCTAATGTTGAATAAAATTTGGTAGGTATTTTTAATGCATTAAAATTATATAGACCAAATGGCAGTTAGTATACAATGGTATCAATCTGAGCACCTATAGCTACAGTAGATGATTCTTTAACATTGACAGGCAGAAATTACTAGAGATTATGAATGGATTAAAAAAATGTGTAACTACTACATCAAAGCTGTTGCTGTCGCTACTCTTTTTGCTTAAATAGTTCAGAATGTAGACCACCAAAATAAAGTTGAGATGCCAAACATACAATAATGCCTCTCAAAGAAAAGAAGTACAGTTACATTTCTAATGATAAAAATTTCCCTTTAAACACTTGGAATTTAAAATAGAAAATTTCCTACTGTAAGTGCCTGAAGTGCATATGACAGCAATCCTACTCTTCAGCTTAATGAGCCTGTCAGTCTAGAATATTAAGCAGTTTGATTTAAGCATCTTAAATATGATGTAGATCTAAAATGTTAATGGTAAGCAAGACTTTGGAAACTGTAATAAGGGACACTTTTCCTATATAAAAGAACCATCTATCATCTGCTATTTGCCTAGATTATGAAATGTGGTTATTAATTATCACAGCTTTGATTTCTAGGGACTTAAAGAATTCAAATCCAAAATTTCCAATGTATTTTAAGATCTTTCAAGATGTCCATATAAGATGTCAGGGGTTCTTCACATTTACTTGCTCTCGCTCAGCACTCATTTCATTTTTTTTGCTCATCTTGACACTCTTTTAAGGAGTACTTTCCTCAATTATTTGGTCCGCCACTGTGATTTCACTTGGCAGTCTTTGGATTAAGTCACTGCTTACAGATCCAGGATTTAGTGCTTCAGATGCTGTAGCCTTCTTGTGACACTCTTGCATCTATAATCGTATTTCTGGTGGAAGAGACATTTCTGTGTATATCAGACACCAGCTCCCTTCTTTTTGTTGTGCTGGTGTTATGGAAGGCTTATATCAGTTTTTCTACATATTGCTTGTCCAAGACATGACTTAAGCAACTGTAAGCTTTTCTGCAAATATGCTGACCACTGATATGTCCCGGCCTCCACAAAATTTTAGAAATATAATCCTTTGTTTTTTCATGTTAAGTAGTTTAAGGGTAGACACTGCAAACTGTTGATGGCTAAAATTCAAGCTCCTTCTTGACTCAGAAGACGTTGTACATTTCATTTGGGCAATGTGGATTTATGTCCATTTGTAAATTAATAGATTCAAATGTCTACCAGAGCATACATGTAATCACTGACCAACTTCCAGGTCATGTCTTAAGAAAATTAAGTAGAATCACAGAATCACAGAATGGTTTGGGTAGGAAGGGACACCTTCCACTAGACCAGGTTGCTCAGATCTCCATCCAGCCTGGCCTTGAACAGGGATGAAGCATAACAACTTCTCTGGGAAACTTGTTCCAGAGCCTCACCACTCTCACAGTAAAGAATTTCTTTCCTAATATCTAACCTAAACCTGCCCTCTTTCTGTTTGAAGCCATTCCCCCTTGTCCTATCACTACAGTTCCTGATGAAGAGCAAAAATGTATTTATGGAAGTAAAAAAAAGGAAAAAAGAAAGCGGTACTCAGATTTCTATGTCAGTGCTACTGTGATTGCATAACCAGCTCTATCCTATGCCTGCAGAAGCACTAAAGAACAGTGGTGGTCAACAGTAAAAGAACATTGGGTTTTCAGCCAATTTTCTCTGAAATATAGGTCACTTGAAAGGTTCTCTACAATTCCCAGAGGAAAAATTTCCCAGGTGGTCTGCTGCATTATTTCAATTATTTGAGATCATCTGTGCTATTTCTTCCAAAGGATAATGGAAAAGACTTACAGTCTTTTTTGTTGTATGAGAATTCAAGTCCTGTAAGCACTTGTGAAAGTTTTTCAAGTAAATTCCTGGCAAATTTAGATGAGAATATCTCCTTCCTTCTATTCTTCAGGTTGGGCTGTTGTTTCTTTTTAAATAGAAAAATAATCAATCCTGCAGATATCTTCATTATTTCATGCCACCTACATATCTATAGGTGTTATTACAGAATTCTGAATTTCATGTATAGGGTCATTTACCATTTTTTACTTGAAAATAATCTTGTGGCCTTAGTTATTGGCTCATATACTTTAAATCTGACATTTTAATAGACATGCCACTTACAGATTAAAGAGCAAGTATATATATATATTTTTTTTCCTCCCTTGGGAAATTATAAATTTTTTACATAACTTTTTGCCAGAATCGTGGAAGACACATTTCTTTTAGAAAATCTTTCAGGAGGTAATGGGGCAGTGGGATTTAATTACTATTTATATTATAGAAGACCATAGATACACAGTCCTGGTAACAGGATCTCATTGTGGTAGATGCTGTTGAAACCCAATTCTTTCCTCATTCTCGAGATAAGAACCTTCTGGGCCATGGCAGTGCGAAATGCCCTATTCTTCTCTAGGTTGTCCTAGAAGGCTGAGCTATTGCTGATTGTCTGGGTAAGATAAGCTTACAATGTGTTTCTCTTGTCTACAAGGAGCTGACTGTAAAATAATTTAAGTGGGAATCAAGTAATAACTTTTGGTCACCATCACCACAGGCAAGGTTTGAACTGCTGCCTGAGATTGAAATGTGCTAAATTCCACCATCAGCCCGGCATTGCAAGCTGCACAATGAATAGAACAAAAGAAAAAAACCCCTATTTTCTGTTGTGTGGGTAGTGTGCTTTAAATGTGAGAGAGTCTTCCTAGCTGTGGCAGCAAGCAGCTTTGAGGTAATTGCTATTTTGTGTTTCAGTTCAGAGACAGACGTTCAAATGAATCATTGGCTTCTGCTTCTGCGTTCTGAGGTGGCCCCTTTGCATGTTCAGTTTTATTGGTTTTAAAGGGGTTGTGTACTGGCAGAGCTGCTCCCACTATAATGGGATACACAGCACAGAGGAAAACATTCCCACGTATTTTCCTGGTAAAAGTTGCGTGATTTTATACACGATTTAAGCAATCAAATCCTATAATAGCTTTAGCTGAAAAATATACAAAATATGATAGCTCCTCTAGTGATTATACAAGATACTTGGTGTTCACATTTGTACGTATTCGACGTTTTGATTAAATGCATACATTTTAAGGAGAATTCTTGCTCTGAAGCTTCAAGTTTTTTTCTTGTTTTGTGTTTCTTTTCCATTTACTTTTGAAATTTATATGAGTCTTGACCACTTTTCTAGTCTGCCATGCATGGAAGAGGTATTAGCCCAAATTCTGCTGTGGGAATTCTCTGTTTTTCAGCTGTCTTTAATACGATCACACTTCTAAAAAATAAGTCATATACTCATATAAAAATTTAGATAGAAACCTAAATTACATCAGAAGTGAAAAATCATACGACTGAAACATCAATTCTAATTCAAAAGCATTTCTTGAGACAATGTAAAATGTAATTCTATTGCTGAAGTGAGGCAAGGCTGTTGTGGGACAAAACTAATATAGAAGTCTGACAAATATTGTTAATAATCCACTGATATGTATAACTGATGAGAACAGTGTTGACAGCACCATATTGCAAAAAAAGAATCATAGCCTGCTGGGAACATTACAAACCCACTGGTAGAAACAAGCACGACCCTCTAATGCTGTTAGGGGTGCCACCACAGCGATGGGCCAGATTCTCAGGATCTGACATCTTCATAAATCAGAAGCTCTCTGGTACCAAAACTGGTCCTTGCTTTGACTAATATATGTTTAAAGTTGAGGACTGTAATAAAGCAGAAATTAGGCTAAGTGTAATCTATCTGTGCCGATGACACTTTGGAGGCCAGAGGTAACAAAGAGAACACGCTAAGTCTGTCTTCTACAGAACAATCACTATGAAATCCAGCTAAATTCAAAAGCCATTTAAGATTGAACAACAATACTGGATGTGTCTATTAGAATTGTGAAGTAAATTGACTTGTTAATGACATAATAAATCTTGTTTCCTACATTATTAAATTAAACACTGCCTATTATAAGAATATTTGCCCATCTACAAATGGGTATCTACATAATAGACATTTACACAGGGATCTACTTTTATGAATTTTGGCCCTGTTAACATATCAAATCATAAAATCACAGAATTTTTAAGTTTGGAAAAGACCTCTAAGATATCAAGTACAACTGTTAACTTATGTACATATTATAGTTACATATTTCCATTATAAAAGCTGTAATTAAAGTGTAAATATTGTTGGCTAATGTAGTTGGCTGTCAATATGCACTTGTTATGGAAAGTGTGACATATGCCACTTAATAAGAGAGCATAACATGCTATTTCTAACATAATATGTAGGAAGATGGAGCTCAGCTTAAGACTTATTTGTGTATCATTGTGTACAGTTATAAATGTGTTGAAGTATAGCCTGATTTTCTGATCCTTGGAATTCGGGATGCAGTAGCTACACTTAATTTCACATGAATCCATCTGATCACACTATTAAAAAACACATTTTACTAGTGAGAATTTCACTTTTGCATTTCTCCTGTAGACAGGGTAAGATTTTATCATCTTACAGTTATTAATTTTAAACACTTATTCTTTTATTGAATGACACAATGACCACCTTATGCCCCCTGGAAAGCTAAACTGTCTTTGGAAATTAAGTTTACCTTGTCACTTAAGGAATGGTTTTGGGGTTTTTTGTGTGAATTAGGGCAGAGTGCACATTTGTTATTTTTTAATTAAAATGAATGTCCAGATATAGGATGACACTATCAAAAGAATAAAAAAAATTACTCTTGGAGTCTTATTTTATTTCTAGTTGCTAGAATATGTCTTTGATGTCCTTATTTACATAGATTAGCTCTTTATTCCATAATTGGTGCCTTCATCTCATTAAGTAATTGACTTTTACTTCATTAGACAAAGAAATGCACAACTTACACAGAGTTCTGGATATAAGAAAGGGAATAGGCGTTCCTGGTGTAGCAGAAAGGCACATTCACAGCTCTTACAAACATGAGATGTTATAAGACATACCAATATGAAAATATTAGTGTGTAAGAGGAAATTCCTGACATGGGGAAGGCCAGCTAGATGTAGTCAGGGGAAGGACTGGAAGGGATGCAGTGTGACATGCTGCAAATAATGAATTCATGCTGCAGTCTAATGTGGAGACAGCCATAAGCCTGATGTGCAACTTACTGCACTTGGTAGAAAGGCTATTAATTCTAAATACTGCACTTTGAAAGGAAAGTGTTTCAAATCACAAGAGAGCAAGGGATGCTCTTCTACTCCTGCAGTGTTCACTGTTCAGTCTGCACAGGAGCCTCTCAGCAAAGGCTCCTATTATTGCAACAGGCTTAATTTTGAGGAAAATCAAGCAGTTCTTTTATTTATAGCTTGTATGTGCAGTTTTATGTAATTTATTATAGAAGTGAGTGCTACTGAACACTTGAGTACATAATTCTCTACAAAGAAACCTTGGTGCTTGGTGTCAAACAAAATACACTTGCATGATTGGACCTTTGTCAGCATTGCCAGTCACAGAATCATGGAACTATGGAAAAATGTGGGTCAGAACAGACCCCTGGAGATCCTCTAGTCCAACAAAAGCAGGTTTACCTTCAATGTCTAGGACATTGTCCAATTAAGCTCTGAATATCTCCAGGAACAGCAATTCCCCAGTCCCCTCAGGCACCTGTTTGTAAATCCTGTATCCTGACACCTGACTGGAACCCTCCCACACTGCAGCTGGTGTCCATCGCCTCCGGTCCCATCCCTGAGCACCTCGGCAAAGAGCCCAGTTCCACCCGCTCCCTGCAAGTCTACACAAAACCCAGCAGCTCTGGGACAACCTCAGTGCTTCTGACAGAGCTGCGACAGGCACTGCACTCCTCACTACAGCTTTTGAGCTCCAGTCACTCCTGCAGCAGGTCACAGATGTGTTTTCTGCTGTTCTTATCCCTTTAGAACAAAGATGCTGTTGCTCTCTACAATTCCAGCTCCAGGTATCTCAATGGATGGGGTGCTGCATTCTTTTACTCCACAGGGAAACACAGACCTGTGTTTCACATAGCAGGAAACTTACCCTTTTTCTTTTTTTCTTTTTTTTTTTTTGTGAATACCACAAGTAGAAGCTTTCTTTTACCTCCTCATTCTGCCCCAGAAAGAAAATAATCTGAGTCTGGTTTTATGCATAATCCATTTTCAAACTGTTTTCTTAACTACCAATCATTTTTCTGCTTTCTTGAGTTTTTGACCAAGCTGCAAAGTGCAAAACACACTGTATCTTTTTTTATGGATGTAAACATACATCCATAGAACAAAGGGAAAGCAGGATCTACGAAGCCTTTATGAAACCATATTATGTCTATCATCTAAATATTTGTTCTTATTACCTGCTCTGAATCTCACTCAAAAATAAAATAATCAAGTAGCATTTATTTTAGGTGAGGCTGTTTTAATGGTTGTCAGGAAACTGCACCATCTTTCTTTTTTTTGCACATTTAATGAGCTGTGGATATAAACCCTAAATTGAGCATATGATGTATATGAAAAACTTGCAATAATTTAATTTGCCAAATATTTATCTTACCAATGGTATAGATCATTCTTATAATTGTGGTAAGCACTGTAGCTGCACTAGTAACTAAAAATAGCGCAGACATACTAACTCAGTCTAGCAAAGTAAGGATATTTCAAAGTAGGGTTCTTAGTGTTGCTTGATTGGTATTTCCAGAGGAAAGCTCTGAAGTCAGATGCCACAACTCAGGAATTTTTAATGTTGTAGCAGAAGGTGACACTCTGTGCTGCAAGAGACACCTGTGAGACAGAGAAAGAAGCAAATGCTAATGCTTCTGGCACCTTTTTTTTCTTTCTTTCTTTTTTTTTTTTTTTTTTTTAAATCCACAAGCATGGTTTTAGAAAATTAGATTAGTCAGAGTTATGGTATCCAGAGACAGCAGAAAAACTACTTTTCAGGTGGCTTTGTGAGCTAGATCTAGCCACAGTACTTACACCATTTCTACCAACATGACTTCTTTTCTTGGACCCAGTTCCTGATTTACCTCTCATGACCAATTTTCCTGTGGAAGACCTTATTGATTGTAGCAGGAATAATAATCATGCTTCAGCATTTGTAAGGATTAAAATCTATAAATTCTGTTCTCTCATCATGTATTCAATAGTCAGATGGCATCAGAACCCAGTGACCTGGAACAGAAAAGCACAGAGGAAGACAAAAGTCTGTTCTCTGGGAAGGTTCATGCTCACTGTGTCATTTTTCTTCCTTTCTCTTTTTGTGTTTCCAATACTGCCTAACATTACATGCTCTGAATTAGCCTCTGGATCTGCCTTTTGCTCTACTCTAGAGTCTACAAAGACCAGCCTCGTAACTTAACTTAGTTGTTGCCTACATTTAAATTACCCACTCATCACATCATATGTACATTTTTTGGTATTAAAGATCTCTATTCACTTTCAGCAATTGCCTGGGTGAATAGCTCTGGTATCCATAAGAAATTCTGTATGATCCACTGCAACTTACACCTTTCTTCTGTGAGAAGATAACATGAGGATTTTAGGGCAGCCAGAAAATAGAGTATTTTATGTACACATTTAACACCAGAAATGGTAACATTGGTTTAGAAGAAAAATGCTATGAACGGTAGAGAGAGCTACGCTTAGAACACTGGTTCTTTAAACACTGGATCCAATCTTTCATACACTAAATATATATTTTAATGCAGATGTATAGGTCTAGGAACCAATGGTAGGAAATATCACACTGGGAAAGCAATGAAACCTTTACTTGTAGCACTGACACATCTGATCTCACCGCTGCTTTACCAAATTAGTCCTGCCTCATTTGATGGCTGACCTGAGTACGAATTAGTGCAGTCTTACTCTGCCATTTCCCTTCTAAAGTTCCCCCTCAACAACACCCTTTGAACTGAAGCTTTATGCGCACCGCTCCTGACACATCTTTTCCTCATCCTGCTCACACAAGTATTTAATCAGGTGGCATATTGCTCATGGCCAAACAAATAGTTGGCACATTCGGTTCCTCTGTACAGACTCTCAAGCAGAGAACATCTGTCCTGTTGGCCGTGTTCACTGGAGGTTATTGAAAGACCGGAGAGACAAGCATATGTTTTTTTATTCCAGTATCTGGACCGCATCTTAGAATGGAATCAAACACTGTTCCCAGCAAACTCTGCTCACAGGCCAGTGACTCTGATCTGCGACTTGGCCTGTGCTTGTAAACCATAACACATTGGCACCCCTGCTGTACTGATCCTGCACATCTTTGGATGACCTTTCATTTTGTTTTGGGGAACTGCTAAATCTTCTCAAAAGAAAAAAAAAAAAAAACAACACAGTGATACACACATGAGCAAAATCTGTGCATGAAAAGGCTTGGTTAAATTTGTCTGAAACGTTTCAAAGTTTTGCAAAATGTTTAATAGTTGAAAAGTGGTGTTCTGTGGAAGTGAATGAATAAAATAGCAGCTATAATGGATAAGCCGCTGATTTCACCGGGAACATTTGTATGAGTCATTATACTCTCTTACAGGTAGCTCTGTACCTAAGGGTTTTGAAGACTGTATATATCTACAAAGAGTTCTGGCCTTCATGAGCTATTATTAAATTTATCTTAAATTTATTTGAGAAGCAGGAAAAGAACTGTACGCTGTAAAGCTATTTACAATTTATTTTTTACTTTGCTTTAAACAAGTCAGCATTTTCACTAACACCATATATTTGACGTGTCCACTACAAAGGAAAATATTCTTTGATATTTTGTGTATGTTATACAGACTGCCATCAGGTAGTTATGGTCCTTGTGTTTTGCCAATTCACAAGCACAATGACAAAGAACACCTTTTTGATCTAATCAGCCTTACTTATAGCCTTCTTCATGAAGCAATCTTCAGGTGTAGTAATATATGACCAGCAGGGCAGGGAGGGGATTCAGACCCTCTGTTCTGCTTTGGTGAGACCCCACCTGGAGTGCTGCATCCAGCTCTGGGGTCCCAGCATGGGAAGGACATGGAGCTGTTGGAGCCAGTCTCAGAGGGATGGAGAAGGTGGATTAGAGGAAAGACTGAGAGAATTGGGATTGTTCAGCCTGAGGAAGAGAAGGCTCTGGGGTGACCTAATTGGGGCCTTCCAGTACCTGAAGGGAGCTGACAATAAAGATCGAGAAGGACTTTTGACATGAGCCTGGAGTGACAGCACAAGAGGGAATGGCTTCAAACTGACAGAGAGCAGGTTTATATTAGACATTAGGAAAAAAGTCTTTACTGTGAGAACGGTGAGGCACTGGCACAGGCTGTCCAGAGAAGCTGTGGATGCCCTGTCCCTGGAAGCATCCCTGGCCCTTCAAGGCCAGGCTGGATGGAGCTCTGAGCAGCCTAGTCTAGTGGAAGGTGTCCCTGCCCATAGCAGGGGTTTCAGAACTAGATGATTTAAATTCCCTTCCAACCCAAACCATTCTGTGATTCTATGGTATTTATCTGCAGGGTGTATTGTGACTATAGGGGAACACTGTTCCTGATTTGCATCAAGAGGCTTTTGAGGTGTTATCTGACTTCTTATGGAATAGCTGTAATCATCTCAGACACTTAAAAAGCCTTGACACTGTAACGTTTGGGGACGGTAAAATCGCTGTCACTGGCTGCACACAAGAATTAGGGAAGAATTAACTTGCAGACCTTTTATGGGAGTATGTGTGGGCAGTGTACATTATGCAGAGATACGGTTCGGATCCTTTACGTGAAGAACTTATTAAATGAATAAATCTCTGGTAGATGCAAAATAAAGGGGGGGGGAGGGAAAGGAAGAAAGCAAGGCGAGATCAAACCTTTGGGACCCCAAAGCCGCGGCGACAAAAGGCAGCGGCGGGCGCGGGGGGGCGGCCCTGCCCGCAGCCCGACAGTAGGGGGCGCTCGGGCTTCACCGTGAGGCGCTGCCGCCGGGCCGCGGCGGGCGGGACACCGGGGACAGCCCGGGGGTGTGTGTGTGTCCCCTGAACGGGGTGCCTGTGTCCCCTGAACGGGGTGTCTGTGTCCCTTTAACGGGGTCTGTGTGACCCCTGAACGGGGTGTGTGTGTCCCCACGGAGGGGTGTATGTGCTTCCCCAGGCGTGTGTGTGACCCCTTAACAGGGTCTGTGACCCCTTAACAGGGTTTGTGTGACCCCTGAACGGGATGTCTTTGACCCCTGGGGTGTGTACGGCCCCTTAACAGGGTGTCTGCTCCTGAACGGGGTGCCTATGTCCCTTTAATGGGGGGTCTGTGACCCTTCATTGGATGTCTGTGCGCCTCCGGGGCGTCTGCGCCTCCTCAACGGGGCGTCTGTGCCCCCCTCGGCGTGTGCGTGACCCCTCAGTGAGCGTCTGTGACCCCTTAGGGGTGTGTGTGACCCCTTAGGGGCGTCTGTGCCCCCATCATGGGCTGTGACCCCTCACAGGGTGTCTGTGTCCCCATCACGGGGTGCCTGAGCTCCCATCGCGGGCTGTCAGTGCTCGCCCTTCACTGGGTATCTTTGTCTCTCTCACGGGGTGTCTCAGTCCCCCCATGGGATATCTGTGCTCCCTCTCGGGGTCTGTGCCCCGCTCCGGCACAGGGAGCCGCTTACATCCCGCTTTCCTCCGCGTGGCTCCTTCCCTCGTGTCCCTCCCTCTTTCTGCTGTGGTGCTTCGGGGTTTGTTCGGAGCGCCTGTGGGAGAGGGGCTGTTCTCCCGGCTCCTGGGGGGCGAGGCGGCTCGTTCTCCCGTCTCCGTCACCGCCGCCTCCGGGGACCTCGAAACTTTCCCGCTGGCGGGAGCTGCGCTGCATCCCAGGGGCCCAAGGGAGGCTGGAGGCTCCTGGGTTTCGGCGGAGCCCGCTGGTCCCGCAGGCTCTGTGGGACACGTGCGATCTTTTGTTTTGTGTTTTATTTGCCACATTCCCTTCCTTTTCCACAGAGCGGGCTAGCAGAGAAATCCCTGGGGAATATCCTTTCGAGGGTCTCACTCCCGAACGCCTGCGTGAGCGCGCGAGAGGGAAAATGAATAATTAGAGAACAGTTCCATGAAATCACTTACCGAAAAATTAGCTGCCCATTAAAGGGGAAGCGGTGAGTGGCAATCATGTAAATCCTACCTACACCCAACTGTAGAGGGGAGGCAGCGAGGCAGATTCCCCAGCCCTGCGGCTGCCTGCTGGCATCGCCGTCCCCATCTCCCTACCCCGGGAGGAGAGAGAGAGAGGGACGCGTGGGTGTGGAGCGCAGTGGTTTAGTCCACACCCCGCAGCCTCCCTTCCCCAGGCAGCCTCGGGAGCTGCGCTCATTCTCCTCCCTCTCCCTGCCAGCCGGTGTGTCCGCGGCGGCGGGAGGCGGAGGCGGCGGGAGAGGAGGGGAGAGAGGAGCGGAGCGAGGAGAGGAGCGGCGGACTCCGGGGCCGCCCGGGAGAGCTGCGGCGGCGGGAGAGCCCGAACTCCGCGCAGCCCCCGCCGCCGCCACCGCTCGGCAGCAGCCGCGGCACCGCGCCGGGGTCCTGCCCTCCAACAGTTCCCGCTCCGCTGCCAGTGAGGAGGGAGGTGTAGGGAACACGGCTTTATTTTTTATTTTTTTTCATTATAATTATTTTTCTTCTGAGGGGATGCTGAGAAAGCAAGCCGTTCCCCTCCCGTGTAGCACATTGCCTGGGCGTTCCTATTATGGAAGTTAAGTGAGAAACTCTGCAGCTTGAACTGATTTGGGGAGAGAAAAGGAGAGAGAAAGGGGTAGGGGGAGGGCGAGAGGAAGGCAAAATAGCCGAACCAAACCAATGGTTTTCCTGCAAAGTGCCGGGAAGTTTGTGGAGCACTTTCTAGGAATCAGGTCCTTTCTCAGAGTCTCTCCTTGTCTTCCGAAGAAAGAGCTTGCTTTCGGATTGCCATGGATCCTAAAGAGAGTCTTAGACACACTTGAATAATTCCTCTGCCTGGGCTGGATTGGTGGGAATTTAGGAAGGAGCGTGTGTGCAAAGCAGAAGCCTTCGGAGCTCACTCGCTGCTGCTCTAATCTGTATGGATCTAAAAGTGTCACATTCAAGACCTTTGCATCTCCAGCTTTTGAACTGAAGATTTCCCTTTCCACTTTAAGTAGCTGCTAGGAAACTGAAAACTTTTGGACCTACCTCTTACTGGCTTTGGATACCTTTTTCTTTTTTTTCTCTTTTTTTTCTCTTTCCTTTTTTTTTTTTTTTCCTCTCTTTAAAAAAAAATCTCTGTGGAATTGGTCTCGCAAGCGATCAGGATTGTTTTTAATATGTCAAAATGGGTCTGCTGACGCCACTCCTGCTCTTCGGATTTGCATTTTTTCAAGTCTATGGTAAGTTCGCTTATTTTAGACATGTCATTTCTGTGCAGAAATCCCCTTCATCTGAATTTCATTTGGGACAGCACATGGATGGCATTATAAGCTTTAAAGTTACAGAGCCCTAAGTTTGTTCCTGGTATAAAAATGGTATTTGGGGAGGGAGGGATCGGAAGAGGGAGAATATATGTTTCCAATAAGCAGCCTTTCCCGTCTCCTAACTTAATGGAAAAGCAGCTTATGAATGGAAGAATGTCAGCTTGAGGTGGCGAGCAAAGAGTAAAAAAACCTACCGTGATAAATCTTTTATTTGGGGGTAGCGAGCGGGAAGGGGAAAGGAAAAGCAGAGAGCTGTTGTAGCTGGTATTACTTTGCCGCCTTCTATTGTTAAACTTTCCAGCGGGAGAGCCAGCTGATGAAATAAATAGGTTAGCCCTGCCTCGGCTCCAGGTGAGGCGGACTGGCGAATTTCCAGAGTCCCTGAGCGCCTCGCTCGGCGCTGGCGAGCGGCAGGAAGGGAGGGAGGGAGGGAGGCGGGCTGGGAGCGCGGGGCGGCGGCAGCGCGGCCCCGACCACCCCGCTCCGCCTCCGCCCATCTCCGCCGAGCCGGGCAGGTGGGGCGGCAGGGTCTCCCCATCAGCTGGTCTACCCTCATCCCGAGCTTCCCGGAGGGAGGGTTTTCATGAAGCTTAGCGACGTCTGGGGAAAGGGTGGGTTTCCTTATGAACACCGCCTCCCCCTCCTTTGGGTGTGCTCTGTAACGTTTCTTGTGGTTTCGAGTTTAAGTACTGGATGGGGAGCTGTAAATTATCATCTTGGGGAAGTACGGTTTAGCAGGGCGAGAACTTCAGTGCAAGGGTAAATTGCCTTTCAGAGTAGGGGTGGGCGCTGTGCTACTGCACAGGCGGTGGATGCACTAGAGCAGCTCAAGCACACGACTAGGAGCGAGCATCCAGCTCTACAGAGGGTGTGCTGGCACCAAATGCTCGGCAGCCCAGCTAGCGCTGGGTATTTGCAGCTCTAAACAGTCTTTTAGGCTTGAGGTGAATGCAGCGTCTGGGACCCTGGCTGTTTTTGCCTGTGTGTCAGAGCAAACTTTGTTCCAAGAAGCTGTTCACAGCATTTACTATATCAGTCCCGAGGCAAGGGCTCGGGGTTTATTGTTTGCAGTCACAGGCTGCTTTGGGTGTTTCTCCACCACCCCCTAGCAATAAAGGAGGCAAAATAGAAGAGGGACGGATTCAAGTACAGTTTTACCTTGGGTGCATAATATGCTCTGCTGTTTAATGTTCAGTTTGATCAGTAAGAAAATTTCTACATGCTGTATGCTAAACTAAACACGAGAAGTTATAACTGTAAAAGGATTTAGTAGAACATTTATGTCTGTCAGTGCAGTCATAGTTTTGCAGGGATTTTGTTTTATGTTTTGCTCTGTTTTTTTTGCTGTAACAAAAGATCCTTAACTTTAAGGCTACTGATATTGGGGGTATCTTTGTGTACAAACTGCAAACATCAGGTCATAGAAATGTAATTATTAGTAAGTGTTTAAAATTGTATGTAGCTAGAAGGAACACAATTAAAGTGCTCAGTGGAAGTGACAGAGTGAATCAGAGGAGCTTGGTGTTACAGAATGTAATTAAAGTACCAGGCTGTTTGGAGATATATGAAACAAATGCAATTAACCAGCTTGCTGGAACGACAGGAGCACGACATAATTTATTCGAGTTTTGTCATGGGGAACACATGTAGAAGCTTTGTTCTGGTTTAGCCTTGTGAGGGTGGGGCGGTGCAGGTGAAGCACACAGCTTATCTGGAGCTGGACCATTAGAAAAAATGGCCAAGGAGCTGCCCGGAATATATGTGATACTCCCCTTTTGTGGGAAGATATTGGCAGAGACTGTCAAGTTTGCCTACATTAACAACTCTCTGAAATAAATAAATAAAGAGCTTTAGCTTTGTGGATAGCACATCATGACCAAGTAGATATAAGCTGTTATTGTCGAAATGACTAACAAGTAGCTTTGAAGAAATACTGGCAGGCAAGCTTGGCACACAGTGCTTTTGTCTCTTTAGAAGCATAGTAATTACGATCACATCTTAGGCTGACATGTACCACTAGTTGCTTTGAAAAGATCTCTATCAACATCAGCACCATTTGTAATGCTTTAGTTTAAGAATAAAAGGCAAAACCCAACAGACTTCTTGTTTAATAGGTCCTTGGTTTGTTTTCTGTGTTGGAAAGTTACCTCTTAGTGCATTTCTGGGTTAGAGGGGGTTTTGTTGTTGGGTTTGGCTGGGTGTTTTTGTTTGTTCCCTTGGCAAGAGGTCCAGACACAGAACTGTAGCATTTGAGGCATGTTAACCATCCTTTTCACTGTGAGTTTAGTTTTATTTAGTGATTCAAAAGCGGTATAGATCAAAATGATAATCTTTTTCTTCTTAAGTTATTTTTGCTGTCCATGGTTTTAGGACACCTGAAAATTGCAGCTCTATTAAAGCGGCAGAAAACATGTGCTACATACACATATGTAGATTTTAGGGGTTTTTTTATTACTGTGCTTTTGATTTTTCCTGTAGCACTGCCCATGTGCTTGCACTCTGATGAGGGAACAACTTCAATTCTCTTTTCCTGTAGCTATCAGTCTTGGTTATTGTTCTTGACACAAAGCAAACAAAGAAAAAATCAAACACAAAAAGTCCCAAGTACCAAAACACACACAAACACACAAAACTCCCCCAAACAAACAACAAAACACCCCACTGGACAGAGTCTGCACCATGAAGTAAGCCACTAGCTACTGGAGTTAAAAGAGTTACATAAGGGTTTTTAATTGTGTTCAGTTGACTGGTCACATTGTTATGTGTTTTGTTATCTTTCTTCCAATAATTAATAAAGTTTAAAAGAACAAATATTAACAGAAAAGGTAACAACTGACATGAACACAGGTTTTGGTGGGCCAGACCCTGGCCTGGTAGGACTCATAAGTACTTTCAATGAAAATGACAACCTTTTATGTCAGAGCTGGCTTTTAGTCCCTTGAAAACTTCAAGTGTGATGCTGTTGAATGGGTGAAGGTGTTAAAGATGGAATATATCTCATATATCTTATATGAGAATAATTCTGTAAAACCAGCATTTTATCACCATATGAATATATTTCAAAAGCACTTCTTAATGAAAAGTGTGCATCTGAAATGGTGTGGTGGCTGAAACATTCTGTATTTCTTTTCCTTTTTATTTTTTTAAATTCTTTTTATTACTTCATGCCAATGAATTACACATCTGTGGCCTTGTGCAGGTCCCTGTTGCCTGTTGGAGAACATGGCTTACATACAAAGCTGGAGTATATTCTTCCAGTGAGTATTTGAGCTGACAGGGTCTTGATCTCTCATGTGAGTTTTGCTGTTGGTGGATAACCTTTGCTTCTGTGGAATGTGTGCATTTTAATCCTTTAAGAGTAAAATTCTGGAGAGTTTGCAGTTTAGTTTCTTTTACCTTGTTCTTCCACAGGACCCAATTCTGCAGAGCGTTTAAGTACTTCCATCTCATTGAAGTTAATAAGAATTTAAACACGTGTTCCAAGTTAATCATCTGCTTTAAAACTTTGCTGAGTAAGGATGAATTTGTGCCTATGATAACAGGTTTTGCTGAATTAATCTAAAGATTTTGCTTTCTTTACTTCCTGTCTCATAACTCGTCATTGCACCGATATGTTTTTATGTGCAGAAGACAAGCGATGAGGGAACCCTGTCATTGTACTTCAAGAGATGGATTTGCTTGAAAAGTAATATGATAATCGAGGTACTTTGGTTTGTGTCTTTGCTAATTTGGAGCTATGCAAAAAGTCTGATACACCACAAATCTTACCGAAAAGTTGAAATTAGGGGGTTTTAAGCCTTTATGTGAGTTGCACTGACTGCAATAATCTTTTCATTAGGAACTCTCTGGAATGATGAGATTGATGTTGCTCAGGGAGATTAAGTTTTACCAATGCAGGCTAAAGATATGCAACCTTAAAAGTAGACAAAAGAATTTAAATACATTTTTAAGGATGCATAAAAAGTATCAAGGAGATGTGCCAAAAAGTGTGATGAGAGGAAAAGGAGGCTTTGGCGGGTTTGTCCAGTCAACTCCATTTCCAGGAGTCGCTTTTCCATAGCAATGCTATGTGGGCTCATAGCCCTGAATTCGAGACGTGCTCTGTCTGCTGCTGAACCATTTAGTGGAAATTACTAAAGAGTATGCAATGGCTTTTGAGCCATTTGTTACCCTTGAATTGCTATTCAAATATTGATCTGGGCTAAATAGATTGCTAACAGGTTCTGTGCATTCTGTTTCAGCCACCTAAGAGGACGCTGCTGTCAGGTTTTATCTGTTATCTCAGCTGGCATGGCAGAGGTTGCTCTTCCTGTGGCTGCCATCTGGCTCACGCCTCTCCCACCAACCTTGGGGAGGATACTGAGCGATCATATTGATGCTGTTTCTTGCCAAGAGGCTCCGTTACGGGTGTGCTTTTCTACATTTCTATAGAAATCTCTTATTTTGCAAGAAGAAGGCAGAAGAAAGCAAGTATTTGTTTGCTCTTGCCAAATAAATAAAGAAATATGTTGGCTTTTTGGTTCTGACTGAACAGGCATTTCTTACATGTAACTGCTGAATTTTTACAAAACCCTTTTATTGTTACATGAGGTTTCTTGCAGTTATGCTTCGACAGTACACATGCCTTGTATGTTCAAAACAGTTTGTTTTGGTACATGGATGGGTATGGAATCTCATCTTTAAAATCTTAAATCACTAATTCAGAGAGAATGTTGAGGATACCTTTTATGCAGGATAGTCGTGTGGACTGTTAGTTATAAGATCTTTGAATACAAAATATTTGTATAGAAATAGAGATTTGCAGGTGTATATTTAGTGTCACCGTCTTGACTCTCACACTTGATTTGTACTAGCTTGTGGACTCGCTGCCCTTGAAGTTATATGGACAGATATAAGACTGAGTTTAGTGTTGTCCTCACCTCAAACTGTTTCCTTATCAAAATAACTGCTAATCACCCATGGCTAATAGCTTTTGTTGTTATAGTGGATAATTACATAAGGCCTGTTAATTTAGGTTCTGATCTGTACCACTGAAATCTGTAAGAGTTTTGCTGCTGAGTTCACAGAACACTGTGAAGGCAGATGATGTTATCTCGGCTTACTGTCATCCTAATCTTGCTACAAGATGAAGCTGAGTTGTTGTTACATGCAACACTACAACAACTACATAAATACTAGAGGGTACAAGTGCATATTGATGCCTCAGTTCTGCTCACTCCTTTCTCGGTCCTACAGTGCTCTCTTTACTAGAGCAGTGTCCCTTTGAAACCAAAAAGCTGATTCTTGTGCTATGTCGTGTATGTAAAGAGAGGCATTCTTAGTGTTTTTTCAAGCCAAAAGTTCATGAAGTAAAAAATGGCTTTTTAATTCCATCTCTGCATCTTATCTTGGCATTGCTGCCATGGAAGAGATCCAAGATTTTCTCTTAATTTTATTAAAATAATAGCCTTCATCAATAAATACATGAACAACAATGGACAAACCAATCAGTAGTACCCATGTAATAACCTGCTGATACACATATTGAGCTGCTGTGCTCTGATGGCCAAGGCTTATTGAGATTCATCTCTGGGTTCTGGACAAATGTGAAGTGAGGTTATTCATCTAGATATTGTTCTGGCAGAAGTATCTTGTGCATGTGCATTGAACTTTAAGCTCTTTACCACTCTCTCCCAGTCATTTTTAATTTTTCTTCTTTTTCCTGAGCATTTTTTTTTTTGTAAGCTAACTAAATAATAGTTATTATCTGCAGATCCCTGAGTTTATACATCTGGTTAACTGGGCTGTGAGAGAACTTTCTGCTTATGTACTAGATAGGTTGGCAAACATTATTCCTTGTTGCTTGTTTGCTTTGCTGTTTCTACGAGGAACCATTGTGTCTCTGGCTTGCTGATAACTGAAGGTTGCCCTTATCTAGTGATTCCAGTGTGTATTTTGTAACCCATCAAGACTGTGTGCATGCAGGTGCTATTGCAGACTTTCAGTGCTATTACTTGTCGTGGTGTGGGGCTACTTCAGTTCTACCTCCTTGAGTGATGACTGGAAGAACACAAAATATCTTTGGATTAATTCCTCATCATTTTCAGCTGCTCAATGCACAAGACACTCTTCCAAGCTTGATTTGGAGCAACCTTAATGATAGTGGTATTTGCTTACAGGATTACCCTTGTCAGTGACCACTTCAGTTCCAGTTAAGTTCTTCAGTCTGATGACAGTGAAGGACCTGCCATTGTGCTACTTTATACATTTTTATATCTTGCGTTTACTTTCTCTCCTCACTTTTTCTCAGATTAGTTCAGAGAACAGTCTATTTGGTCTGATATATGGAAATGAACTGGTAGGATGAGTGGGGATGCCAGGAGCTAAGTATGGTCTCACTCATTAGAGACTACCTAGATGGTTGTGCCACCCTGTCTGTTGCAGCATATCGTCTTTTCATTTGTATTTAGGCATTGCCTCTATAGCTTCAGTGCAGTGTGCTAAGGAGAGAAGAACATCTCTGTGATGTGCCTGTCATAAATGCAGATTGGACAAATAAGTAAGGAATAAATGGCCAGCAGCAAGTTGTAAAACACAGCGAGCTGTGGTTCACTTCTATTAATCACTTGCCATTGATTGCAAGAGAAACTGAGTGGAAAAAATCTACCCTTTTGAAACCAAAATGTCAGGTAACTAACATCAGTCAGCTTGTTCCTCATTCATAGTGAATGGAGGGACAGTTCATGCCAGGGTACCAGAGGTACTTTTCTACTGCTGTGAAAATGTCAAGAGTTAAAAAGCAGTTATGAAAAGTATTTTAATGCTGCAGGAGCCCTATAATCATGCGTCCTCCGGCTGTCATTCTGTGCAGTTCTCAAGGTCCATGTGTCCTGTAGCCCAGATGGCTTCATCCTGGCAAAAGGAATGGTCAGTTTTAACAGTTTGTTTTATCCTGAAGAGAATTCTATTACTAAAGGAATGGCAGTTTTAACAGTTTGTTTTATCCTGAAGAGAATTCTGTAACTAAAGGATAGATGATAGTTTCTTTCAGTATTATCAAAAATTCAAATGGCATAGCAAAACTGTTAGACTAAGACCTAGTTGGAAAAAGTGTGTTTTCCTGACCTGAATTGCCTTTCCCTAGAGAACTTGATCTCTTTGGGATTGTCGCTCCATAGTAGAGCCTGCAGGAAAAGGATCTGTGGGTGCATCCTCCTCACTTTCTGGAGTATATTATGTCACCTTCGAGACCTGGAGATGCTTATTGTTCCTGCGGGTAAAGTAGCACTGCCCCGCTCTTGACGGTCTTCTGGAGAGAGAAATTACACTGTGAGCTGGGAGAAAAAGCGGGATAGTAGCCTGATTCCAGGTCCATGGCTTGATGGAGAGAGACAGCCAGCAGAGGAGCTGGGTTCGATGGTGTAGGGAATGAACTGGGGAGCAAAGCACCACTGTCATGCTTACCAGGAGAGTGCTGATCCCTGCACGCTTCAGGGTTGTTTCCTACTCAGTATGTCTAGGCTTTTATCGTTTCTATGTCATTTGTACATCACTTATCCATGAAGTGATTAAGTTTTTCCTGTTAGGTTGTTTAAGTCCAGATTTGTTTGGAGTGTCTGCAAGAAAATGCTAATTTGTAGTTCGATGGAGTGAAACTAAGGTCTGTGCTGGCTTTAATCTGATGCTCTGCAGAAGTGCTGTGATAAATTGGCTGGGGCTTTTCGTATATATGTTTTTATGATATGTAAGAAGAATTCAGTGGACTAAAATAGTTGTTTTATGTCAAGGCAACAGCTATTAAACAAAGGACTTTTAGCAGAAAAAAATTAACTATTAGAAATACTGCAGGCTGCATTTTATCCTTTATCTATGCATCTGTCCTGTTACCAAACTGAATTTTAAATTATAATGCTTTGTTTTTTAGCTAGTCAATGTGATTTGGCTATTCAGATGTATGTCTGAATTACAAAATTCTGTGCCTTTTTTTTTTTCTTCTGCTTGAATTTGTTTCATCATCTTAAACTCTGTGGTGTGGTCTTTACCTAATGAGATCAGACAATGTGTTCTGTAACATGTAAATCCTATCTATGGGGTAAAATCTCAGCATTTAGAATAGGAGTATCCTATGATAAAATTGTCTTTTAGTGCTGTTGTGTTTAAATCCCTAAGAATAGTCTTCTCTCTGTGTACATCTAGATTAAAAAAAAAAAAAAAATCTGTGTGGAGAGATCATTAGAAGTGTGTATAGATATACGTAAAGAAAATAACTTTAGAAACAGTCAGGGATAGAATATATTTCCCAGAAAGCAAAACTCTAAACAGTAGTAGGAATCATAAGAACACTGAATTAAAGGAAAATGAAATGTGACAAGTAGGCAAACAGATATTTAATTAAATATGAATCAGTGTAAACCAGAGCTGCTTATTATTGTTATTATTTACTGACTCTTTTTTGACAACTGCTCAATTTAGAATAAAATGCAAAAGAACATATGTCTGTCTTTGTATGACCCCAAATATCTCTGTTCTCCCTTTCAGCAGACAACATGCCTTTTTCCCCCCCTAAGTGAATTTTGGTTGCTAGGAGAAGTGCAATGGTCTGCCCTGCTCTTATCCAGCATTAAAACTGAAAAGTGTATGGAGGTAAAGAGAGGGGCAAAGCACAGTGTAGGCCATGAATCACAAGTTGTCTCTAATATGTCCACTTTGTTCCTACTTTTTCTTTGAAAACTTTTGTTTTTACTAATGGTGTTTCTTTCCAGCTGATCTCTCAAAGCTATTCAGAAAGTAAAAAAAAAAAATGTGCTGTTAAGAGTCCACTCAGAGGAACAAAAAAAGGAAGGGGAGACTTTGAGACTTATTCATGGGGCCACAGTGGTAGCAATACACAACTCAATGAATGGCTTCAGTCAGCTGCTGTTAAACTTGGGTGATTGATACCTTCTGTTTTTTGCTAGAGCTGGAAAAGTGTTCAGAAAGTCTTCATAGTGGTCCTGCCAGTTTTAATGCCAGATACTGAAGCTGTTTACAAACTATTTCAAACAGCAGAATATTCAATGTTCTTGAAGCATTCAGGTAGTAACGTTGCATTATGTGTGCGTAATGTGTGTTATAATTGGAAGGGATTGTTAATAATTGTAGTACTCTTGTTCTAGTTTGTGAAACCCTTTATTCACTTTCTAAATCACGCTTTTTCAAATAATTGTGTACTGTGGCAAGAATCACTTGACCGTTACCTCCTACCATGGTCTAAAAGTGGCCTTATACGAATGTCATTGGCTACTTTTAAACCCTGTCAGTTAGAAATGGCTGTATGTGATGATGTAATGGGTATAAAGTATTTGGCAATATTGTCTATATTAATAGACTATCAAAATCATGAGAGTTATGGCAGATTTCACTTGAAATTGATTGCAGGATGAATGTATAGACAATATATTCTTTCCTCAAGTGCTTAATGAAACTTAGCTTGGAGAGCAGTCTTAAAGCAATAACTATGTCTCTCAAGAAAGATTGCTTAAGAGGTCATGTGTGAGTCCTGTGAATGAGGAAACTGAACATGTGGCTGCAGAGATCTGGGATTTTGGCTGTGGAAACAGCTGACTGCCTGTGGACAGAGCAGGCCCCTGTATCATTCCTTACCAGGAGTAAGGGGTGAGTGGCCAAGGGTCTCATTACCAATTTAAAATGTTGTGTTGACTCAATTTAGTGACATGCAGATAATAGAGAAATTTAATGATGATGTACTTGGAAAAATAGTGCAGCTACTTGTAACGATTTGTTTTTCCCATAGGGACAAAATAGGTTTCACCCATATTTTCAAGGTTATTGGGTGACCTGGCAATACTGGATTGAGTCCCAGTATAATTTAATGGAATTTGCATCAGTTTAGGTCAGGGCTGAATTTGCCCCCAGGGAAAGATGAAGATGGAAGAGTTGTAAGTTAAATTACAGGGAACTGGCTCTATCTTACAGGCTGCTAATGGGGGTGGGAGTGTGTGTGGTTCTTCTGTGTGTGGTGGGATTTTTTGTTTTTCTTCCTGATCCCCACAGACTTTAGGAGTAGTTTAAATACCATCTACAGTACAGCTGAGTTTTCAGTTACTTCCATGAAAGCTGCAAGTGCTGAGACCAAGAATTTTCCCTCCATAAATCACAGCAGATGTTGCCTCAGTCATTCTTCAGTGTTACCCCGAAAGCACTGTTGTCTTTCCTCCTGCTGAGTCCTTCTTTCTGCTGAGAACTGCACGGGGAAACAGCCGCGGTTTTGTCGCTGCACGTGGATATTGGTTAATGAATTTGGATTAGCTATTAATATGTTAATATAAAGGATGTGCCCAGTGCCACTTAGGAACTCCCTGGCAGAAGGAATAGTGAGATTTGGTGGGAGAGGTGTGCAGTCGTTTATGGTGGGGGAAGAAGGGTGACTTGAACTGTTTGTGCTGCTGCTACATCTGTTTGCCTGACATTTAAAACAAGGCAACTGTTGAGGTACGGGAGGATCAGAATGGAAGAATTGCAGCCCGTTAAATATGTCTTCTAGAAATAGTTTCCTTCCTGTTACTTGATAGTCCTGCCACACTGAATTATGAAAGAGAAAAGAGATAGAGGGAGATTCAGCACTGCTGGTTTGGGACAGGGGTTGTGGGGGGAGCAGGCACTGCTGCGGTGAAACATTGAGCAATGCCTGTCCTTCCTCGTCCTTCCCCTCAGTCCTAAGGTATGTGTTTCTGGGAGTCTAAATATGCTAGGGAAAGAGTCAGAAAAGAAGTGGTAGCTGTGGACTTGTCTGAAATTAGAGGAAACCTCTTGTAAATGATGACATTTACATGGATATCTTTCCTGTTGCATTTCCTTCTTCGTGTAACTCCAACACGGTGAAGGAAGGACCATTCTCCAGAGAACTCGTCTGTTCCCCAGAGCCCAATGCATTTGTAGAATAAACTTCTTTCACATTAAGTAGCATACCTCTATTTAAATAGGGAGCAGTTTATAGCTATGATATTGAAGTGGAAAAGCAAGTAAAGGAGGCAGGTTTGCATACACTTTTCCTGTCATATGAGACAAATCTGTGACTATTTCTTGCACTTTCTTTCTCCTCTCCTGGTAAGTCTATTTCCTAGAGTTTTGCTATGATGAAAGATGTGTGACTTTCTTGTCAAGTTTCAGATATGAAATCCCCTCACTGTCAGTGCTTTACATTTCTAATTGTAGAACATTTTCCTCTGCATAGGCCAGAAAATGAGAAATGGCTTAGCTCACTACACAGAAATCAGTGGATTTGAAACTTCTAGATTCGTTCTAGGCCAGGGAGAAAAATGTGCTTTGTGTTTACAGGTTTTAATTCCCTGTGCTCTTCATCTTCTCCATCTTCTGTGGTTCATTCATGTCACTTGCCTCCTTGTATTTCATACTTGAAGAGTTTGTTCTATCTTGTTTTCTTGTCAATTGATTTAGTTTATTTTCCAGCTCCTTTTCTGTTCTGTTCATTCTCCTTTGGGTGCTGTATTCTAACCATGTTGCTTGAATATGAAGAATTAAGGATAGCAAGGGAGGGGGTAAAGCAATGTTGGTGAGGGAAGTACTTTTATAAGAAACTTTGTCCTTTGGCAGGGTTACTCGGTGAATTCTCTGTGCATAGATAAAGTTCTGTGGAGGCATAATCTTATGCCAGGCTTAACTAGTGCCTCAAGGAAATTAAAATAAATTAAAATAAACTTAAAAAATATATGTATGTACATATATATGCCAGCCAAATTTTGTGTGAAGTTGGAAAGAGGTACCTTTCTGAACATTAAACCATTTCTTAGGTCTTTCTTTCGGTTTTGAAACGTACACGTTTCCCCTCTGTCATGGAGAATTGTCTCTTTCAGTTTAGCGAGAACTACAGATAACTATGTTTATACATGATTTGTTGAGTTTCCTATTCTTACGAATGGTTGAACTTTCTCCATTTATGAAATATTGAGACATAGAAGGATAATAAACTTTTAAGTATCTATGGCTTTTTTTTTTTACTATTCTACAAAGTTGTAAACAAAAAAATAACGCTAAAATGTAAGAGATACTGGGTACACATTAATTAGTAACAACAGTTGAGGAAATTATTGTGCTGATACTACTCTTGAAATAATTTATATTCTTTGAGGACTTGACTTCTGTTACGTTTGTATAATGTATACATGATATATGTGTATAGGAGAAGAGGAGACTGAGGGGAGAACTCATTCTGGTCTTCAACGTCCTCACAAGAGGAAGTGGAGGGGCAGGCACTGATCTCTGCTCTCCGGTGCCCAGTGACAGGACTCAAGGGAGTGGCCTGAAGCTGTGTCAGGGGAGGTTTAGATTGGATATCAGGAAAAGGTTCTTCACCCAGAGGGTGCTTGGGCACTGGAACAGGCTCCCCAGGGAAGTGGTTACAGCACCAGCCTGACAGAGCTCAAGAAGCATTTGGACAACACTCTCAGGTACATACATGGTGGGATTGTTGGGGCTGTCCTGTGCATAGTTTACTTTCTTATGTATAAGCTTTTTTAAAAAATCGGTATTATATATAGGAAAGTAAACTGTGATGGACTTCGATGATCCTTGTGGGTCCCTTCCAACTGAGAATATTCTATGAATCTATGATAATGCATTAAGTACTAAATATGTACTATACAAAATATCTTGTAAGAGAATTCTCTTAATTTACTAGGTAAGCTGGATGAAATACTTTCTGGGTTTGTTTTGGTTTGTTTTTTTTTTTAATTCACAGTTGCTCTTAGTCTTATTGAAGAAAAAATTTTAGGTTTTGCAGTGCAATGTATATGAAACCCTGACTCAGTGGAAGATGCTGGGAATTTTGTCATCAGCATGAGTGGGGCCATAGTTTTGCTTTTGGTGCGGTTGGCGATGTGGGAGGTGTATGCTGAGAAGGAAGTTTTGTTTGTTGGTTTTGGGGTTTTTATTATGATTGTACAAAGCTTAAGAGAATGACTTAAAACTAAATATGAAGTTGTAATCAGGAGGTTAGCAGATACCAGAAGCTTCACCTGTGCTCCATCAGAAAACCAGTGGGAAGCCAAGACAATGATGTACAACAGATGAAGCAGTAAGCAGTGTAGTCAGCAGCTGGAGAAAGAGGTCTGTAATACCATGAAAGTTACATTTATTTCATCTTCAAACAGAGGCTGGCTGTTGACTTATGGTAACCACCTTTAGCTGCATCTGCCCTGAGGACTAAAATTTTGACTATTAGAGCAGCCAAAAATCTATTTTAAAACCAATTTGTAATAAATTTTGCAAATGAGAAAGGCAGGTGCATTATTTGAAAACAAATTCCTTTCATGCCTCTTAGCATTTGTGTCCAGGTGTCTTACTAGACTGCTTGGTATTCCCAAAACAGGGATGAGGGTGGAATAAATTCTGTCAGTCTTTGGATGACGAGTTACAACTCTTGTGAATTACTACATTATTATAGGTTATAATTCTCCTGAATACAGGAGTTCTCAGACATTTGAAGGGAATAGAATCATTAAGGTTAGAAAAGAGCTCCAAGGTCAAGAAGTCCACCTTTAAGTGATCACCACCTTGTCAACTAAGCCATAGCACTCAGTGCCATCTCCAATCATCTCTTGAATACTTTTAGAAATAGTCATTCCACCTCTTCCCTGGGCAGCCCATTCCAATGTTTATGAACCCTTTCAGTAAAGAAATTGCTGAGCCTGTGCACTGAGTACCTGGAGAGAAAATAGATTCTTCAATATTCTGTGCTGTGTCAGAAAAATTTCAGATCACAGTTTACTTTCCTATATGCAAGCTTTTATATAAATTGGTATGAATTGGTTGCATATGCATGTGATATAAATAAAACCTAACTGGATGTTACAAGCCAAAGAAATAAATCAGCAAGTGATTCTGTTGCATGTTGTATTCTTGGTACAACTGTCTTGGAGAGCTAAATATAGATATAGCTTATTACTTTCACTTGCATTTATTTTTGCTTTAAATGGCAAATGCAGCTATTGTTAACAGACCTCAAAATCGCTTGGAGGGTATTTACTTAGATCATTTTGAGGAAAAGAATGAATGTCCTTGTTAAAGTATTTGTTCATAGTGTCTGACCATTGGGACAAGTAGATAAATTGTCAGTACAAATGACTAAAGTTTTTTTTTTTTCATGTCTCCAAGAAAGAAATTTTGTAGAGGGTTTGTAAGCACTTTTCCAAGTGCTTATACTATGAGTTATTTCTTAGTGAAAAAATAAATACCCGAGAGGGAAAAACAAACAAACAAAAAATCACAGTAGCAGTTTCAAAAAGTAACAAAGTAAAACAAACATAATAGAAAAATAAATACTGTCTTACAGACATATCCTTACCTTCTTTTGCTCCTTTCCAAATGTGTCAAAATCAGCAAAAATACTGCTGTAGTTTCAGTAACATCTTCTTTAAAAGTAGGTCTTGCTGGTTTTGTTTTACTCTTCCAGTAATGGAAGAGCTTTTGCTTTGTAATGATTTTTGGAAGCTTTGCTCACTGCCAGTAAATGTGGCAAAAATAAGATAGATCAGTCCACTAAAGTGTTTGAGTGTTCATGGAATATATACCTAATATAATGTAGATGTCACTGCCTCTTGTTCCCCTTCCTGCTCATGGGGGAAAATGGATACATGTGCTTCAGAATATTTCATGTTGATAAAATGAGGTGGACATTGATGTTAGAGCTGGCTGTCTGGCACCGTGGCTGTTTCTTTGATAAACCAAATATTCGGAACTTTTAGAGAAATACCATTAAAACATAGTGTTCCTGACACCTGACACTTCTTACTCCCTTCGGTGAGGCACTTTGGAGGTGAGAGAGATGTTCATTCAGAATTCAGAACTTAGTGAAATTCCTTTATTATATAATAATAAATTTATTATATGAAAATGCTATATTTTATACATATGTATATTAAAAGTTTTTTTATTTAAAAGTTATATTAAAAAGTTATTAATAAAAGCAGTAAACAGAGAGTGGTACAGTTGCTGGATTTTTTGCTATAGTTTTAACTTCTGTTTATATAAGCAGAGATTCACAGTGTACCTTACAATCTATATTTATGTTTATTTTTAATCTTCCAAATGGTTGGAGGAATCAAACTAGCCTTGTCATAGAAACTGCAGAATACCTCCAAACTACCTGGTGGGAAGGATTAATGAAAAAAGTCACTCTGCAAAGTTAAGTTTCATCTCAGCCAAGGTGGAACTAGGTATATAACGCTTCTCCTTTCAAGGAAAGAAGTTATTTATTTATTTATTTATTTATCTCCAACATCAATTTTACAGTATAAGATACAATTTCATGCCTAGAGGTCCAAAAAAAACAGAGCCTGAAAATAAAAATTTCCTCAGACAGAGAATAGATTTCAAAATCCCTTCCAAAAATATTGAGAGACTTTTCATGCCTGCAAATAGTAGACCTTGGATTTTGTTAGAAAACTTATAGTGAATGAAATGGAGTTTGTGTGTTATAAATCTTAACTGCAGTTTTGAGAGCTATTACATAAACAAGGCAAAGAATCTTTTGGACCATAGATAAACCGGTTACTTGAATAATTTAACATTAAAATTCACTGAATATTTATCTGTTTTTATATTGAAAATTAGATGGTGCAAGTCTTGACAGTTGTAGCAAAACTGGACTCATGTCTAGGCACATGATTATAGCCTGTTCACTGGCTGGACATTCACGTAATGTTAAAACTTGGAGTGCTTTAAAGAAGAATCACTGTTGTATCTCAAAACCAGTACTTAAAACACCAAATAAAAGGAGATAAATCTTTACTCTGATTGCACTCTGTCCATTGAGAGGCCTCTGAAAATAGAGCTATAGGTAACTACGTGATGTCTTAACACTCTGTATGCTCCATGAATTGCTGGACCCCAGTTATGATAAAATACTGATAACTCAAGCTGGTTTATCAGGGCCCATATATTGATGTCATACGTTGGATTTCATAGGCCAATACTCCTCTAGGCATACCTTGTCACATTCATTTGCTTTGTGCAAAGATTGATAGGTAATGAACTGCACCAGCTCTCGTGTGGTGTGAGGACACCATACATGAAGGAGGCAGTTGTCCACTTCTGCAGTGGAGGGAGTTTACGGTGGCTGTGTGGCACAAGATGGGTCAGACTGTCTCCTTCTGCAGTCTTCTCAATAAGTAGGTCTTGGTCAAAACCATGAGGAACATTGTGGGCTCAAAACTGACAGAACTGTGTGATGTTCTTGCACAGAGTTTGCCTGAATGTTAAATGACACATTGGTAGGGTTGGAACAGCAGGAATGCCAGGTTCATAAATTTGGGTGGATTTATGAACCTTTATATTACAGACAGCTCTTGTCTGTGGGAATATTCTTTTGAGGAATTAATTCTTTCATTCACTAATCTATGTTCTTTCACTTGCTATTTCATTCTAGTGTGTGTGTGTGTGTTTCAAAATGCTTTTCAATTCAGGCAGCTCTTGGGTGAGTGGAAATCTGATGTCACTTATTAGCGTTATTTTTAAGCTAGAAGTGATCTCCTAATTTGAGGAATTTCAATTATCATCATGCCTCCTATTGATTAGGTTTTGTTATTTTAGGGCAATTGGCCATCTTTTCGAACCATAATAGGACTGTTGAAACTCAGCCACTGAAAAAATGGCACTAACCTTTTTATTTTGTACAAGATGTAGAAAGCATAGAGTTTTGAGGGTAAAAATGTAATCTGAAAGATAAGATTTTAAAAATGAAAGAGTGAGGTTTGTATTTATTGTAAATAAGAGGTATGGGTGGATTGTTGGATCAAGTGGTGGCCTTTCACCTCTAAGGCAACAGCTTAAATTAATCCCTAGATCTTAAGTTAATTGAGATAAATGGTTTTAGCTTTGACCCTGGTGTAAAGTAGTCCATATTACAAAATTGCCATACATCTGTTTGTGCAAACTTGGTATAATTGGCATTCTCTTAGGACTGAATTGTCACTGAGAGTGGACTGTTTCTTATTGCTTAGGAAGATGTTCCCTCTAGGTCAGGGTAAATGTCATTGTTGGGTCTGTGAAGGAAATCTGCTCCTGCCTCTCTTAATAATCCATAGCTGACAGATTTGTCAGAAGTGTTTTTAGTGCTGTAGCTGTTCTTTTAAATAAAGTAAAAAAGACCCTTTGGTGTGAAGAAAGTAAATTAGTAGGAGACTGGACCTTATTTTCTTACATCTGGTAGGAATCCAGATGCTCAGAGATGTTAAAATTGCCTAACTTACCATTTGCTTATGACAGATAGCCTTCAGTGATGGTCTTGAACTTTATGAAAGATGGGCATGTGGAGAGGAAGATAAATTAACATAGAATACATTATTATTTACTAAGGACTAGGTTGAACTTCAGTGAAGGAAAGCATTTGGCTTTTGTTTTCCATTTTCCTGAAGGATCTGTAGGAATTCCAATTCATTCTATTTTCTGTTATTATGTGGGTGGTGAGGCCCTGGCACAGGCTGTCCAGGGAAGCTGTGGGTGCCCCATCCCTGGCAGTATTCAAGGCTAGGTTGGATAGAGCTCTGAGCAACCGGGTCTTGTGAAAGGTTTCCCTGCCCATGGCAGGGAGTTGGAACTCAATGTTTAAAGTTCCTTCAAATCCACACCATTCTATGAATCTATTATGTGTAGATGTGGCATGTAGGAACATGGTTTAGTGGTTGACTTGACAGTGTTAGGTTTACAATTGGAATCAATGATCTAAAAGGTCTTTTTCTGGGATTCTGGGATTCTTCCTCCAAAGTAAAAGCAATTTTCTCTTACTGCTGTTGGCTGGATAGTTTTTGTTGTTTTCCTGCTCTTGCTCCGATATATCTTCTGGGCTGAACCTTTGGAACTACAGAGTCCTGTACCTCACTCTCTTAGGTGTCAGAGAATCTGGAGGAGTGAAGGATCAAATACACTTTTACTCAGTGCTTCCTTTTTAATCCCAAGTGGGATGAGAAGTGTTGGGAGGCAGTGAAGGAAGATGTGTCTACATATTGACCAGTATTCTGTGTGGTGTTATCCAATGCAGAGTTCCAGGTCAGTGTGCTAAGTGTTGTCTTTGCATACTTGGAGGACATGTTTTCCCAACACCTTTACATTTAGATGAGAAAGGGATTGCAAAATATATTTGTGTAGTACAGGAATTGGGGAAAAACTTCCAAGAAGACAAGGGGTATGCACTGAGTTCTGCTTGTTGTCTTCTGTTTCCAGAAAGAGAAGCAACTTCCAAATGGAATGCTGTCAAATTGCATGTATTTATGTACATCTCTGAGCTAGGGAGGGAACAATTTTCTAAAAGTAAGGGAACATTACAGCATTTTTCTCGTGCAGATTTGCTTATGTTCCTGTTTGAAAGTAGAACACCAATCTCATTTGTTTTGTATAATAAAAGAAAAAGATTTTGAAAAAATATTTCCAAAACATTTCTAGCTTTTCAGATGTCTCTTTATATGAAGAATTCGAAAATTACTTTATCTAATAGTATTTGGTTAATGTTTATAAAATACAGAGACCTACAATTGTAAAGGAATCAGAGAAACTGCCTCATATGTGTCCATAGCAGGATCCTACACAAGAAATTAGAGTAGATGTCTTGCATCAGTAAAATTTGGGCTACATATTGGGTCAAATTTAATATATATTTCAAAGTGTGCACCTTTCGTTTCAATAACAGGTGTCTGGGTAAACAGGAGGGGAGGAGAGGGAAGAAAAAAGAAAACAAAACACTTGTCTCCAAGTAACAAACATGGAATGAACTGTCTTATCATAATATTCATGCTGCTTAGTTACTGTGATTTCTAAGGATAGGAGATGGATAGAAATTTGTGGTAAAATTCCTTAGGTGTGTAGTTTGAATAAAACATCTCATTTGCTGCATCTTTTGCTGTATCATGTGTGGAACTTACTGGCAGGAATGGGAGATGTGAGCTGTTTTAAGCCTTAAGTAGCTGAAAGGGATTAACCTTACACAGAGGATTTACTAATGAAGACACTGCCCTTAGACACACAGAAGGAAAGGAAAGTGAATTGTTGATACAGGAATTATTCTATCTAGTTGTCCTAAATGCTTTTTTTTTTCCTTTCATTCAACTTATAAATTTAGTTTATTGTATAAATGTAATTGGATCTTATTTTCTTGTGGTGTTTCCGTGCTTTTGTAGTAGTTTCACAGTAGCTGATAGTAAGGTACAGTTTATGGACAGAGTCAAACTGTAGGCTGTGATGGCAAACTGTGCAGTTTTTGTTCTGATACTTCATTTTCATATGGTTAGGGATCGATCCCACTGCTTGAGCCAGTATATAATTTATTTTCAAAGGCTGATGCAGGTTATTTTAATCTTCTCTGGGATTCCTTTGGAGGGAAAAAAAAAAAAAAAGTCTTTAATTGAATGCACCTGTTTTGCTTCTGTTCTGTAAACAACCCCATTAGCTTTGTAGCTGGAGGCCAGGTGAGCATGATCAAGGTTTAAAAAGGGAACAAGAAATCAAAGCCCAGGTAGGGGCAAGAAGACTCTCCACTGGAATGTTGGAAGGTATGGGGACAACTTCTTTCATGGTCAGTCTGTCTCTGGATGCTGAGTTGTGTCAATTTGGGAAGGAGGTGCACATGGCTGGGTACCTTCCTTCATTAAATTGTGGGTTTTTTCCTGAAGGATTTGTGGTCTTGTCGGAATGCACTAACTTCGTAGGCTGTGATTAGGCAGGTATCAAAAAGTTAAGAAATGTGCCTGTTTGCCTCCGATTCCTTCCCTTGCCTTTTTACCGTATCAGCTGCAGGGTCTGTACTGAGTCAGCCCTCCTAGAGCTGTATTTCACATGCATCTTTGCTGCAAAGGGTTGAAACAGATCCTAAGCTATTTTAGACCAGATTTTGGCTAACAGAGCATGAGGTAACTTTTGCGCTCTTCAAAATACACTGGTTTTGTTACTTCTTTTAATGTGTGTTTATGCACATGCATGTATATGATTGTAATTATTAAATGAGCTGTTGTGGTATAGGTGTTCTATTTTACATGCAGGAAAAGATAAAAATGTTATTTGTGACAAAGAATTCTGTTTTAAGGAGACTTAGTATAAACGTGGAGAGTCATTTAAGATGTAGTTTTTAAATACAAAAGCTATTGCTCTGGCAACCAGTTCTGTAAAGCTGTGTAAGCTATTAAGAGTGTGGCATTCAAAAAGAAGTTTATTCAAGTTTTCCAGTATATTAAATGACTTTGGTCTTGCAAGTTATTAATGGTGGTGTTATGCACTTTCCCCAATACATTGTATGTGATTTATTTTATATATTCTTACTATAGATTATGTGTTTTGTAGATTATTGTTATTACTTCAACTTAATGAAAGTTCTCAGCCATTACTATATATGATTAATTTTTTTTAAAAACCATTAAGATGTGGTTTGGGTCACACCAAAAAAGACTCTTGTTTTTTGTCTCATTGTAGATAAACAACCCATTTTGGAAAATAAAATGAGACAAGCACTTTGAGTTTTCCCAGCTTCTAAGTGTTTGTGGCTTATTGACTTCCTGAGGTGCTGTCTTTGTGGTTAACTTCTGTGAATATAGCCAGTTGTTTGGGCTTTTTTTGTTTTTTTAACCCAACACTTACTTGCTTTTTGCTTTTTGAGGTTTTTCTTGAATAGAAGTAACAGAAGCATTCCAGCAAACCATTTCCTGTATTATGAACTGATATCTGTCCCTACATCAGTTATTTTCCCCAGTGTTATTAAAAAATACTGACAGAATTTAAAGAATCACTAGAGGCATGGTTTTTTTTCTTGCTACAGTCAGATGAAGTAATATTAAACAAGCTGGGTAGCTGATGAGCAGGGAACCAGAATGGTTTAAAGTGCAGCCAATTCTGAAGTTTATTGCACCACCACAGTGATTTTCCCAAAAACGTCAGTGATATAATCATTTGAGGTTGTTGCATTTGATATTGATGTTAACCTTTAGCATAGCTGATAAACTGACTATCTACGGGCAGGCATCATTAATAGGAGGTTCTGTGCTGTCCTGAATAATTTTCCTCACAATTAGCAGCATTGATCTTGTAGGTGCAGCAGCAGCTGAAGTTCCTTGAGGCAATCAGGGAGGGAAAGTGGTTGAAACTCACCCTGAGCCGCGTCAGTTGTTCCCGTTTGACCATAACAGCAATTACATTTTTCTAGTCCTGGTGTGTTGAGTCTTAAAAGCACTTTATTCCTCATGCTTAGATATATTTCACATGCTTTCAAGGTAAGCAGTGAAAGGCAAGGTTCACCAAGCTGTTCTGTGTAGTATCATCTCTACTTGGTAAGCCATTCTGGATATGAAGATAATCTGTAAATTCCTTGTGGACGGAGACACAGCCTCCTGGTATCTCAAACATAATGAAAGCCGTGGGGTTTTTTGTTGGGGAGCAGGGCCAGGGGAGAAAGGATGAAATCATTTCTAGTTGAAAAGCTGCCTTTATGCAATTTTAAATTAATATTGATTAGGACTAATGGAGTGGGTTCTGGGAGAGGCTTTACGTACCTCTTGTGCCTACTAATAAGGTCTCATCTCAGATGCACAAAATCTCTTAAGGAAGTGAGTCATTTTTATCAAAGGTAGAAAAATCACTCTGAGATTTTTGAGTGAGAATAACTCACCAACTGAACAAGCTTCAAAGCAAAAGCTTGATACTGATGTGGGGGAATAGCCTGGGAGCTGCAGAGCTGCTGAGGAGCACTGATGGGCAGTGGGGGGAGAGAGTGCTATGTAAGACCATCTTGTGTTAAATGCAGATCTTGATATTGCTCTTGGTGTGAACCTTTCTTCATTACCTTTATTATCTAGGGTAAGAATTGGTGATGGTTCATTTTGACAAAAATCCAATCTTGTTTTGGTGAAAAACAGCATCCTACCTAAAATGCATTTCAACTTGTATCCACCTTTCTGTTGGCTGTAACATTCTCCCAAATTATAATCTTCATTTTACTATTAAGAAGGGTTTCAAGAGGTCGGCAGTGCTAGTCTTAAACTTCTATGGGGTGGGGTAGAACAACATGGAAGTTTTGAAAGAAGGTATGAGAGTAGACTACAAAGTACGTGGATGGGTTACAGCTACTGAGTGCCTGGGAGACTGTGCTAGGACTTGCACCCTGCTCTGAGGAGGAGTCTGGAGGAAGCACTGTTTAGGACAACAGTCTTTCAGTGCATAGGGTTTGCTGGACTTTGTCTTTGGGGGGTCATCTCAGCTGGCAGCAGGTTCTATTTTGTTTTTTAATCAATTTGTTTAATATCAAGAATGCTTGAAATGTAACTAGATGGCTATTTTTGTTTTGAGAGACTGCAGGCAGTAAATCAACATTTGACTTTTCTGATAAAGGTGACAGGAACACAAATGTGCAGTCCTGTAAGAAAATACAAGTTACAGAGTCTCCATAAGTGCTTCCATATGGGTAGTTCTGTGGATCTTTCTAGTGCCTCCTACAATCTGAGGTGGTGTGGTGGGAGGCACTGCACTTGTGTTTGCAACACACAGCAATGGCCTTGTCTGAAGTTAAGCCTTCTCTGACAAAGTGTGGAAAGCTTCTTAGATTGTTAGTTAGTTTTTCACCAACATACAATGCAAAGAGAAGTGCTACTGCTTGGTCATCTATTCCTATTGAAATCAGTTGTGAAACCTATAAATTTATTCAAGCTTAAGAAAAGAGCAATTATTTCCAGAGTAACCGTATCAGTAAATAAAATAACTGGTGGTATTGTCAGTGTCTTGCTTATTCCATGTGATAAAAATTGGGGCAGTATCCCTCTAGCTTGGGGGGGTGTAACATACAGATCCTGATTGAATCCTAGATTTATTTTTTGGTATAAACCCTGCTCTGAAACATCATGGAACTTAATTTCTCAATCAGCCTGTATGTGTTTGCTGCATCAATATTCTTCCAGACTTACCATGTAATTAATACCTTAAAGCAAATAAACTGTTTTTTCTTTTTGCATTTTAGGGAAAAAAAGGAAGTCTTGCTTATCTAGTGATGAAATTTGTGTCTCTCTCTCTATATATATATGTGCATATATAATGTAAAAAATTAGTGAATAGATTAGTTGTTAAATGGGCTCTTTGCATCTCCAAAGGTATAAATTGGTTAAGATATTGTAGTATTCAAAACTAGTACTCTGGGAATTTCCATGTGATGCATGTAAAATTAGTTTGAAATTATGAAAGAGTTTTGTTTTATGACTAAAGTAAAATCGGAGAAATAAGCTAGACAAACCAAAATTGCCTCTCAATAGCTCTAGAAACCTGGAGCTTCCTGACATTCCAGGAGGACAGAGGCTAAAACTCAAACAGAGCACATCAAGAAGCTGCAGGTGAATCTTGCCTATGGATGTTCAGTGAAGTAGCAGGAGGACAGTGATATTGGTCACCCACTACTGTAAGCCATCTGTGCATGCAGGGTACAGGTCAGGAAGCTGAAAATGCTATTTGTTACATGGGATTTTCATCTGTGGATCTCAGAATGCTTCACAAAGGAGTTGTGGCCACATGTGCGTTTTAAAACCAGAAAAATTGAGGTGAGTGAAATATCTGCCAGGTATCATTATGACGGTAGAGTCTGGAGTTGAACTCATATCTCGTGTGTTCGGGAGCACACGTGAGTGCTGGAGTGGTATCTGTACCCTGACAAAATGAATGCGGCTTGGAAAGAATTTATGAGCATGGAATCCCAGCAAATGAATGTGTTGTCATCCACAGGGAGAACAAAGGGGTGACAGAAACAGAGAATGCTGTTTTGTAGCTCCCACCGTGTTTAGCTGTCCTATTCTATTTCCACACTCTTTTCTGTGAGGAAGAGTCCAGATTACTTGAACACAAGTAAGATTGATGAAAACAGTATCTAATGCCAGTTTAAGTTTGAAAATACTTCCCGGGGAGAACTTTAAAGGAAAATGATATATGTGATGGTCAAGGAAGTTACACTTTTTATAACAGCAGAAGAGTGAAGATCCAGTTCCTGTTGCTCAGTAAATGCATCTTGCTTTGTTTTTTGTTCGGAAGAGAATCACATGTTCAGTTTTGGGGCACAATTTTACTTGTTTTATTGCATTTTAATGTAGCCTTTGAAAATCATCAGAGTTATCAGTTTAGCTTTGAAAACTGTCATTCTGCAGACTGTGATAATACACCTTCCTTTAGGGAGCAGCAGCAGGAAGAAGCAAAGACTAATGGTAGATGTGTGTGAATTTAGGCCAGATGGAAATGCTCTTGGTAAAGATAATGTTAAATGGAAAATTTTATACTAAAATAAGCAAGAAAATTATGATTTGGGCTCTCAGATCTGAAGAGAGGGAAGTTACACAGTTACCAATACAGGAAGTTTGTAATATGGCTAAGAAAGAAAATGGGTTGCAATCCAAAAAAAAAAAAATCAATAATCATATTAACAAGGAATAAATTGAGTGCCAGAGAACTCTGAAAGGCATTTAATTTTGTTTTAGTAAAGTATACTCTACACATGTTCAGGATACATGTGTGAAATTAACCATTGAGGATACACAACATGAGAGATTAGTGATGTGGCTTAGCAGAGCATTTTTGGGGATGACAAGCTATTATGTCAGCTTTGCAAGAGAACAGAGTGAAGCTGAAACTTCAGTGGAATGGAAAGGTTGTGCCAGCTTTCTGCAGATGGGGGGATTTAGCTTTTTAGCGTGTGCAGTTCTAGGTCTCAGGATTTAAAACCATGTCAGCAAAGTAGAGACAACTCAAAGGTGATGACAAGAGATGAGTGAGAATTTGGAAGAAGTTTTATGAGCAACTGAAAGGGAATATGCCAGAGGAGATAAAAAAAGAATCAGGAGGACTGTTGCTATTTTGAAAGTTTTTTTACTCTTTTTTTTTTTTTGCACGGTTCATCCTTTTTTCAGTCAAAACAGTTTAAATGAGGGATAAAATTTAAAATATATCTGTATCTTACAAAAATAATGTAGTGTTGCGAGTAATTTGACTAAACCTTGGAATTTAAAATTGGAGTTAACACAGTAAGGAAATGCATAGTTAAATGTTAAAATGTGGAGCTGTAGTGATTAAAAATCTTTGAGAAGAGTAACAGAATGTGGCCCAGCTGGATGTGATGCACTGGCATTACATGTGTGATGTTATCCAGTGTGGAACCCTCCTTCTAGTACAATAATGGGAAGTACCTGCCATTTAAGTAATTTTAAAGTTAGCTGAATAAAGGTAGAGATCACTCTGCAGGTGATGGATCAAGATGATTAATAGAAAAACATGCTGATTTCATCCTCAGTTGATTACATGCACAGAAATGCACTGTATCTTGAAACATTATTTTAGGGCCAATGTTTTAGGCATTTAATACTGAGAACAAAGTTGTGTTGTACTGTAATGATTGATATACTTTGATTTGTTATATAACTGATATATTTTGAGGAAGATGGAGATCATGAAAAGGCCATGAAGAAACAGGAGGAGATTTGCAAAGCATTGCTTAGGCTCGGCCTGATTGTTTTGAGAGAGAAGGAAGGTATTTGGTTTATTTTGTTTGGTATTTTAACTGCCTTCTCTGCGCTCCAATAAGAGTGAATGGTTTTCTAACCACGAAGGCCATCTGTAGATACAAAAATAAAACATGAAGTGCTTTACCAAAGCCTGTACCTCAGGGTGGAACCTGGTCACCTGCAGCTCTTTATGAGGAAACAGCTTGGCCCATGTGCGGCTTTGTATGACTACAACATGTTGGTTGTTTTCCTGTCTGTTTCAGCATAATCATAAAGTAGATGATGTATTTAGGTGATCGTAGAGTGCATGACATGTTGATGTGGTGAGGCAAGCTTTACAGGGATAAAATTTTGGAATTACGTGACTCCACTAAGCACTTCTATATGTTGTACTAATTATTGTGCCACTCACTGGAAGGGAAACCAGCACTTGTATGTAGTTTGTTTTATAACTGTAGTGGAAAAGTCAAGTCTAGTAGTTCATAATATGAAGAAGTTTAGAGGAGAACAAAGAAAGCGAAAAGTTGGGAGAAAATACTTTGAGGAAAAATGCAATTAGTTCTAAACCAAATGCATTAAGACATTATTATATTACTTGTACAATGTTTTGTGGTTTTACTTTATGATAGTAATTATAAATTCTACATGTTGTACTTGTTTCAATTAATTGTTACACCATTTTTCTCTACATTAGGTAACTGGAGGGATGATTTTTTTTAACCATTTATTTGCGTAATGTAAGAGATGGCTTGAAGTTAGCACAGATGTGACACAATCTGAGAGATGGTAGTGCGCTGTGGCACTTTAAAGCTGTGAGGTGAAAATACTTAGGTGGTGCCCTTTTATTGAGACAGTTTTTTCCCAACAGAATTGAAATCTAATTGAACAGTTTTCTTTACTCCACATGAATTAAAAATGTATAAAATTAAAAAAAAAAGTTCAGAACACACATTCAGGCATGGAAAGATGGAGGGGGCTGTGTGATTAATCTGAGGTAAAAATAAAGAAGTCTTTCATTATTCATCCCTTAATGAGAGTTAGGAGCAAGCTGCAGTGTTTCGATAAATGAGAAATGTAAAATGCTGGTGTGAAGTAGTTGTCTTTCTCTCAAAGTAGAACATAAGACTCAACCAAGCTCCTCAATGAAAATGCTAATTCCACATGATTAATCCTTTCTTCTTTTCTGTCAAGATGAATATTAAGTAACTTCTTTTCCAGGGTCACTGGGAAGTTGTAGCTGTTTTACTTTGGGTTCCCCCAACCTGAAACACAAAGCCTGACCTTATGGCCTAAAATGACCCTTATTGTTTGTTTCTGCCTCTTTGAACTATTGCTCTTATTCCTCTCCTTCTGGAGGAGGGAGGCAAATGGTGGAACAAGCAGTCATTGGCAGTTACTGATACACCAGGAACAGGTTTTTGTCATCTGCTTTTTAAGTGCCAAAGAGGCTTGACTTGGGAACGGTTCCCTATTGCCAGCGTCAACCTGCTCTCACCTTCCTTTAAGTAAAGCATTAGCCTTAGGCTATATTTTTACAAGAGTGTCTATGAGTATTTCATTTGCCATGTCTCTATAATTTACAGTGCCTACTTATTCTTGAGAACTTTATAGGCCTGATACTCCGAAGTGTTGTATTGCCCAGTGTGATGCAACCATACTTCTAAGTGGATGTTCTCCCTCCATTCCATTTCACCTTTATGTATATAATAATATAGGCTTACCGGTAAAAGACCCAGTATTTTAGTTGCCATATACACAGAGGCATATCAGTTGCTTCAATTTAAAAGTCAAATTTAATTTTTGTGATGTTTGTGTTATTTTACCCAAAGACTTGTAATTGAAAGACTTGATGATGTTTGGATGACAGATTTTTGCCTTTTCATAGGAAATAAGGCTAATAAAACATTAAAAATAAATCAAATTGAGGCTTTAAAGGTAGGACATATTCTCCTTACCTTGTGTAAGGAAAAGAAATCACAACTCAGTCTTTGATGTAGTTTTTCATGGCGTGCTCAGTAAATCCGTAGCATAAAGATATTATTAAATCAATACAGGGATGGCTATTATAGAAACTGATTTAAAAGATGGCTGTGCCCTGTGGATGCATTCCAGATAATAAGTTGACCCTCTCTTTCCTTTATACTGTCCCTCCGTGACCTCTGCCACCTGCATACACTTTTGTTGCATTCCTCTCAGCTCCTAATCGTGCATTAGCACCAACTGTTTCTTTGGTGTGGAGGAGGCAGCAGATGTGGCACTGGTGCTTTGTAGGTTCTTTGACTCCTGTTAATGGTTAGACACAGTAGCCCTTTTCTTCTTTTATGAATATCTGCAATATCTTCAGATTGAGTTGGCTTAGTGTGTAGTGGTTCTGGAGAGTGGAAGACTCTCTCAATATGGCCATAGGTCACCAGCATCTGGGGTTTTTCCTGTTTATGGTAAACCACAAAGTGTTTGAAAGTGTGATAACTTTCACTCAGTGGAAGTTACATATGATTAATTTGAAACTGAAACAAGCATATACACCTGTGTTCTGAAAATAAGTGTCAGTTTGCATTGTTTAAGTAATATGAAAGAAAATAATTTCTGCTTGTGCTTCACTCATGGTAGAGTGGATTAGGTCTCTTGAGACAGGCCATGTAAAATTGGGTTCATCTGCAGACATGGGTATTTAGTGTAGATCTGTGAGCAAACTGACTTGAGAATTACATTAGCATGCAAAAATTATTGTTTCAGTATTTTTCGAAGCATTCTCACAATGTTATGTATTCTCCCTTCTGCTAGGTTTCTGTTTATACTATATTGCTTGAAATACGTCTTTCAAGTAAATCGTGTTCCTGTCCATGAGTTTGTAAAAGCGCAGTGTGTGTGATAGCGTGGTATGGAGTGTTTTGTTTGGGAGCTGCTGAGGAGTGCTGCCGGTCAGTAAGAGGAGGTTGCAGACCTCTGCTTGAGAGTTTCAATTTTAGTTCAGCGTAAACTGAATTTAGAGACTTGTGAATTTATTTTAGTCTCTGCTTAGGCTATTTACATTCTGTCACAAGATAGCTTTGGAAACCTGTTCTGCTTCTTGTGTTATTTTCTCCACTTGTAATGTGGTATTACCTGGGAAGATCAGAATGTCTTGCTTTATGCTGACAATGGAAGTTGCAATGGAAGGGCCAGAGCTCTCCTGTTTGCCCTTTGAAGCAAGCATAGGGAGGCTCTAATGTGTTAATTAAGTTTACTGGAACCTCTTTGAGGCAAAGTTTTTGGGATTACTCTGCAGAAAAGAATCATAGAATGTTTTGGGTTGAAAGAAGAATCACTGAATGGTTTGGGTGGGAAGGGACACTAAAGGTCATCCATTTCCAATGTCCCCACCATGCATGGGGACACGTTCCATCAGACCAGGTGGCTCAGAACTCCATCCAACCTGGCTTTGAGCACTTCCATGGATGGGGCATCTACAACTCCTCCAGGCAACAAGGTCTATGAGAAGAACAAGTACTCCACAAATAAGCTCAGAGAGCGCTTTTGTGACTCCGTTATGTGTGGACACCTACTTTAGAGAGAATTTGCATTTGACTTTGGATGTTCAAATGTTCACTTGTTTCTTGTATCACAGTATTTTTGCAAGGGGAAGAGGGTTCTACTTAATGTTTTAAGCTACATTTGGGTTTGGTTTATGAACAAAGCTGTATGTATCTATGTATATCTGTATTACATACATATATCTTTTTATGTTTGTGTGTAAATCCAATGATATGTGGTGTTAAGTTTTCTCAAATTGTAATTATTCAGTGGGTTGGAGGGTTCTCCTTGCCATTCTTGTTTGTCTTTTTCCCAAATGTGATTTTCTTTATGGGTGAAATTCCTCCATTTACTTTAATTTCAAAACCTAAATATCATTACTCAGACACTACACTGTAGCTTTGCTCATCTGATGAGTAAACTTGTAATAATGCCCTTATTGAAGCTACTGACTCAGAGTAGTGCCCTTGTATTCCTTTTCATAAATAAAAAATAATTATATTTTTGCTTTACATATTCCTTGCATAGTTCCCACTGCTGCTAAACTTTCATTTCAAATCCAGTTTATAAAACTGGGAGACATTCAGTGTATTTAACAATCTTACTTTTTCTAATGATTATCTCCCTCTGCCAGATTTCCATGGACTGGTTTTAGATTGACACTAGAAATGATCACAAATGGTATGATTTTCCCTGACCATCATTTAGCACTGATTCTGTGTACGTGGCTGAGGAGTGGCAGATGAAACAGGAGAAGCAAGGGGCTGCATATTTTAGTGTGATGAAATAATATGTGTAGTAGATGAGACACAGGATTTGGGAAATGGGGATTATTGTGTGTAAACCTACTACATACAGTGTATCAAAGCCTGGTAGCTGGGAAGACAAAAGGCAAATTTGCTTGGTTCTCCATGCTATCATGTAGATGAATCATAGGTTGACATCTGTAAATAAAGGGTTACCATAGATAGCAATAGACTGATTTAAAGAAAGGCATCAACTGGTTTGCCACAGGGATCTTTTTATTTGGATTGTGTCTTGTTTAACATCTTCGTTAATAATCTGAACGAGTGGGTAAACTGCATGCTAATTAAATTCACAGATGATACTAAGCAGGGAGGTGTTGCAAACATAGGGTGGCCAGATTTTCTAAGTGAAAATCTGGACCACCTGTCATGGCAGGCAGAGAGAGGAAGGTTTTTAGCAGGGATGAGGGAGGGGGTGTGCACAGAAGGATTTGACAGCTTGTGGGAGGGGAAGAAAGACTGCCCACTCCACCCCCTCCTTAACCAAGCACACCCTCTCCTTGCTTCTTCACCATCCTCTGGCTTGGATCCATTGTATTTATACTGTTTGCTATCCCTAGGTTATAAAAAATTTACTAGGTACCTATTAGCTGATAAGTGAAACCTCTTATTCAGGTGTAGATGTGAAAGATTGAGAGGCGGGGAGGAAGGAGTAGTGAGCTCCAGGCAAATCATCCTGGTAAGCTCATTTTTCGGCTCCTGAAAATTTGGATGGCACGAGTAATTTTTCTTTTTTATTTTTTAAGGTGAGGGTTGCAGGCTGACCCATCCATGTTAGTCTGATTTATATTGTCCTAAAAAAGGTGAAGCAACAAATTGGATATATAATCTGTAATGGCAAAAGGACATTATTCCTCCCTCTGAATCTGAGGACTGTTAATAGCTAATCTTGTGTAAGTGGTTGTGGGCCAACAAGAACGTAGCTCGTGGTGCCATGGACTGAGTGCCAAGTGAAAGTTTTATTTCCTCCTTTTGTTCCTGCTTATGTGTGATAGAAGCTACTCTTGTTCCTACTCCACTGGCCCAGCTTGTTCTTTTTCATCCTTCCCTCACTATTTATTAAATGCCTGTTGTGTTTTCATCATTTCTCTTCACTTAACATTGCTTGGAGAACACAAGTGGCACATAGAAAGTTTTTTCAAGTCTCTTATTCAGAATCCTAGGAGGACAGAAAGGAAAACATTCAAACTTTGGCAGTCCCTGATCACGTGAACACCTGAATGATGAAATCCACCTTTTGCTGAACATATCATCAGCTTTTTGGAGTTGTCATAGCATTGATCAAGGGGAAAGAGCAATGTTGTGTTCTTAGTGAGGCACCCAGTTTTAAAGCAGCAGCACTTCTCTTTCTGTATTTTGTGTAGGGCTTGGAATTTTACCTATCCTTGGCTGAGAAGGTTATCTTCATCCTTTTTCTCCTCCTGCTTATGATACTCCGACTTATGACTGGATAACTTGTGGACTATACTGTCCTGGGGACAGTTTTGGGGAAGAAATTTTCCAGAGTCAGAAGGTTTGGCTTTGTTTGCATGTGTAGTTGTAGCACTGTGAAAGTTAATTTACTTGGGAGAGGATGTGAAGTTTTGGCAAAACAACGTGCTTTCTAATTTTCTCAGCATCCTGCACTTTTCTTGGAATTTTGTTTGGACAGCCCCCGTGTTCTCTGCATATTCAATGGCAGCAGTGCCAAAACTCATGCAGTCCAATATCGTGTGTAGATGTTTGTTATGTATTTAGCTGTAATGCAGTTTGGGGTTTGTTACCTCAAACAATAGATGGTTCAAAGTGTAATGGCCATGTGACTAATGAGGAGCATGTCATGCTGCCTTCTTGAAGCGTTCCACTCTTGGGTTTTGTTTCCCAGGCATCTTTCCTCGGCAGTGTTATGCAAATTAACCAATTAATGACAGACAAAATGGCCTTCCTGCATCGCCATGCTTGTAATAAGAAGGGCAATGCTGTAAGTCACGTACCTATTCAGCGAGCTCTGTAGGCCACTGCCAGGGCATGATTAGCCTGACTGTGGAAGACAATTGCAGAGGCATCTGCTCGGTTAATTTTGAGAGAAAATTTACCAGATGGAGGCTGAAGATTTAAGTGATTAGAAGGTAGTAGATTGGAATACAAATTGGATTAAAAGAAATTAGATTGATATAAATCGAATTGAGTCACAACAGTTTGTGTTGTTCGTACCAAGGGGCAATGGATTATGGGAGAAGCAGATGCTCCAATGAGATAGGAATTAATGTGGCTTTGACGGTCCATCTGGGAAGGCCTGAATATCGAGTACATCCCTAATCTCTCTCTCCATTTATCAATGCCATAATGTTAATTAGTACTTCATTCATTAAGTTACTTACAGAGGAAAAAATCTCACCCCTAGCCCCTCTCTGCTTGAGGATTTGTTACTGTGCCAAGAAATGGAAATCTCTCTTTAGCCGAGCTAGTTACAGTTGACTGTTACACTAGACCTGTGTCATTTTCTTCAAAAGCTGCTGCTTTTGGCCTAAATGAAATTTATTGAGCTTTGTTTTGCAATAAACTGGTCTTCATAAATCCAGCAGCATTGTTTTTGAAGTCATGCCTTGATCCCTACAGCCAGCTACCACTAATAAGCCTCCTTCTCACATATTTAATAAGGTACAATATATTTTATTTCATGTACTTGCATAGCACTGTGGCTAATGATCAAACTTTAGCTATGACAGTAGTGGGAGAAAACAAAGCTTGTGTGTGTGCACCTCTAAGGTCTTGGGTAGAGAAACTTTTGTGGAAGAAAAGTGCTTTACCTGAAGCACCTGATGTGGGGTTTGTCCTCAGGTGTGCAAAACTGGCTGATGACAGAACTGTTGGATTTTAAGCACATTTCTCTTACTCTGGAAGATAAATATTTGGTGGATTTTTAACTCTGAAATGGGACCCAAAATTGTAACTTGAGTTTTTTTCATTGGATGGGGAAAAATACAAAAGGAAAAAAAAATGCCTGTAAAATGGTTAACAAATATACAAGGATTGTGAGGGAACGGAGTTAAATTCTTTTTCTAGCCATAGTCTTCTGGAAATGAACATGAGATAATAAATTGGAAGGATGCTTAGTAAAAGTCAAGAGGACTTTTCTCTCTTTCCTCCCCCAGGTGCACACAGAGGTGTGATGCAGTAAGGCTGTGTTATGATATTCACACAGAGTGCAGACACTGGCAAATGTTGGTCTCCATGTGAGCACCATTGTAGTGTCAACCTTAAAACTTTTTCTTGTGTTTTCCCATAAATATTTGATTTGCTTTCCTTCATGGAAAGGAAGCTTTGATTCTACTTCACTTGGAAAGCTAACTGAAGCTGCAGTCCTTTAGTTATTACTCAGATAAATATTAGATACAGAAACATGTTACTGCTCTGTTTCTGGAACGTAAAATGTCAAAGATATCTACAAGAATGTCTCACATTATGTTTATATATTCTGGGAGAAAGAGATTCACTGCAAACTAGTTTTGCAGAAGAAAAGGTTCTTTTATCATGTTTGAGGGATTTTTATCTGTTGAAAATAAGTCATTAAAAAGAACCTGTCTCCTGAAAAATTTATGATTTGTACCTCTAAGCAGAGAGTGTAATAGGCATGGGCAGGCAAGAGGTTGGAATGGAGCAGAGCTGGGATAGCTGAATCAAGATGATCAAAGGGATATTCTGTGCCTTATCTCATCATATGCTCAGCGATAAAAACTCATGGAAAGGAAGATAAAGGAGGGACATTGATGGTTGTGGCGTTTGCGTTCTCAAGCAACAGTCCTGCATGCTGAGGCCCTGCTTGCCAGGAAGTGCCTGGACATCTGTTTGCTGATGAGAAGTAGTAAATGAATTCTTCTTTTTTTTGCTGTGCTTGTATTCACAGCTTTTCCCTTCCCTTTTAGCTGCCGTTATCTCAATCCACAAGTCTCTTGCTTTCCTACTATTTTCTCCCTATCCCAAGGCAGAGGGTGGTGTGCGAGCATCTGGATTTGGCTGTCATGTGGGGTCAACCTACTACTGTTTAAAGACGGAATTTTATTTCCTTAGTTTATCTAGACAGCATTTGTTATATTTACCAAGATAGTGATTTAGAAGTCTAAGGTTACAGCCTCAAAAGGTGGAATCTACTTCCTCTATATTTTCTATTTACTTCCTCTACTGCTATTTTCACAAATTTACTTGCTTACAGTAAACTCTTTGAGAACTGCCTGGGAGTTTTTGTTTGTTTCACCTACTGTGCTGCCAGACACTCTTATTTCTGTGCTTCTGCATAGTGCTGTTTGGTCTAGAAGAGCATGGAGTAAATAAATTATATGCTGGAAAGAAGCTCTTAGAAGGTCACAGCAGTCCCCTTGCCATTCCACAGCTCTGAGAGGTGCTTGTTTATCAGTAATCCATGCTCCATTAGTAGAATTCACAGAGATCTCTATAAAAACAGGATAGACAACAGAGGTTTCTGAATCAGTGTCTGAAACTTTACTGTTTAAAAAATCTCCCTCTTTTTAATATAGAAAGGGTAAAATAATGCTGCAGAAAGATCCTGTGAAATGCGTATTCCTTGAAAGGCAAGGTTCTTCCACTAGCAACAGCAAGGTCCAAGAAAACGTCTCACTGGACTTGTGCCTTCAGCCTAAAGTACTAGGAAAGACTTTCTTAATGTGTGCCAGCTTTGGGTGTAAAAATGTGGAACAGAAAAGGTGAGAGAAAAATCACGGAGGGCTGCTGAAAAAAACAAAATCCTTAAGTTGGCACAGATAGTGGGAGTGTTTGTGTTCTGTCACCAGGCCCAAGAACATTAAATCGCATTTTGTCTGCAGAAGTTGCAGAATTGTTTTGTTATCTAATGGGACAGATAACTGGATGGCTTCTGAACAGGAGAATGAAAAGAGAAAAGATTCACATTGTAAATGGAATTGATGAACTGTTTTGGATTAAAAAAAAATGTCATTAGCTACAGGTGTAATAGTAACAAGGTAGAAAAATGACAGTAAAATACATGTGATGAGGTAGGTAAAGCATTGGGAAACATCTATGGAGAGGAAGAAAAAAAAAAAGGAAAGGGACAAGGAAAAAGGTGTTTTTTTGGCTTTTGTTTTTCCTGGGGGGAAGGAGGGAAGGACACACACATGGGAAAGGGTGTTGGGGCAGAGGATCTCCAAATATTCTCTTAACAGAAGAGGCTGTCTCAGATGATATAGAAATACATATATATATATATATGTATTTTATATATATAAAGTATATATAATTGTGCTACAAATGCATCAGGAGAAAATAGAGTTAGGGCACTTAGATGGTTTTGCACAAATTTGAATTATGGGTTGTTTCTCATTATTAGTGGTGAGAACTTCTTTACTGATACAAAGAGAGTCAATAATATGACCTCAGATATCAGTGTGATAACCGTTGAAAAACTTGTGACATTTTGGTATCAGACAAAAAAAAAAAAGTGCAGTATTTGCAGTAAAATATTTACTTTCTACACATGGGAAAACCAACCACACAAGAAAGCCAAACACCGAACTTCTAAATATATTAAAAGACAAATGCATGCTGTAAAGCACCAATATAAAAATTGTGATCTTTTGTGCTTGGGGTATATGAGGTGTTTATAAACCTGACCTATATAGGCAGAAATAGCATGTGACTGAATTTTCTGTAGAAGTTGTTTGTTTTCAAGCATTGGGTGTCTGAATGAGTTTTTAAAATGCCAGCTAGCAAAAGGTGACATGAAGGGGCAATTACAAACATCCCCCTAAGCCTTGTAGTTCCTGTATTTATTCACCTGATTCTTTTTCATTGACATAGGTAGCAGAGATACAGCTGTGAGGAATTTCATACTAATTCCAAAAGCCTTCCACTTTTGAGCATATGAAGATTTATTTACTCCATATGGGGTTAGAAAAAGTAGGATTAGAAGCTTTCTTCACAGAAAGCTTGATCTATATTTTCACCCGTGGATATTTGGAAAAAGTTTTCCAAACTAGCTGAAGCTTCCCAAGAGAGTCTTTGACAAATCACAAAGACATAATTTGCAGATTTCTAAACCAAGATACTACGATGAGTTTTTGATATTTATCATACTGCTTTAAATTTTATTGCAAGCTTTGCTGCAAAATTAATATTCATTGGCTGATAATTACTTGGAACTTTACAAAAGGTTACTTTAGGATGTTTGCGTCAAGTTTAGGTCAAGTATTGATATTGTGTACTTACAATTCCCTAGACAGTCACAACTGGTGTGGCTCAGGAAGTCTTTGTGACCAGCGATAGCAGAGGGCATAGTGGCTGCAGGATAAAACTCAGAACATCAAAGTTAAAATGCCTGCTGTGCTTATAGTAGGGATCCCTCCCTTCCTCAAAATATTATTTTAGGACTGCTTCAGATGGATGAATTTATTTACAAATGTAGTCTGATTTCACAGATTAGAATAAAATTGCTACAATCTGAGAACTATTTGACTCTATTGGTTCTTGAAGGGATCTGGATCAGGTTGTCATTTAAAAGCTTTTTTATAGCTGTTGTTTTAGCTTAACACTGCAAAAATTGACTTGTTTTTCTAATTGCTCATTTTTAAAGTTTTTAAATGTATCTTTTAATGTTGCCTTGGATGGTCATTATCATCTATCAGTAGAAAGTTTTAGACTTTGGACAGCCTGTGGTTATCAACCCTTCTATGCAAAAGCAGAGTTTACTTGGTCCTAATTAGCCATTGGTTTCTCCAGTGGTATCAGGGAAGATGCAAAACTTCCCTTTGCCTCCTGATAAGGAGCCATTGCCAGTTCCCCAGTGCTATGTTAACAATCCCCTTGTATAATAAATTATTGTGCTGTCTATAAGCAATGTCTGCTTTTTTACCTTCTGTCTTTGACCTGAAAAAGAGCTGAAAGATGTTTGTTAGAGTCAGGCATACACTTATGCTTTGCTTTGTGAAATTCCAGAGCGATTTGGAAAGGCTCCCAAGGGAAGAGCTGTTGTGCTTGAGATCTTCTGGATAAAAAGACAAAGATTTTTTTTTTCTTCTCTTTGATGCTTTTGTTATATGCTGTGTATATATCATAGAATAATTTGGATTAGAAGGGACCTCTGGAGGTCACCTGGCACTTACAGGTGTGTGTGTGTGTACATTGTATAAATATAGATGTGGTATGTATCAACGCACAGCATTTAAATACAGAGACATGTGCACACATATACACATAAACATTTTCCTTTTTGCTTTTCATAGCTGGAAGTGTTCCTCTTCTCTACCTATCTTCTTCATTTCTTAAAGTCATTTTTATAATCTCATTGTTTAGAGTCAGTGAACATTAATGAAACCCACACTTGAACTGGAGCAGCTATTCTAGTTCAAAAGCCAGAGTTTTTTTGGGAGAGAACCTGCAAGTGAAGGTGGTTTGGGTTTGCTGGGTTTTTTGTGTGGTATGTTTGTATGTGTGTGTGTGTTGGTGTGTTATTAAGCAAATAATTGTCTGTTATCTTCTTTCAGGGAGTGTAGCTCTGGTAGATATTTTTCTTCTTCACTTGAACTCTAAACCATACTGCTTTGCAATAAACAAATCGATGTACCTTTCTCATTGAAGCAGTGACTTGTATTTATAACATCACTTTTCACCTGGGGAAAAAAAGATTCATCATTCGCCTGTGAATCTATATTCCAGTTTTCAGGGCTGTTGTGCTCACTCCTCCTCTCTTGACTGCATCCCTAACATGCTATTCCTTCCCAAGCAGTGTGCTGGAAATAAATTTTGAGGTGTGGTAAGACTCTGCAAAAAAGTGAAATGTGACACTTGAATGCTGGTATGTGAGGAGAAAACAATTGAAGAAAAGGGAATTAGAGTAAAATTGCATTAAGCCTTTATGTCAGTTTTGGAATGCTTCACCTGAAATAATTTTATACAAGGAATAGGGTGCTTATACTGAGGCACTGGATTATTGTGCACATTAAAATAAAAAAAGGAATTTTGTGAAGTGTTTCTTTAATAGTAAAGTTGATTACACCTTGCTTAGCAAAGTCACAGTTTCATACGAGAGAAACTTAATGAAATCAACCTTCCAATAAGATTTGGTCAATGTTTTTAATGACAGTTATTGATCTTTCTTGTCAGCATTTCCTGCTCTCCCTTCTTGGCAGACACACTCTATAGGAAAGGTGACTTATCCACAGCCGCATGTCCTGGGGAAGTTAGGATATGTTGCTTAATGGATTAATTTTGCTCGAGGAAAAGCTTTCAGAGGACCTTGTCATAGCTGACACAGCTTTGAACAAAAACATTACCTTGGAAACAGTCGTATCACTGGAGTCTTTTCCCATCTGCCAAATCTCAGAGGAGGGAGAGAGACTGTAAAGTGTAAATTTTCAAAATGTCGTCTTTGCCATGTCACTTGGCCTAGAGGAATGCATCTCGGATAATCGGCCTGGTGCCAGTGCATCAGCCTCTATTCCAGTTCAGTTTTCTCATTATCTTGACTTTTCTGCATGTTATCTTTTGTTCGAACTCAGATGGGACTGACTGGATCTCGACTTGGGATCTCTGCTTGCCTTCAGTCAATTCTGTGCCTTAAAGGGTGGTGAAAGCAACAGACTTACTCATTACATCAAAAAAATGTGTGCAGTAAGTGTTTCTGATAAGTATTTCTCACATGGAACAAGGCCAGAATATGAAGAAGTGGGAAAATGAACACTGACTGTCCTTCAGTAGATTTAACTAAGTAGCTGCGGGAGTGTCTTTGTAGAGTCTGCATAAATCAAAAAAGAAGTGGAGCCTGACCATGTGACAGATCTGATGTAGCCAAAAGAGATTCTGCAGACACTTCTGTAGCTGTCCATACATTTAAAGCACATTATTCTTTTAATTGGGATTTTAATACCTTAATTTCAGTTTCATATTTTCCTAATTGATGCAGTGAAAATAAGCGAAGATTCTAGCGTAAAAGAAGGTTCCTTGGCATTAAATATAACTTTGGAGCTGTCCTTTATGTAGAATCAAATGTACACAGGCCCTTTCCTTCCTGCATCTATAGCTTTCTGTTGTGGGAGATTTTTTTTCTCCTATCACAGTTTTGCTGTTTGTCTTCTTGATAAACAGTCCTTTTGCACTGTCTCGGGGAGAACATGTGTTGTTGGCAAACTCTTGGAGGGAATGCATTCAAAATGCTATCAGAAGCACAAAACAACTAATAACTCATATGAGGAGCAGCTGAGGAAGCTGGGGGTGTTTAGCCTGGAGAAAAGGAGCTCAGGCGATGGCTTTATCACTCTCTCCAACTCCCAGAAAGGAGGGTGTAGCCAGGTGGGAGTCAGTCTCTTTTCCCAAACAACCAGCAACAGGACAAGCGAGGACAGTCTTTAAGCTGTGCTCAGGGAGGTTCAGGCTGGACATCAGGAGACATTTCTTTACAGGAAGGGTTGTTAAACACTGGATTGGGCTGCCCAGGGAAGTGGTGGAGTTACCATCCCTAGAGATGTTCAAAAAATGACTGTATGTGGCACCATGATCTAGTTGACAGGGTGGTGGCTGGTAAAAGGTTGGGCTCGATTGTCCTGGAGGTCTTTTCCAACCTAAAGGATTTTGTGGCTCTGTGATATATCAGGAGTTTGTCTTGCATAGTTGCAACAACTCCTGTTGCTCTTGTTGACAATGCTTGCTTTCTGAACTAAATATACAATACACCTGTTCATCATGACCTATCAGAACTCTTGAACTGGAAATATTTCAAATGTATGATGCAATGTAAAACATCACATCCCATTTTAAGCATCCCTTTCACAGCACTAGTATGAGAACAGTCGGGGAGATTGGAAAGTAGGTGGCAGCTCTGTAGTAGGGATGATCTCTGGTATCCATAGTGTTAAATGACTGCTGGTCCTGTTACTGAAAATCTAGTCCCAGCTTTCTGTTTTTATCCAAGTATATTAAAGCTATGTGTTTGGAATGTTAAAGGAATCAAAATGAGAGCCTTCAGAAAGGATATAAAAGGAGTAGTAGTCTTGGGGGTCAGCTGAGGAAGAGCTTTTCTGTGTATAGGAAGTCGGGCAGGTAAAAGCTGGAAAGGAATTAGAGGTGCAAATAAATGGGATGTCAGACAGTAAGAAGTGATGACAGGTGCTGATAAATTCAGAGGGGAAGAGAGAATTTTTAGGAGGTTCTTGAAGGCAGTTCAGAAATCTGTATTATGAAATATCATCTCGTAGTGCTACTAAACTGCAATATTGTTCTTTCTTTAAAATTGCTCAGTGGTTACAATACAATCTCTAGCCTGTCTCTTAACCACCACTGGCCCAGTAGCCATGAATGTTTTGTTGATTTGAGAAATGAGTCTAATATCTCTGAATTTAGTCTGTACTGTTGTTTTTCCGGTATGACAGACCATTAGCTTTGTAGCTGCTTATTTAGAGAGTAGGCTTAATAGATTAAATCAACATTTGGTCTTTATGTGAAGTAAATTAAAACTGGAGGAATGGGAAGTGCAATCAGTGAAAGTGTTTTCCTAGAAATTTGAAAAATATTGGACTAGGAGGACCAGGAAGTGAATTGCCAAATGCCTTTTTCTATGATGATTTGTGGATGTTACACATGGAGCACATGACCTAATTGAAGCCTTCCAGGCGTTCCCACCTGGAGGGAAGATGGAGAGAGAAATTTTACAAGAGCATGGAGTGACAGGACAAGGGGGAATGGCTTCATGCTGACAGAGAGTAGGTTTAGATGAGATATTAGGAGGAAACTCTTTACTGTGAGGGTGTTGAGGCACTGGAACAGGTTGCCCAGAGAAGTTGTGGATGCCCCACCCCTGGAAGGTTGGACAGAGCTCTGAGCAACCTGCTCTAGTGAAAGAGGTTCCTGCCCACTGCAGGGGAGTTGGAATTAGATGATCTTTAGGGACTTTTCCAACCCAGACCATCCTGAGATTCCCCTTAGGATAGGGATTGCATAGTGACTCTGAGGAAATGCAGTGAAAAATAATAGCATATTGACTCTTTGCTTTAGTCTCCTTTCCTGCTTGCTTCTGTGTCTCTACAGCAAATCTATTTCTTTTATTAATAAAAAGTCTTGTATTCAATTAACTTTTTTAAGGCAATTTGACTATGAGATCAGCCAGGCTAAACTGAAAATAATAGGCATTCTGTTTACATGCTACCAGTGTAGCTGTAGGGTACACTGGATCCCTGAGGAAACTTGTGAGGAAGTTTGAGCGTATAACAGCAAATCTGTGAGGCTTAGTGGTAGTTGTGAGAGAGAACCTGACTTAGCTGGCACCCTGATGTCGAACTGGTCAAAATGAATGAGTGATTGGTGTCTTTTACACTTCCCAAAGGAGTAGTCTTGGAGGTGATTCACAGGGAATGTCTTGTCCAACACATCTGAATTAAGTCATAGTAGGGGAGTGGAAGAGAGCAGAGTGTCAACACCTAAAGTACAATATACATTTTTGTTTTCTGCTTTTGTCAATGTCGCTCACTTTTCTTGCTTTCATTCCCTTCTTTGATTAGGAATATGCAAGTACACAAATTCATAAGACAGGAAGGAGAGTGTAAGAAGAGTTGGTGAATATATTTCAGTACATGTGCTGCACATGGACATATAAATAACTGGAGCCTTCTCTTGCTTTTTTGTGACAAAATGTGTCTCCCAGCAGTTTCCTCTTGCTTGGTTCCCGTATGAGGCTGGGCTTCCCCTGCTCAATGTCCTGACCTCAAAGGACATTATCAGTGACTGCAGAAATGATTCACATAAAAGTAGATATGAATGCAAGTGTTCATCACCTGTGAAGTGATGATTTATCACAAATCTATAGTGTCACCAGTTATTATTATGAGAACTACAGTGTTTCCCATCAGTCAGAATTTATCAGGTCAGCAATTATCAGTACTTAGCAGCCTCTGGTATCTGAAAATGAAAGCTGTGTTTGTTAGAGTGACAAAACATGGTATTGCAGTATCTTAGACAGTGCAAGTTGGTAACTTGATGTTCAATTTAAAGTGAAGATTAATTAATTCACACATAAACGTGCCACAGCACACCATTAAGGTGTACAATAACTGGCCATGACTGCTGGGAGCCTGGAAAGCCAAACATGTCCTGGGCTGCATCCAAAGCCCTGCAGGCAGCAGGGCAGGGAGGGGATTCAGCCTGCAGGGCTGCATCCAGCCCTGGGCTCCCAGCACAGGAAGGACATGGAGCTGTTGGAGCCAGTCCAGAGGAGAACACCAAGATGATCAGAGGGATGGAGCAGCTCCGCTCTGAGGAAAGGCTGAGAGAATTGGGGTTGTTGAGCCTGGAAAAGAGAAGGCTTCAGGGTGGCTTAATTGCAGCGTTCCAGTACCTGAAGGGAACCTAAAGGAAGATGGACAGAGACTATTTACAAGGGCCTGGAGTGACAGGACAAGGGGGTATGATTTAAACTGATACTAGGTTTTGATTAGATATTAGGAAGAAATTCTTAACTGTGAGGGTGATGAGGCCCTGGAACCCTCCTCTGGAACTGCTCCAACAATTCTAATATTGTAGGAATTTTGGTTTTGCCCACCAGCATGTAATTGCTCATGTGAAGTCATTGCAGTTTATCACAGTAAAGACTAAAGGACTCTTAAACTCAGGTGCTATTCACATGCTGTTTGCATGCACAAGATGGGAACCCTGGATGGAGGAATGGAGAAGGAAGCTCTCTGGGTAGCCCAGGATACACCACAGCTGCCTGCTCAAGGTCATGGTTGGATCTTGCTCTGCAGTAAAAGTATCTTCTGCCCAGACAGCTCCAGGGGTTAACAGAATTTTTGTTACTTCTAAATGAGGTTGTACTTGTAAGAGTATTAGGGGGGACCATAGTGAAAGAATCAAAGCTAGAGTCAAACACCACTTGCATTTGTTCCTTTCTGACACACAGTGTCTAGGGACAGGCAAGGGAGTCAAAGTTTCTGGTTTCCTTTGTTATTTCTAAATCAGCATAACCTTTGGGAATACCTCTTGGTTCTCAGTTCACTTTGGAAGGAGGGAGTTCGGTGTGCTCTGTGATTGATCTTGTGTGTGTTTTGCCCCCCCGCTCCAAGTATATGATGAAGGGAATTCCTTGCAGCCCTGGATAGCTGAAGGTACACGCAGCCATCGCAGGAATGTGTGGTCTGATCCTCCCTTCAAACACATCCTGAGCCTTTCTCCTTGCAGATTGGCATGGTCCCTGCTGCTCACATCTCAACCCTCTCTTGTGCACAAATTGCTTACTTAGGGTATGGTGAGTAAACACTAGTTTTGTCATAAACTTCCATACTGAAGAGGAAGAATCAGACCTACTGTGACCTGAGGAGGGGTTTTTAATTCGGTTGTATAAGGTACAAGGTTAAACATTTTATGGGAGAAAGCCCTTTGCACAGCTTTCAACATGGCCTGTAAGTCTGTATAGGATGTACTTCTAGGAGTTCTAAACACTATCAACAAACCTTTGTGTACCAGAAAGCAAATATTTTGGATTTTCATTTTTCATTTCTTCCTAATAATTTTGTTACCCTGTGTTAACCATTTAACAAAATTCAGTTATATCTGTTCTCTGACTCAAGTCTCTCTCATGTCTCAGAAACACCTCAGCTTTCCTTTTCTTCCTGATACTGTTAATAGAAATTTCTTAACACAGCTAGCGGGGTTTTGTTTGCTTTTTGAGAATAAGCAATGAATTAAGTTGATAGACTATGTGGGGGAGTGCTATAAATAAAAATATCTCTAGTCAGTGTATGGAGTTGGCCTTTTAGTCCCATGTACTGTCAAATATTCATCTTTAAATGGTGATTTCAGTCTTTTTCAATGATGTGTATCGGGTCACGGACTAGAGGTATTTCTTAACTGCAGATTCTTCTGTTAGATTTTAAATTATTTTTTGGTGGAGTTTTTTTACCCCCTTTTTTTTTTGTCAATAGAAGGAAGAATAAATTATATCTTTCAAATGTTCCATAGGTTCATCTGTGCTTAGCAACAGATTGTTTTTTTTCATGTACAGGCATTGCAGATTATGGATTTCTTTGCTGTTCTGGTAATAGAACCTGGAAGCCACTGAAAGAGCCAATTTGTGCAACAGCAGTGTAACGCTTAACTACTATGGCAAGCCTTAGTTTAATGACCTGAGAGTTAGTAAAACAGAAGTCCAAAGGTGGATTCACTCTGTTGAATGGGTCCTTATGCCTTTCCTCATAACTTTTGCAGTAAATGAGGCATTGAAAATATTTTAAAGTATGTAGGGCCTAGAATATAATTAAGACGTTGATGTTAAATTGCTTTTCTACGACTCGGCAAAACTGCTGATCAGAAAATTGAGACAAATGTTTCACTAACCTGCAGAAGCTGGTTTACCTTGTATTTAAGAAGTGCAGATCAATTGTAGCAGCATGGCAGCTCTGCTCAAAGGATTTCTAGGATCCATGCTAGAAAAGTGTATTTTGGAGACCCAATGAAGAGGCACAAACTGCTGTGACTGTTGCAGAAATATTTTGTCAGGCTCATGTAGTCTAATTAGATATGCAGGAGTGGAGAGTGTCTGTACCATTAATGCTGAAGGAAGTGTGCAAGGCAAGGTTGGATTGGGCTCTGAGCAACCTGGTCTACTGGAAGATGTCTCTGCTCATGGTAGGGGGTTGGAATGAGATGATCTTTAAAGTCCCTTCCAACCCAGGCCATTCTATGATTCTCTGCCTGTATTGTATTTGTGTGTGTGTGTACAAACATGCAATCTTGAAACTGAAAATTTCTAAAGTGAGCTGACATTTGAGATTTCCCTTTTGGCTTTCTTTTTTCTCCTTCTCTTTCTGTACTGGGACTGTTTGTGGAAAAGGGATACAAAGCGTACATGTAAAACTGCAAAGAAGTGTTAGCTAATGGGGGTGGTAAGATACAGTGGGTTTGGATGTCCTCCTATTGAATCTGGCAGATGAAAGGATGAGAAAGCAGTAGCTATGAGGGGAATCTGGAAGCACATTGTGATCTAGAAGTAAATGTAAATAAGAAGATTACCAGGAAAAAAAAAAAAAGATTGTGATGCATTTATGTGTAAGGGATCCTCCTCTAAGCACAGTCTGCATCTGGTATGGGTTTGATAGAGGATTATATCTGTAGTCCATCTCAGGTTTTTGGGTAAGGAAGTGTCTGACACAGTCTCTGATATCAGACAAAGCAATTTCAGATGTGTACAGGTTTTATTTTTTCTTCTTTTTTTAAAGTTTTTGTGACATTAAAAGAGTAACTTGTGTTACAAAGAGTATTCTTTGTGATGCCTAAAGCACATAAAAATTGTTCTTTCTTCTTCTCTCCTTTTCTTTAGGATCCCGTCTCCGCCAAGAGGACTTTCCTCCACGGATTGTTGAGCATCCCTCAGACGTGATAGTGTCTAAAGGAGAGCCAACTACTCTGAACTGCAAAGCAGAAGGACGGCCGACGCCCACCATCGAGTGGTACAAGGATGGCGAGCGGGTGGAAACAGACAAGGACGATCCGCGCTCCCACCGGATGCTGCTGCCCAGCGGATCTTTATTTTTCTTACGCATCGTGCACGGGCGAAGGAGTAAACCCGACGAGGGAAGCTACGTGTGCGTAGCAAGGAACTACCTTGGAGAAGCTGTGAGTCGCAATGCATCTCTGGAAGTGGCATGTGAGTAGTTTTATTTGCTTAGTATTCTGTAAAACTTTACAGTGGCTTTTATGCTGTCACCCAGCATTTGCACGCAGCCAGCATCCTGGGAGATAACAAATGGGGATAAGTACAGCGTTTTGTCATTAGCTGTTGCTCTAAGTCAAGGCATTTTCACATGTGTTTGTTCAGTAGCAGTGACCGTACAGAATAGGTGATTTATACTGAAATGAGCTTCTAGCCAGAGTGTAATCATGATTGGCACAAACGTGGACAAAGGATAATCTTCCCCTGAAGAATAATCTAATTTTTAAATTATGTCTAGAGTTGGTTATATGGGAACTAATGTGGAAAAATACCTATCATTTAATCTAAGGTACACTGTCTGTTTCTCTTTATCTCATCATCTGTTACCTCAACAGAAGCAGACAGCATCTTGGTGGCTCATGTTCTGTACTGCTGGAAACCTCAATATATGCTCCTCTGTCATAAATTTGACCCAGGCCTCATTCATTATGTGAATGGCAAGTGAAATTGTTGGCCATTTCTCATATCATCCAGAGCAGTCTTGGTCTTTATCGATTCTCTTTGTCTTAACAGATGCGTCAAAAGGGCTCTTTCATAGCCCACCTGGCATGAGTAGTCTGCTTCCAGTAGAGTTAGCAGATATATTCATTATATTCACAGCAAACAAGCTCATCAGAAATAAAATATAATCAGTTGCACATGGGTTTTTGCTGTTTAGTTATATGGGTTGAATCAACACTGATCTTTTTATTCACAATGTGCATCTTGGCATAGAATTGTATTTTAATAGATTTATGAGTGCTCTTGTCTTGCTGAGCTTTAGTTTTTCACCCACAGCTCTTCATCTGATGGTAGTTTCACTAAGATGTGCTTGAAGTAGGGCTTTAGAACAAACTTGTATTGCTTTGTTGATAAAGAACGGATTTAAGTCCACAGTAGATGGTATGTTTAAAGGAGGGAAGCACAGAAGAGAAATCCTTGTTCCTAATGCAGTCTTCAGATTTTCACAGCTAATACAGTGTGATCTTGAGGCTTCTGTGTTTGCAGAAATTGCAGAAAATGCCATTTTTGCAATATTTAAATGGTGGAATAAGCAGAGTAGAACAGACTTGTTCACGACATTTTGCCTGTTGTAACCTAGATTCAAAACTGTGTCAAACAAAAAATGAAAACAGTTTTGGCACACTATCAAAGCACAAGTAAATGTGCCAGTAAATGCATCACAGAAAGTTTTTCAGTTTTGGTAGGTGTTTGGGAATTGAGGAGAAACCATTTTAAGGAAGGCTGAAATCTGGGTGAGTATTACTAGATAAATTTACTGGCCTGAGTCTTTGTTACATGTGTTTTAACTGTCTGTTGAGAAATCCTAGGAGAGAGGCATAAACACTTGAAATCTTTATTGTAATCCTGTTGAGATTCAACCTGTTGAAGTTCAAAGGATCGTTCCAGTTGTACTTTGAGTCATCAAATTGAAGTGACTGATTATTTTCAAATTTAAATGTGCTCTGTATCTTGTCAGTTTTCACTGATCCCTACTTCACTGGCTGCTGAGAGACTCTTGTTAAAACATCTCCAGTCTCTGGAGTTTGTTTAACCACTGCAGCTGGTGGCAGGTCAGGCATGAATCATATGGGAGACAGTAGAAAACTTTAAAAATAGTATAGCTGTGCTCCTTTGTCAGGTATTTTAGGGCAGGAGCAACGTGAATGGGAAGCTGAGATCTGAAACCATGGCTGAAGTTTTTGCGATAGCATTGTGCTTTTACTGTTTTCATAGCTTTGAAATTTAACTGCCTGAATCCCCCAATTAAAGGGTTTAGCAGTCTAAAGCAGGCTCTCCTATTTCACTTCAACAGTGCTTTATCTTTCCTTGAGCAATACCACGGCTGCGATTACAGAAAGGTCTTCATCAAAGAAGAAAAATGTAAATAATACATACATTGCTTGTTTACTTAATTTTAGAGATTCTGCTGTGATTTTTAGAAGCACACAGCAGTGTTTGGTGCGTATCACAGGCATCCTTTGGAAGATGATAGCAAAACTAGAGTTTTTGTTTGGGTTTGAGATAAATTTTGGTCATAAATCAGGTTTGCAAGTGACTTTCAAGGAACAGTCGGAGGCTTGTTTTTCTAGTGTCAGCACTTCTGGGCTGAAGAAGGTGGGCAGTTCTGTAGCAGCCCGTTTGCACGCTCAGGAAGTGAGTTGCTGGTGACAGGCTGTTGTCAGCAGTGAGTCCCCATTCACCTGTCCTTAGCTCCCACTGGAAAACTGTTGAGTTGCCTGGATGCCCTGTCCATGGGGCCACAAGTCATCCGGTCTGACTTGTGCTCTCTGTCATGGTGTTGAAAACTCCTCTTTCCACACCAAGCCAAAGTGTTGTCATCACCAGAAAAAAAAGGACGGTTGTCCTTTGCTGACAACAGTTCTGGATTATTATCTAACTGTAGGTGGCCTCAAATCATGCCATTAGAGACAAACTTTTGGTTTTCGCAGGTTTAAGATGCTTGAATGTGCCGTATCAGAGTAAGAATCTGTAATTGTTTTACTTTTCTTATTAAATTAGCAGTTGCTGATCATGTGCTCTTGCAACTTTTGAATGATTTCTGAAGAAATATTTATTGGGTTTGTATATCTGTTAGCTGTGTTTGTGCTTATGCATTAATATGATGAACAGTGTTAATTGTGATTCATTTTCTTCTATTTCCTTTTTTTTTTTTTTTTTCCTCTCCCTTGGGTANTTTTACCCTCTCCATGGGTACCTGCCACAAAAGCAGTGGGATTGAAAGTCTTCAGATGTATCCATAGTTATGTGTAAAGACAGAAGTTAAATTCAGCTGGGACACAGAGTGGTTCAAACCATAGTGTGGGCCATCTTGAACACAGATATTTTACCCCTTGTTTTTTTTTTTTTGGAGTGAGCTTTTTCAAGCTGCTGAAATCCCTAAGCTCTTTTTAGTTGAATAACAGTTTACATCTTTCCCAAACATGATGAATTTAGGTACCAGCCCCTCCAAGGCAAATAAGGTATGTTTTTAAATCCACCCCTGTTCAGAGCACATGCATACAGTTTAGGGCAGGTACTTTTCTGCTGATGTATATCCTCAGAAAAATTTGTCCATGCCAGTAAAACTGTGAAGAACTGCAAGCTGGAAGGTTACTTAAAAAAACATCATTAATGTACTGAATATGCTTTTAGAATATTTTTGCCTTTAATTTAGAATATCTTCATTCCAGAAGACATTTAAGAAGAAATAGTTGATATTTAGAAGAAAAAGTTGTTATTTGAAAGCACAGTTTAGGATTGATATGACTTATTCCATTTAATTTTTTGAATACATTAATTCACGGTGTGCTTCATGCAGATTAATTCTTCAGTAGGAGCTTCCTCAGAAGGAAAAAATAATGCTAATGCTACCAGCCAAAACAGTCTTTCAAATTGCATGTGGCAAATTCTCATGTAGTATTTTTGTTTTATGGTTAAATCATTAAAAACAGATGTTCTAGTCATAAAACCTCTACAAAGAATTGTATTCAAAAGAGTAAAACATCTTTCTTTTGATTTGGTCCATTAGAATTTTTTAATTGAAATTGAACAAGTGTTGGCATTATTAGACATACGTTGATGCTCAGATTTTCTTGGGAGAATTCAGAAAGGGAAGCAGACTTGCAGTAGTTTGGTCTTTCACCAAACTGCTTTCGTATTCAAACGCCAGAAGTCTGAAAATAAAAGCCCTTTTTTTTTTTTTTTTTTTCCCCTCGCGATGCACCAGTTGAGGCGGTGGAAGCTGCGCGGTGGGGCTTTCCGGGGGGAATATCGGGGAGCAGATTTGCGGCGGGGAGCGTGGCTCGGATTCCGGCTGGGAGCAGCGCGGCGCCGCGCGTGAGCCCGGCCGGCAGCGGGAGGGACCCCGCGCCGGCTCCGGCCCTGCGGAGTCTGCGGCAGCCCCCCGGGAGAGCAGCTGCAGCCCCAGGTGTTAAATATGTGACAGCAGCTTGATCTATCGACCGCTGTTACAGGGGGCTTTGGCCTAAATGAAAATTCATGAAAAATTGATGAAGTCCCCAGATTATTTTTATTTTTTTTTTTTTTTCCCCTTTTCCTTTTGCGGTGCTGCGCCAATGCAGCGGGGAGAGATTAAATGAGGTGTTGAACGCTTTAGTGGCAAGGAGGTTGTGGTTCAGAGGTCAGGGGGGGAGGGGAAATAAGACCCATTTTCTACATTACTTTCCTTTAAAAGAAAACATGAAGCTTTTCAGATTAGTTGGGTTTTGCTGCCATTTTAATATAATAATAATAAAGCTCAGGAATATGCACAAATAGGATTCTTTTCTGCATGGCTTGGCAAAGACTGGGAGCATGTGGGTTGGTGCAGAAAACAGTGGAAGCCTCTGAGTCATAATTCAATTGGAGAACCAGAAATAGATTGAATTTTGTAATGGCAGTATAAATTTGGGCTTCCATCTTTCTGAGTCTCTGCTTGAACTGAAGTCATTTGGAGAAAGAAGAGGTCTTGCATTATTTATATGCCACAGATTGCTTGGATAGCAGGCTTTGGAACACTCTCTAAACATAATGATCCTGTTTGTGTTAGATTCAAAACTGAATTATGTTTTTATCTGTAACAAGAGAGGTTATAGTACTACCCTGAGTTTAGTGCGAAGTCATAGGTGTTCTGCAAAGGAAGCCTAAGCCAGATCTTAAACACGGGAGATAGTAATTCTACAAATAAACCAGATGTATTTAAATGTTCAGTGAATAAAGGCTGAGAGGTATAAAATATATGCTATGCAATCACCTCTGCATCATAATACTAATGGCTATTTGCTGGAGCATGTGCAAAAGGCTGCAATATGTTTATAATAATGGAGTTAATAATTTCATTTGAGATACTCAGAGTGAAAGAAGAGCACAATGTATGTGACTGTAAAATGGGTGGATGAATTTTTCCATCTAGTTTCTGTTTAATGTATGATAGTAACATCATTATGAATTTTGTTACTGGTAATTTCAAAGTCTGATTTGCTTTGAGGTTACTTTCACATGTGGAGAGCATATCCTGCTACTTATATCTCTCTCACCCTCATCCTTCTAAACAGTGTGAAGGGCTTTCTGAGTTGGCACTCTTCTGCTCTCATCAAGACAGAATAATTATTGCAGAAATTGGGATGCTGGAGATGGTGGTCTGGTCTATGAGCAGTATCAGGACACTGAAAAGCATCATGCTTTTTCTCATCATGCTTTTTCAATAAGAAGAACTTTAACAAATCATGGCTATTATCACAGCATGCTTAATGAAAATGAAATTCCCTTTGTAGAAGAGAACAAATACAATTGTATCTGATTAGATAATCTGGGAAAAGACAGATTTCATAAGATGGTGTGAATACCTTAAACCTTCTCTATACTCTTGAAGCTTGCAATAAGCAATTTCTGTGGATTTTTCTGTGGATTAGGATGAAGCCAGCAGGAACACCATTGTTTGAAAACATTACATAATACGGCATTTCTGTATAGGGCAGTAATTCTCAGTCACTATTAGAAATTAAAGTGATTACTGAATATAAATAAGTGAAGACGCATCAGATAAACCAAAACCTGACTTGATACCTCATTGCAAAGTTTCCTTTTGAGCTAAAAAAATAGTTCTGATTATTTGCATTATTAATCTAGCTTTTAGTTGAGTGTTTTTATTTCTTCTGAATTCACCTGAGACAAGAAACCTACACGTTTGAGAGAGTGTGATTTTTGTACCCGTAGCCAGAATGAACTAGAATTTTTATGAGAGAGGTGCTTTTCATTAGGATAACCTAAATTGTATCTTCTGTTGCTAACACATTTCTCACAAACTGCTTAAGTTTGTGCTTCAGCGTTGATGCCTTCCATGTGGGCAGAAGCAGTACTTCCCACCGTCATCCACTAGGATTTAGACAAGTATCACATTGTTACATCTTCATTTCTTACCCTTTGAACTCCACCTGGACATGCATATTTAAATGTGTCCAAGGCTAAAAGAGCTAAGGACTCTTTACATTTTAAGCAATTCCAAAGATATTTAAAATTCTGTCACTCATAATATCAAGCTATATAACGCATGCAGGTTTCTCCAGGCCTTGTTTTTGTTCTCCTTTTTCTTGTTCTTTTCATACTGTGGTCTTCTTATAATCATTTTTTTTTTTAGTAGACATTCACAGAACAATGAATGCTAAAGAAAGATGCATATGTTCACACAAAACAAGCAGGCTCAGGTGCCAGAAGAGTGTTTGTTGTGAGCACTTAAACTCAGTTGGTTATGTGTGCCTAGTGAAAAATTTCCTTTACAGCTGGAAGGTGTTTCCACTATATGAACTGGTACTTGAGAACAGGTTAATAAGTCTCTGCAATGTGCTCTCATGCACTATGTGTTCACACAGACCAGTATCATCCCCGGCATCCTTGCAGTAGAAATAGTTCTCACAGCCAGAAATTATTAGAGAAGCTTTTTGCAGGATATCTTATTTATCCCTTGAATTCTTCTGCCCAGGATCTGCTCTTTTTCCCCACTTAAAAGAGAATTTCGTATTACATTTTTAGAGGTATTTGCAGTTGATCTGATTTTGTTTCTAATAATTTCTTGCACATTCCTCACCTGATTTTTATCGGCTCCTTTCTTGCCCTTGCCTTTGATTTGATTTTATTTTTTAAAACCAAATGTGCTGTTTACATCAGTCTGAATGCTCTACCTGATAAAATGTTGACAGCTAAGGGACAACTGATGACTTCACAGAAACCTTGAAAGAAATCAGCTCCTGATTGATCTGTTAGTGGGCACATCATCATGTACTGAATTTTTTTTTTCATTGACATTTCTCTGATTTTTAGTTCATATGAGAAATGAAGGAGAACAAGATAACACTGCGTTTTTATACCTCTGTTCCCTTTCCTCAGGAGCCAATAAGCACTATTTGAATGTTAATTGAAATATTAGCTATTGGCACATGTTTCATTCATGTTGTATTATTCTGCAGTGTCAGGCTTAAAAAAGTATTCATTTTAAGCAGTGTTCAGACTATGCCTTTGCAAGTTTTTCAGGATCTCAATTCTAACAAGGTTCATTACTATGATAATTAACAGTAATTATTAGGATGAGATTGGTGGATTTAGATATAGATACAGATTTTTATTCTGATAATCACTCTATTTGTGTGAGGACTCCAAACCCTTAACCTTCTTCCTTATTTTTTTTCCTGTCTTTGTTCAGACATGTACTTCCCTTGCTCCTGCTCTTAGAGGACTAAAATTTTATCGTGGCTTTGGTGATACTTCAAATGTCCCCATAGATTTTATACTTCATATAAGTTTCTAATATGTGGAGTTTATGTGGGAAATGAAGTGGTGGTTTTGTTCCACTCCTCTTGCTTGAATTTTTCAAGTGTCAGTGATGCGAATGTGTACTGATACTTGGGAAATGGCTCATTGTGATAGAGAAGGGAGGTGTACACAGTCACTTTCTGCTGTCTCATGGATCTGTTTGCCACTCTACAAAGGGATGCACAGTTGTAAAGAACTGGGAGTCCTGGATCGCTGAGTTCCTGTATTCTACACAGCTGTACTTTGTAATTCCGTTCAGAGACATTTCAAGCTGCACTCTGAAAAGCAGTTTGGTTGCCTTCCCCTCCATCCTCAAGCTCGCTCCTTTCCGTTTCTCTTGAAAGCCTGTCTTGGAACTTGCATATTCTAATGGTGGGAAAAATAATTTTCATGTTTCCAGTGTAAACATAAACGTACTTGATTTATGCTAGTTTTTGTGATTTTGGAGCACCTCTCTTCTGAGGAAAGGCTCAGAAAATAAAGAGTGTTCAGCCTGGGGAAGAGAAGGCTCTGGAAGATCATATAGTGGCCTTTCAGTGCTTGAAAGGGACTTGTAAGAAAGATGGGGAAAGACTTTTTAGCAGGGCCTGTTCCATTAGGACAAGGGATAGTGGTTTTAAACTGCAGGAGGGTTCACCAAGAGTAGATATAAGGAAGAAGATTTTTACTGTGGAGGTGGTAAAACAGTGGAACAGGCTGCTCAGAGAGATGATGGCTTCCCCATCCCTGGAAACATTCAAGGTCAGGTCTGAGCTCTGAGCAACCTGGTCTAGTTTGAGATGTCCCTGCTCATTGCCGGTGGGTTGGACAAGATGACATTTAAAAGGTTCATTTCTACTCAAACTATTCTATGATTCTATGGTCTGATTTTTCTGTAGTTGTTTTCTCTCCTTTGTATTTACAGACTACTTCTCATCTCCACTATTGCTAAGTTAAACCAGAAAAGCTCATGTGCTCTCTTGGAAAACATTTGCTTGATCCTAGTAGTCATTCATCACCTGTTCTAGTCTGTATATGCTTTCTGAGACATGAGTGGCTAGATTGCATGTAATATTTCAAGACTTGCATGCTGTGCATGATGAACTAATAACTATCTTCACTGTCCCCTAATCTATCAGTCCTGTGATCATATTTAACTTTTTATAAGCATTTGGTAACTCACAGTCATTCTATACTAATCAGACACAGATCTTTCTCTTCCTCTGAAATTTGTAACAGATGAACTCTACTTTGCCATAAACTTCCCTGTGATGGGTTTGAAAGAATATGGCCTTGCGCTTTCAATTACTCCACTTCAATTAGTGTCTCCTATAATAATTTTCAGTGTCATCCCATTCTTCCCACCTAATCATCCTCCTGTTGGGTCCTGCTGGGTTCATTGCCTAATCTTGTATGCCAAAGTAGATGTTTGCCTTGGTGTTCAAAATTGGCAGTTCCTTAAACCACCTGCGTCTTGCTGGGGGACTTTTCTTCTACTAATTGGACTAAAACCTGCCTGTTGCTCACTTCATATGCAAAATCATTTGATGAAATAAATGAGAAGGAAATAAGTTTCTGTCAGCCTGTGAAGAGATTACCAACCCAGAAAGGCTGACCCACGTAAACATTGCTTGTGGGAAGGAAATAGTTTCTTTCTGTTACAATCTCAAAACAAAGCATACATGAGAACCTGAGGAAAAATATCCCCAGTTTAAGGGGATAAACTGAGCAACAATCTTGCAAAAGAAATTACACTGGCTAAACTTGGAGTTATTTTTCAGGTCATAATGTATACAAAAATTCCCCATCTGCTGACTTATAATCCCATAAAGCTGACAGGTAATAGGACGATCATTTTGTATTTCAGCAGTGATGAATGCCAAAGGGAGCTCTGGGTGTGTTTAGAATGTAAGAATTCCTGTGTTTTCTCCAGAGCAGCACTGTTGAGGTAGTTGATGTATCGTGACTTTTATTTCACATGGGAAGCAGTGGCATAATGGCCCCCTGGGTCTCACCAGTTGGTCCATCCAGTGCAATGGTCTGTCTTTGATAGTAAAAAACACTGATTTAGAGAACACGTGAGGTGTTTAAGCTTGTGTGTTAGAAGTTTAAACACTTAAAGTGGCTCATTCACCTCATGGATTCTGGACAAGTACAATTGTTTTTCTTGGTTAGAATCCAAAAAAGGTACAGGTAGTGGAAAACCTGGAGTAGTTGAAAGCATCTGGGTGAAACACTGTCACCTTAGCTATTGAGATGTTTGTTATCTTTACTGAAAGATTGTCTTTATGGAAAAGATGCTTGCATAGAGTCAAGTTTCCTTTGTTTTAGTGCAGCTTACTTTTCTCTTGAAATATAGAATATTTAGAATGTTTTAAAATTAAATTGATGACAAAGCCCATAGCAAAGCATAGTCTGGGTGTAAATTTGGGGTTATTGAAGCAATCTGGAATGTTAAAACTTTTCAAGGTCTGTCAGGATGGCTTTTTCTTTCAGCAAAGCATCTTGGTAAAGATGTAATTTTGCCATTTACTAAAGAGTAAATGGCAAAAAAATTAATGTGATATCGTTTTTGGAAAGCATTTGCTTTTGTGTTCCACCTACATTGTTTCTAACTTTGTCTTCTCATTTCTGTATATTTCTTTTATGTTTCAAACTTAGAATCAGCAACTAGAAGTGACACTGTCCTCAAGTAGTCTAATTCTGGGGTTGATTAAATGTTGTTGATTCAGATTGTTGAAGGAGGAGTTAAGTAGCCTGCAGTCTGGACACTCAGCTGGGAAAAGTGATTGAAGCCACTGTGGATGCTAAAGATTTGTACCTTAGAGCCCCTGTTCACTCCCTTAGCATATATACAATTCTTACTGTACTGTAGAAGCAACTTAATTACCTGCTTCAGACCTGTAAATTCCTCTCCTACAGATGCACGTCTGAAAGTCAGTGGTGGCAATACTGAACATCAGTCATGTTTTCTTTGAGATTCAGAGCCATCTGTTCGAAGCCACGTCTCATGTTGATTGCAGAACCACAGGCAGAAGCCAAATATTTTGTTTTGTGGTATGATATCTTAAAATTATGAGGGATATTCTTCATTTTATTTGCCTTCCTCTGCCTACTATAAAAAGACAGGTGACTTTCTTCATGCTTTTATGAAGATTGTGTTCCCTTTTGAGCAGCATCTGATTCTGAATGTATTAGTTACTGCAAATTTTGGACTTCTTAATGGATTTTTATATGTGTTGTATAAACTTTTATTGTATCAGTCTTATTGAAAATAATGGAAATGTGACCCCTTTCCTTCCACCTTCCCCCTTGGGAGCACTTACTATAAATAAACTTCTCAGAAAATGGGCCGTAGGGAAAGAAGTTTCGGCAATCCAGACAAAAAGGTTTCCTTTGTCTTTAAGAAATTGATACCTTACAAAAATGTTTCAAAAAGCAAACCAACCATCTGAAAAAACAGAAGAAATCAAACCCCCCAGTCCACTACCATTCCACTGCCCTCCCTCCAAGGAAAAAAAAGAAAGTAATAGAAATTGCATGTGCAAATTGTTGTAGAATTACTTCTTTCCCTGCCAGTGTCATTAGTCTAAATGATGTCTACACTGAAGCCTATGCTTTTATGTTTATTGGGGAGATTTGGACAGAGCCCTGTTTTTGTTTTTCATTTTATCTGGATTTTCTTCTCAAATAGCTTGGTCAGATTGTAAGGACTTATTTTTCTTGCTAGAAAAAAAGCTTGTCTTTGACTATTCTTTATATAATTCACCTGCTAGTTTTCCTGTTCATCAAAATATTTTGACTGGCTATCATAAATACACTGTGCATATGTGCAGATCCAAGTTTTTATGTTACTTTTCTCATTATGCACCTGCATTCTGAACAAATGAGAACTTGGTTGGATCAAATTTATGTTTTTAATTCCAGTGCTGCACATGTGCCTAAAGATAGCTAATAATACTAATTTCCATCTCTCTTGGAAGTAATTTCATTTTTGCAGAGTGGTTTATTATGAGGTGGGTGTAGAAAGCACAAGTTAAGAGCTATAAGAAAGGAACAGTTTTGTATCAGCATGTGATCAAGCTCCTGCCAGTGTCATACAGAACAGGTGAGCAAACAGGATGCAGTGTGCAATATAGTTATTAAAAGCATAATTATTTGCTAAAGTTATGGGAATAAAAACTCTCAAATTATACTGAATATTGGCAGTATTGTTAAGGACCTGAACAGTATACAGCTATTTAACTATCATGTGTTTCATATATATCATTTTATATATGTTAAAATATATGTGTGTGTATATATATGAATGAAATACTTATGTATATGAAACACATATATACTCTAAACATAAAGCTTATAAGAATTAGGATTTATCATTGATGCACATTAAAATTCCTACATAATGTACAGAGTAGGAGTTTGTGTCATCTGTGCTGTCTGTGCTTCAAAGAAGCTTCTTTGTCAGACACACGGTGTGCACAATACAAGTGGGATGAGATGTATTGCCCTCCACTGTCACTGTGTACTAGAGCCAATCTGCAACATCGTGTGCTATTTTTGCTCCTTTCCCTTAGTTACAGCAGAAATATTAAACTGGCATTTTTATGTTCTGATTTTTAGTGGTTCTTTATTTTGCCTTTGTGCTGCTGCTTGATACATACCAGCTATTTTTAAGGAAACTTGCTTCCTTTTTTCTTTTTATAATCAAGTAGACTAAAACCAGCTCAGGGTGCAGTGAAAGTAAGGATTTATACTTGCTTCCATGTGTAGCATCAACTGCAGGGAATATGCGTATGCTTGTGCCAGCTGTTTTTTCCACATCTATCCCAAACTCCTTGGTTGAGGTGACCTCTGAAGTGCCGGCTACAGTGAGTGATGGAGTTATTGAGATTCAGCGACAACCCTGACCCTGACCCCCTCGTGGCCTTGGTTTCACTCATCCATCTTCCAAGCCCCACAGGCTGTGATGTGCTGTGTGGAGACAGGATTAAACAAGTGTGAATAAACAAGTTCAAAGCTTTCTGTCATGGCTGCCAACACAGAACATCAGGAGAATGAGACATTAATAACCCAGTGCTGGGCAGGCATGTTGTTTTGCCATAGGAACACCTGGGGAAAGTACCACTTCCTATGCAATCAGGTTTTTGCGTGCCAAGAAAAGTTTGCTTAAGACTTTTGTGAAGGGTGTGAGATTTGTCCTGCCATTCTTCTTAGTCATGAAGCTGGCAGTCAGACCAGAGGTCGAACACACATCATCCAAAAAGGTGCTGAAAAATCTCCTATGGAAGCTGCATCCTTTGCTTGCATTGTGTTATTTGAGCTATGATTCATCAGAACTGATTGGAGGCTTGGTGGGGGTTTTTTTTGTGGTTTTAACCTAATATGTTTACAAGAGAAGAGTCTGGAACATGTTGCCAGAATTATTTTCTTAAGGATATTCTTACGAGATCAGTTTTGTATTTTGTTGTAAACAAAAATTTTATCCTATAGTATGGTTTGAGGCTGAATCTGTCTCTGTGGGTAAGAGGCTGGGATAAGATATGCTTGTTGTGACAGTGGTTTAGGTAGTGCCTGTCTTCTCTTTGTCAAGACACTCATTTTACCCTGTGGCACCTTCTGATCAGTTGACTAGTCAGTGATTAAATACGTTTATTTAGTTCAGTGGGTCAGAGATGTTGGGGGGGTTAGAAAATTACTGATGGATTATCAGTTTCATCACCTCTGACATCCAGCCTTACCACAGTTCATCATCTGAGAATTCATAACACATTTGCCTGAGCAGTAACATGCTCGGCTACCTGTGTGATCATGGGGCTAGGTACTGGCAATGTTGTGCTCAGGATTGATAGGACAGATGTCAAAGGAATTAGAAGGGCATCATCTCTTTTGGTGATAAACACACTTATTAAGAAAACTACTGAAGAGTGTTCTAGGGCCAGTGGCAAGCTTAGTAAGTCCCAAAGCTGTAATGCACTGATACTTGTCTTTTCCTGGAGCATTCCAAGAAATGAAAGTGCTTTTCAGAAGGAAAGAAGCTTTGGCTTTAGTGCTACTGGACACTTATAAGACAGAAAATATGCAATGATTTTTGAAGTCTAAAACTGGCAAATTCATATCAAAGCAAGTATCTTTTCAGAGACCTATTAATTTCATCTCGGTTGCACAGTAAATCTCATTATTCTACTCTGACAGCCTATTTTAAGATTAGGGGGATTTTTCTGGAGTCCAGTCCTGGAGCAAGCCCAGTTGGAGGTGGCACACTACTGTACTTCTAGGTTATAAAACACTTATATATTGATCAGTGAGTTGTTGGTACTCCTATGCTAAGGTTTTTATTTTCAAAAATTTGTGTGTACCTACAAAGAAAAATCTTGGTGTCAGAAAGTGACATACAAAGCCCAGTCCTTCCTGCTTGACTTAAAGCAGGTGAAAATGTCCAAAGGACTTCAGTCTAATGGTAAGAACTTTAATAAAGGAAGTGAAAACATCGTTCATGAATAATAGAAATAGCACCAGCTTCTTAGCCCAAGTATCATATACACATCATGTACTATAAAAGAAGTATAAAGGGAATAATGGACAGGATTTGCTTCAAAAACAAGTCAAATAAACCCTGGATCCTAATGTTTAGGAAAATTATGAAAATTAATGGGAAAAACGCCCAAAGAAAAAGTATCAAACATGCTCTGGGTTTTTTTTGTTGGGGTTTTTTTGTTTTGTTTTTTCCCCTCCCCATGGCACTTGTAATAGGATTCTTATGTTGAGAATGAACCAAATTTATGTAATACCTCTTGGGTTGTTGACATCAAAGATGAGAATAATGCTGTTTGCAGTAGTGAAGTGAAATCCAATACAGCAAAGAAGTTTCAAGTTTATTTATTGTCATTATTCTTTGAGTTACCAAGTGACCCAGACAACAGTGCCAGAATGGGGGTTCACTGTGTGCAGATTTGAGCAAATATGACTTTTAATCTATAATCTATTGGACATCATGAAATGTGATGAGAGAGTTTTGAGGGAAGTGTTGCTTTCATCAATTAAAATCCAATAAAGCTTCTATGTTGGCATTATACCAGCTCGTAACAAATGTCTTGATGGAAGCAAATTGTTAATGTTTTGCTTCTGTAGTGGGTTTAATGTGTAAGGTTCAGGGAGTCGTAATCCTTATAGTGAGTTTGATTTCTGGAAAGCTTAAGAGCCAGTTTCTTTTCCTTTTTTACTTTTTAGGTTTTCCAAGTACCTAATTCCTATCATTCTTTTGAATCATAAACAACTTTAGGATCCATTTAATATAGCAGTTCCATAGAGACATCTCTTAATTCCAAATAGTCTACGAGTATGACATTTGAAACCTTTAATGTCATGTTCAGCCAAGGGGAAAAGATGCTTTGAGAAGAGGTAAATTGATTGATTTTTTTTTTCCAGAGGATTAAACTACAGTTTTATTACTAGTATTGAAATAAAAGTCAGACCCAAACCTTACATTCAGTGCTTGTATCAGTTAACCAATGAATGGATCTTGTTTCAAGATCTAAAGTTTTTTCATGGGTTTAAAAATATTGTCATAATGAAAATAAATCTGAGTTAAAACTTCGTATAAACAAACTGTAGAAACTTTTTTTTTTTCATTTTATTCAATTTGCAATGTACATTGTATAAGGTATTTACTAGTACATGTTTTTATTTTCTCCTTTTAGCTAATATTCCTTCCAGGTTTTGATTAGAATGGGAGACAAAGTGCTGTGGCTTCAGTTCTTCCCTCTGCTACAGATTTTAGGTGTTACCCCCCTTATTTTACGAACTGTTAGGCAATACCTCTTTGCCCCAAAAGAGTTTGTGAGCTCGGTGTGCTGCTGGTGTGCAGTGCCCCAGTAATGCTCGTACAGTAGGTACCTGTGGGACACTGTGCTCCTGTTGATCCAAGAGCTGTGTTTGCCCACCGGATCTGAGCAGTGTTTATCCACAGGCACAGCTTTATACACAAGTTGTTCTTTCAGCCCTGAGAGACTTCACGTGCTGTGGCTGCTTATTTTCTTACTGCAAAAGTTCCTTGGCTTTTACTGCCTACTTGATTTTTTCTTTTGATAAGTGTTTTGAATAAACTGAGAGGGGAAAAATGATAAGAAGGCATTAATCTAGAGGGGATTATCCCGAAGTGTGGAAGAATATATGCAGTACTTGAAATGACTTTTAACCCAGGTTTGACATTTGACTTGCTTTAGAGTTGATAATATCCTTTTGAGATCTCTGACTTATAATCAACCTCATTAATTCTTGTGACTTCTCTTGTTTCTTTTTATTGACACATAAGATGTGTTATTTTAGAAAATGAATTCCAGTTCTTTGTCACAATTCCCTGTTACAAAAACGAAGTAAGGTTAAACTACACGTATGCTCAGAATATGACAATAGTTCTGCTCTTTCACTGGGGGAAGCATGCAGGAATTATCAAGTTAGACCCTAGAATTTGCATCAATTGTTGTGATGTCAAAGCTGCCATCTTAATATTCTTAGTTTTCCATTTCAGTGGTTAAGGATAATACAGATCAATCTAATGAGGTTTTAGGTACACTAAGTACTTCTTGCTTTTACAGCAGTATGGTCTTGAGTTAAAAATAAGCTTTTTAAAACATACAGTCATAACTGATAAAAACTTCTAATTTTAAATAAAAAGAGAATTTAAACAGGAGGGAAATTAGGTATGTAAGATTTGTCTGATTTTTTTTTTTTTAAACTTAACATGCTCTTTGTATTGATAAATAGTTTTTAAATCTTTATAAATTTGTAGAGTTTGTTTTGAGCAAGTTTTTAGGTGGCCTTAGGTGGGCTTAAGAATGAAAGCTGTTTTCCAAAAGAGAATGATCTATAATAGTTGTTTATTGGGGTGGATAATACTCGTTGCTCTAATATCTAGGTGCGTTAATGTATTTTCCTAATTAAATGCAGAGAAGAAAATTCAGGAAGCTTTTTAAAAACAGATGCAGTGCTTACATTGTTAGATTCAGAGCTGAAAAAACAAAGACACCTCAAATTTATGCCAGAAGTGTGAAAACTTTATGGTCTAACTCATGTTTTTGTTCAGTATACTGTGTTTTATTAACACTGCAAGCCTTAAAGTAGATTCAAAAGAAATTCTTGTGATCTCTTATCCTGACAGCACAATGGTCTGGCGAAATAACGTCACAAACCATGTCTGACGGGTTTAAAGTTGAACCCAGGTGGCCTGTGTTTCATTTTTCCTAACTCTGCTCCCTGTTACAGGCTCGGAGGCTGGGCTGAGCCTGCACTGCCTGTATTCTGTATAGTGAGCATAGACAAATGTAGACACTTTGGTGGTGGCCAGCCAGGAGCCAGAGGGAACTGTGCACTCAGAAATGGTGGGACTTTGAGTGTAATTAAATCTGAAGAGGAACCAGGCATGGAGAATCAAGCCATGTCTCCTTAAATGTAAACTATGAGCAGTTTGATGAATAAACTGACCTATTCTATTTATTTTATCCAGTTTTAAAGAAATTTAACTGCTCTGTTTCCATAAGAATCCCTGTGGAGATGCTTTTGAACAGAAGAGTAGTTTTACTTCAAGAAATTGTAGTTTTTAGACAATACATGAGCATTTATTTTATTATGTTAAATACATTTTCCTGTTTTCTTTAGAGATTTAAGCCTGTTTTAGTGTAGAAGATAATTATCTTGCTGCTACACATTTTTGTTAGTGGGTAAGAATGGGGTTTTTTTGTTTTTGCTTTTTTTTTTTTTACTGTTTAACATTGTTGAAGGCTCTTTCCTAAACTTCATAACAGAGAAAGGTGTGTAAGTATAAACCAGAAGTTATTTTGGCTCCTTATGGCAGGTCCATTTGAAAACAAATGCAGTGTGATTTCTACCAACTGACACTTCTTTCCATAGCATCTTTGAAATGAGCTAGTCCGAGATTCCTGGGCTATCTTGAACAAATTTTCTTTTGGGAGAAAGGTTAGTTAAAGGTTAGAGATGTGTGGAAGCAGGAAGGAGGGTGATTCGTGCTTCTGATCTTCTCTTTCTGGCTCTTGGTGGCTTTTGGTTGCCATGAATGTATGAGAGGCACTCATGATTCCTGTCATGCCAGATCCAGATTGCTCATAGAAATACCAAGTCTTGACTCGTTTTCTGGGGTGCCTGAACATGTTTGGGTGTCAAATCTTAGGCTTCAGGCCCCCAGTTGAATTGTCTAAGTCAGCAGAACAAAATCAGGGCAGATTCACTTCTTATGTTACAATGTAGATCTGTTCTTAATTTGGGTGTGGCAGGTGCACCTTTGTAATAAACCTGTTCCTTTCTATAATAATTTACTTAGCAAAGTTTCTTTCCCTTTTTGTACAAAATTTTGTGTTTGCAAGGACAAAATAAAATCACAACTGATGACTCCACATCCTTCTAGCAAGTGGGCTACTTAATTGTTTTTTTGTGTAGCGTCTAAGTATGATCTGAAGCACCTTGTTAGACATGGTGTCTCTGTACATGCACTTTTCACCTGTTTTGCACCTTTCACCTACATCTCGAAGTATAAACAGCAGTGAATGACCTGCTATTTGTGTCTGTGCTCAGTTTCACCCAAGCAGCCAGTAAAAGCTGATAAATTATCCTTAGATCTTGCCGGAGAATCCAATGCATGTTAACAGCCTTGCAGAATTCAGCAAACTCCCATTTAATAATGATCAAAACACAAAGGAATGCATGGCTATTTCTGAGCCTTCATCTTATGAAGGTTCTCTTTTCCTCTGAAACTCCTGATCATTTTCAGTCTTTAGGTGGGAAAGTGCCTTTAACTTTAGTTACCCTAATATAGTTTCATTACTGAATTTTAAAGTTAGATTTTTCTCCAAATTTCAAATTTTGTCTGTTATGTCTAAAATTTGTAGAAGTTAATCCCTTAAAACAAAAATGTAATTAAACTATACCTTGATTTTTGGGGGTGCAAGTATATGTGTGCCTATATATTTAACATGAATGCATTTGTGTTTGTAGAGCAGTGTAATCAAAATTCTGAAGTATATTAATCTACATCAGCTGGTTAGGTTATTTTATTTTCTTAACCATAATGTATGCTGTTTGGAATTGTTCAGCAGAGAAAATACAGAGTACTTATCTAACAGTGAAATAAGTACTTAATTTTTTTAGGAAACTAATGCCTTTTGCTTTTTTTCCCCTACCTCAAGATATAGATGTATCAAGCCACATTTGTTAGGATCACTGAGTATCACTTGATCCTCATCCCCTGTGTAGAGGTATGATCCTTGGCATTTATTTCAGCAGCTCTAAACAAATGAAAAAAGATATACAATCCTTTGAAAACTTTCTCAGTTGCAGATTACTCTTATGAAGCCTTGTCAGGGCCATAAAACTGGTAGTGACCCCTGTGTGTCATGAAGAAACTTGGTCACATTCAGCCAAGTGGTTCAACCTCAGCACAGCAAACAAAGTGTTCCTTTAAAAAATTGGCTGTGGTCTCTGGAGAAGGGAAATTCTGGAGACCACCGTGAAGCTGAAGTAAGGCTTCCTATTGTGTATTCAGCTTCCAGCCATTGTACACATTTGACCCCCAAATGACAAAATAAATGAAAGCTGCTCTTCAAAGTAATGCAATCAGTTCAAAAATATTGTGCTAATAAAGTTATAAATTCTAATTGAAAGATTTATGGCAATCCATTTAGTTGTTACTAGGTTATTTGTGACAGACAGATGCAGAGTAACCTGATTAGAGTCAGCATTGTGATGACTTGTAACTGCAGAGGGGAATAAAGCTTTAAACCATTGTCATGGCCCATTCTCTGAGATGCATTTGGAAGCTGATTTGAAAGAAAATATATGACCCTAAAATGTAGTTTTGCAGCTGCCTCAGATAAGTTGCCCCAAAGAAAGTGCCAAAATGACTGGCAGGTCTTTCTTTACTTGAGTTTTAATTTGTAACTCAATTTTGCAGATGGATTTAGAAGAAATTCAATTGAAACACTCTTTTCAATATAATTTCTTTTTTTATTCATTCTATATTTAATATCTCCTGTTGGGAAAAAATAGTCTTAATTCAGTTAGAAATGCAATTAAGGAGTTTATTCTTTTGGATATGATGAGCAAGCTCTATGAAAATCCTTCTTATGTGGACCTTTCCTATACCCTTGAAAAATGTAAAAGCAGGGCCTTTATTCATGTATACCTGTCTAATTTTAGTTGAGAGGGAACTTAAATTTACTGGAGCCAAATAATAGTTCCATAGATGCTACAAAGATAAGAAATCTAGTTACTAGTCTAGTCCACATTCCTAGATTTAGAATCAAATAATACTTTCTTATATATATGTATTCTTACAATTACACCCTTCAAACTGTTCTACAAGTGAGAATGATTCCAGTTTTGTATTCAATTTATTTGACCTATTTATTGTAAACAGAATTAATTGGCGACAAGGATAGAGTTTTGTATAATCAAAAATAAAATATATCGAGTTTTGAAATAATATTTTAATAATGTGTTTTGCAAATCAGTTCTTGCTCCTAACTTCAGTGCACTTGAAGACTTTGGCACAATAAAGCAATAAAATGATCGAAGTTCAGGCTTACTGGCGAGTGCTGGTCTTGGCCCTTCTGATTAATACAGAACTTTTTCTGTAATATGTCAATTTATGTTATATTTGAAGTTATAATCCAAACAGATGTAGTCGTTACAGCTGTCGAAGGGAAATATATTGACAGAACTGGCTTTATTCTGAGAGTTAAATGATTCTTATGACTCCAACCTTACAGAAAAAGTACACTTATTCCTTACAGAATGGTACACTTGCTGGCAATAATGTAGCAAACTTTTTTTGTAATGTAATAGGAGGAAACACTAATTTACTGTAACATCTAAAAACAGAGAGTGAACTGTAAATATGATCAATGAATGGATTTTTAAATTTTGTGTTTATGTAGAGCAGGCAATTCTTTGACAAGTTACAATACTGTTTAATTTTCTGTTTGTTTTGACTAGTAAGTGTAAAATAGTAGGAAATACCAAACAGGAAGAATCATGAAGTGTTTTTCTGTATTGATAAATATTTGTAAATTTGTGTATGTATGAGTGTGGTACGTATGTATCTCTTCTATTCCAGATAATTATTATTGTCATCTTAAGACTGTCTACTCATTTTTTCCAAGATAAGGGTAGTTTCTGTTCTCTGTCACGTTACTGAGTTGTGATCACTTCATTTGAAGAGCCAAGTTTGGCTCTGCCTTCAGGATGGTTTCTTGTTCGTGCTGTGATGGGGAAAGCAAAGGAAGGAAACAAAGCAGAAACTCTGCCCCTTTGTAATATGAGCTTTTTATGAGCCAAGATCCTCTGAATACCTCTTGCCAAGTCCGTCCTAAGAAAGGATTTTGGAGCAGATTCAAGTATCTAGATACTCAGGACCAGAAAGGTCCCTTTCACTTTGCTATCAAAATCCATTCAACACGTCACTGTTTATAGGGGGGAACTACCAGACTCTGGTCTCCTGAGCAGCTACATACCCTGAAGATTTCATCAGTGTTATTACTTGTGTTCAATCCCTGGTGAACAAGCTATTCCCAGCAATTTTAACTTCTTTCCAATGGTGGTCATTTGAAGCTCAGGGGCCTGGAATGGTTGAATAATTCCCAAAGTGATGGATTAGCATGTAGAGAGCAGTTGAGGTAGTCAGAAGTGTATGATAAATACAATTCATCATCACATAGATATTACTGCTGTTTCTGGGGTTCCTAGGGGAGAGGCATAAGGACATTCTGGGAAGTGCCAGAACTTCTATTTTGAATCTGTGAATCTGTATTTAATAATATTTCTTTAGTTATAAGTAGCAAAATCATTGTGATTAAAGCTACCAATACAGCTTTGTGAAAAATATTAGAACTCGTTTTCTACTATCTAGGAATACTAATGTTAGGCAGAAGCTGTTGTGGTATGGGAGCAAAAGAAGATCCAGAGCTTGTCATCTCTTTTCAGTTAACTTTTACTCTGCTGGAATATGACCATTGCACAAAACTTAAAACTCCAGATCGGCTGTTTTAAGAACTGCAGTAATGAAATTTTATATTTCCCCAGGCTTTTCCCCTTTGGAATTTGTAGTGAAGCACAAAATTACAATAATGTGGAATAAATAGCTGAACTCTTTTAAATACTTTGGTTGTAACATGTCAGGAAGGCTGTTGAAAGAGCTTTAAGATTAGTGAAGCAGATCATTAGCTGATGTGGACTCTGTATGATTTGCTTCCCTAGAATTTTTCTGTAGGAATGCATTGTGAATGTTCTGGCCTACTGCTGATAATAAAAGCAATGGTCCACCTTCAATCCATCCGTAGCAGTCAAGATGATCCTGGAGGCTGCTGGCACACAACTTCCATTAATTCCAGTGATTCTTGCTTTGAAAAGTCAAAGGAAAAATCATTTCATGTGTCCTGATTGAGGAATAGTACTCCCCAATTCAGTGCCTCAACTGAGATTCTCCCAAACTAGACACTGCTCACTTGCTTCCCCCACCCCTTCCTGCTGCAAGGATGGAGTTGAGAATTGGAGACACAAAGGTAAAAACGAAGGGTTAAGGTAAGAACAATTTACTGGAAACAGCAATGAGATAAGAAAACAAACAGTAACAGCAAAAAATAATACTAACAAAAGCGTACAAAGAGAGGGTGATATAAATGTAAAACACTCACCAAGCCCAATGGTGAAAAACAATGGCAGAAAAACTTTCTTTTGGGAAGTGAGAATCCCTTTGCCCAGTCCCCCGGCATGAGGTAAGATGGCATTGAATAACATTCAGACGTGGCCATGCTCACTCAGCCCAGCACAGGGCAGCCCAGAATTCCTGGGCTCAAGCAATCCAGTGGGCTCAGCCTACCGGCAGCTGAGGCCACAGGTGGACACCACTGCACCTGACTGCTGTAAAAGAAATGAGCTCTGTCCTGCCCAGAACTAGGACAGCATATTTTTTTCTCCAGTTTAAACACACAAATTCCCTAGTCTCAGGTTTCCTATTAGGGTTTGTTAGATCTTATTCCGATTCTAATACTTAAAAGTCAGCAGTTGACTCCAAATGCAGGATAACCATCTGCTACTTTAATGGGAAAGAGAAACTATTTTGCCAGTTCTCATCTTAAATGTTTATTTTCCATCTCTACTCTACCTTTACTTTGACTCCTGATCTCTTAAGTAGCATTTGTAAAGACTTATGTTCGATTCACTGATTCTACAATCTGGAAAACATTTTCTAAATGAAGAAAAATTTGTTGCAAACTGGATTTTGGAAATGTTTTAATTTGCAGTTGCAGTATGTCACAATCTCAGCAATTCCTTATCAATCTGTCAAGTGGCTGAGGCAGTACTGAATTGAAGAGGGTTGTTCTGGGAAGTCTCAAGTGTTTGTCTCAGGTACCATTGCTGTGCTCTTTCAATCAAGAGTCAGAAATGCTGCGATGGGCATATTTTGTTTGTTCACATCACTGTCTGTCAACACTTCAGGAACCTTTTCAGTCCCCTTTTTCCTGCTGCTCTCCCTGATCAGAGCATGACTTGCTTACTAAGATTCTCATAAGATAATCATTTAATAGCAACTCTGAGCCAGAAGACAAAAGGAAAGAGAGTTCAAGAGCTCATTGCTAATTTCTCTCCCAGCATAATCCAATCAGTACAGCTCTCCAGCCAGGACTTATAACCCTTAATAAGTCACTCTATTCGATTAAGAGGAATTGATTTTCTTCTACTGTGTATCATAGTGATTATGATGAATATGGCATCTGCTGCTCACTTCCCTATCTTCCCTTCTAGTGTCCATTTGTTTGCAGGGTCGGCAGGTAAACGAGCCAGGGAGATGACACGGTGTCATTAACTGGAGCTGGTGTCAGCACTGTGACAGCTGTGGAATTGAGGTGTCCCATAGATCAGAGGAGAAGCCCGTTGTGAGGGTCTCACACAGCAGTTCCATACTTTTGACAACTCTACCAACAGCCTCAAAGCCAGGAAATGATGGGACAATCATTTGCAATTGTGACTAGGAGATCAACTTGCAATTGGTAGTGGTGTGGTGGTAGCATATTGACCATAATTTAGAGGTTAACTAACACTAAAGCAGCTGGGAGAGGGGGGAAGGGCAGCTTTCATATTTCAAAAGTAAAGCAATTTTGTCTTTTCTTCAATCAAAGCATACTGGTAGAAACATGTTTTGATGATGTTACCTATTTGTTTGCTTTCCACAATTTATTGGCAGTAGAAAACTTAATTGACTTGAATGAATTTTATTTTTGGGGAAGGAAAATAGGAATAGAGAGGGCAATTAGCCAAGTTTCAGTGCTGTTGGAGATAGTTTTGGGAATGGTCACGTAAAGAAACATGCATGTTTGTTTATACATGTTCAATTTATCATGAGTCCATTCAAACAGCAAAACAAGACATTATAATTGTCTGGGAATTTTTTTTCACCATCATGGGAGTAGCAGCCTATGCCTGGACAGCTTTTCTTCTGGATGTCTTCAAGCTGTAGACAACATAGCAAGTGCAAGTGAGCTTTGGAAAGAAATGAGCCTGTCACACAATTCAACTCTTTTAAATTTATATTTATGTCTCAAAACTGCAGTAAAAGTTAAAACATAGCACGCTTTTTAATTATTATTATTATTTTCCAGAACTATTGCCTAACCCGCATGTGGGCGTCTACTTCAGAAGCTTTATTTTCAGAACTATTTAATTACCTTCTTGCTGAGCAAGGGAAATTGAATTGCCATTTTGGTGTTGAATTATACAATCTGAATAAATTAAGACAAAATTTTCAAAAGCATGTAGTTTGACATCCTGCATAATCCAAACCACAACTTCTGTAGCAGGATCAATAATGTGCGGCCGGAAAGATTCATGCCTTTTTTTAGGGCCTGAACTTGTTACATATTGTTTTGAATAAATATTGAAATTCCTCTGTAAAGGTTTCACGTGAGGGAAATCACATCTCCTTTAAGATGTTTTAATATTGAAATGACCCAAAGGTAAAACTACGACTACTTGAATTTTAGTTGTTCTGTTCCTGTTAGGCTGCAGATCACGTTTCTTTTCAAGTTACACAAACTGAGTATTCTGCAGAGAAAAAAGTTTTGCTGCCCACACCACATGGTATTTCAGAGAAGTCATATGTCTTAAATATTGCAGCTGTTTCGTGCAGTTGACATTTACTTTCCCTGCATAGCTGTGTGGAATGGCTGTAAAATGGGATTCGCATCGCCAGGTGCTGTCTCGTAAGTACAGCTTTCAAGCACTGATTAGATGGCAGTCTGATGGTTTTGGAGTGCCTGAAATCTACAGTCTTTGGATCCAGAGGCATTTTTGAGGGAAGTAAGATAGAGTGATTAAATTTTTTCAGGTTTCAGAATACGTTTGAGAAGTCTGCTTCATTTACACCAAAAGAATCCCCCAAAAAAACTCAAACCTTCAATCTATTAACTTTACTTGCAATTTGAATTTTCCTAGTCCCAACTTCTAGCGAGGAAATCCTGGAATGGGAATGTCACCCTAAGGAAGAAGCCTTGGAAAAATGCAACTTGCACAAATATTTACCGCCTTAGATAGTTCTAGCACCTTGCATTTTTTGAGTATCAAATTATGAATTCGGATTATCAAACTTCACAAAAGGGACATATGAATAATTTGAAAACTGTGAGGTTTTTAGTGTACTTTAAAAGTGTGGACAGTAATACTGGGCAAAATATCATAGGAATAGCCAATCACTGGCAGTTGCTCACTGGGTAAACATCTTTGCTGCTATTTTCTCATATCCAGATTATCATTTTGGTAATTTTTATCTGCTTTGTTAAATCAGGAGCTTGTGATCCTTGGGTTATTTACCTTTTTCTCTAGGATATAATATTCTATTCTGTTATGGTGGTTTTGTTTTGTTTTGAAATACGATCTTACCATAAATCTTGAACTGTGCCCAGTTTACAAAGCAATGTTTATTTGTATAGATTGCTTGCCACTTCATTATCCAGCAATGTGTGTTGTCTGAAAATTGGATTAGTAGTGACCTTATATTTTCTTCTCGATTACTGGCAGGTATTGAATTGTTTTGAGGGTGTGAACCAATACCATCATGACTCCACTAGGAACTTGCTTTTTCATTGGTGATTCCCCAGTGATATCTCTTTTTCTGGATTTATCAATTACCAGTTTCAAATCCACTTAGTACGTGCCAAGTTTAATTTGTGGGATGCTAATTTCCTAATGCAAATATCATGTGGTCAGATGCTTCACTGAATGTGTAACCTCTTTTCTGTGAATGTGTTGATCATAATATAGTGAGATGTGATATAGTCGTCAGCCTCCTTCTGAACAGCAGGTTTAGAGCTTTTATTCTGGATTGTACAACAGTCTGATTTCTCTTTTGTAAAAGCAGTTTTGGCTGTGTGGTGCAGCTTTGGTTTAAAAGGTGTTCCCTGTTGGTGTTGCTTTTGAGCATGCAGTGCTGCTTTTGCTGTGAGAGACACTGAAGTGTACCAGTGCTGTTTACTTGATGAAACTGCCTTAAATGCATATAAAACCTGGTTGCTGTGGACTAGAAAGTGGAATAACCTGCTGTGACAACGTTACCCAATTTAGAAGGAGATTCTTCAGCAACTTCCTTCTTATGGCTTTATCTATCGGTTTGTATTTATTTTGTTATTTTAGCAGCAATGGATGCTGACAAAAGAGATATTTAAATTACTATATTGACCCTAAAATGACCTATTTCAATAAAACTTTCTTATGCACACTTCCTTTCTCTTTAAAGCTATAAAATGTTCCCGTTCAGGTCTTTTGGACATGGTTTTGGCTTGTGCAATTCGGAGATGTTGGAATGCACTTAGGGCCCTGGGGAACCCAAGGTTAGAGTAACAGAGGGGGCTCTTGTTCTGTCCTTGGCTGAATATCTCTCTGAACAGTACTTAGAGGATACAGAATATCCCTGGGCCAAACTCTTTTCCATCTAGGAAATCTGCATGACCTCAGTTGTCACCTACTTTTTATAAATTATAGTCTTTATGCATTTAGTATATTTCTCTGCTTCTCATCCTCGCTTGAAACTTAAGGGTTTCTGATATAAAGAGAATTGACATACGATTTACTTGCTAGAATTTCTGTAATAATGTAGGGTTAACAGCACCTGATAACATAAAGATGATTGTATTACTAATACTCTGCTTAAATAAATATTTTTTTTTCCTGAAAATGTTAACTAAAATGTAAGATTCATCTCAGAGTGAAAGTGCCAATGTATTTTGATAAAATTGGTCTTTAGTTGCTCTCTTAATACTTAGAGGTGGTTTTATATTGTAGAGTCTACCAGTTCACTGTTCGTTTTTCCCCTTTTGCTCAGAAATCCAGTAGCCAGCTAGAATGAGTATCCACAGTTAACATTCCTCCCTCTCCTCTTGGAATTTCCACTGGGAGGACAATAGTGTAAGCATCACAGGAGAAATAGCTAGGAGGCACTGACTTAGCTTTGAGAGAATGCTCTAATCCCCCAGAGCTCCAGGGTATGCTAAAGAGTAGTGAATGTCTCCATTTTTGTACTCCTGCAAAGCTTCTTTTGTAGAAAGTTGTATTTATTTCAGGGAACTATTTCCAGCATATGAATGCTAAAAATTATAATCAGTATAGATTACGAAAGCAGTAACTCTAGAATATCCTGGACTCTTAGAGGGGTTCTGGGGTTTGTTTTATTTGGTTTGTTGTTTTGTATTTTTTAATCTTGAGTCTGATTTGAATCAAGGTTGAGCATTTCTTTACTACTTGATGGTCCTAAGCAAAGCACTCTGTTTGAGTTACAAGCTGTTGAAAAATGAGTTCAGAGTACTAATGCACTCTTCAGTCCAATGTAAAAAATGCTGCAATTGAAATTAATCATGTGTGCAACAGAATAACAAAGAGGAGTTGAAGGAATGGTGGAAGAACAGAATTGGGTGATGCAAATAAACAAAGATCCTTTTGGATTTGCTGTGTTTTCTGGCTGCTTTCTGTGAGCTCATCTGATACTGTAAGTCAAGCATAGGAGTCTCAGTGGGCATTTGATGATTGCTCATGATACTTACTATATCATTGGAATTTTGAATAGAAACAGTTGAGGATATAATTAATTAGTTTATGTTAGTAAAGTGCTCTGTAAATATTAGCTATTATAAAATAAACTGACAGATATTCTGGAAAAATGGTACAAGCATCCTTATTACTGTAAATCACTAGGTTTGCTAACAGAGTTCTGCTTATTATTAAGGGGAATTTATAACTGATGAAGGGTTCAAAAGTGACCTGCAGCCTTGAGTCCTTAATTTATCACAGGAGCAGGACGTTGTTGACAGGGAAAAAAAAAAATGCTGTGGTGCTTCCAGTACACCCTAACCTTGACCTGGAGGAGACATCTCTGGGCAGGATTGGGGAATTCTTGCTCCGTGCCCTGTAATTTGTGACCTTTCTGTTATGATCGCCAGTAAGGAGATCCATTACTCTCTCCTCAAAGTTGGATTTTATTAGTATTAACTGTAATTTATACTACAGTGAGGCCTAGAGAAATGGCTTCCCAGTGTTATAAACAATGTCAAGGCACAACAAAAAGACCATCTCTGTCCCAGACAACTTACATTGGAACTCTCAGGCGGTGAGCCCTGGCACTCTTACAGATGACTGTCCATCAGATTTCCATGGGAGGCACTCAGGTTATTGCGAGTTGATCTGTTTGAGCACTTGGGTGCTCTGGTTACTGTGAGTTTTATAATTTTTTTTCCCTCTTTTTAAGGCAGGTTTTACATTTCAGTTCAAATTATTGCTGCACAGCAAGTCACTGATATAATGTAAATACAAAAATCTGTAGCTGAATAGTCTCCATGTGCAACTGCAGGGCAAAGCATTCTTAAGCATTCCTCTTGCTCTGGCGAGTTTAAAAATCTTTGCAATTTTCTTACTTTATCACAAAGTTTGATAGGAGCAGCAGCCTTTCTCAAATCACTTTTCTGTCTGTATTTTCTTATAAATATGAACTAAGTTCAATTACTTCCAATCAAGGCAGATTCTGACAGCCTCTTATGTGAGTAAATAAACCTACAGGTGTTATACTTGTCAACATTTAATTGCAAAAAAAAAAAAAAAAATAGGGCACATCTTCACTTCTTTGTGGCCATATGGAATTCCAAACCAAACAGAAAAGAATTGGGAAGGGAGGAGTGATTCAGATACGTTGCTTTTGTCAGCAATATATATGTTATGTTGTGAAGTATTTCACAGTTTAAGTTCCAGGAATAAACGTTAATATCCAGGCTATTAAACCTGTACTTTCAGTGCGTTTTGTATTCTCTCTAAGAGTTCAAATGCCCCACTTAAGACAAATCCTTACAGAGATCTTTTGCTTGAATAGTGTTAAATAAAATGCATACCTAATTTAGAGGCTAGTTTTGATTTTAAAAAAAATAGAAAAAAAAATCAAAGGTATTATTAAAAAAAAAAACAAACATTAAAAATAGCCTGCATCTTAGTTTTCATTCCAAGTGAGAAGTCAGCACCACTGTGTTGTTGCTGCATAAACATATCAGACCTGAAAACACACAGTATTCGTTACAAAAAAGGCTGAGGCAAAGGGTTTCATGCCAAAGTGTGCTGGCCTGCACACTTTTTTTTTTGTTTTGTTAAATACCATGTCTGCCTTTCTTTATAAGCTACCGAGATCCAGCTTGAGCTAGCAATAAATCCATATGCAGGAATATATTCAGGTCTCTGTGACGTGATGTACCTTCGTGCAAAAACATCCTTGTTTGTATGGGCTTGCTCAGTAACTGTGGGCAGTACACGTTCCTAGTGCATAAATAGGATTAATCAAAGTAGGTGTGGAAAGTCTCAGTTATGGCTGTTACTGGTTTTGGAATACAATGGATGTTGTGGTATTGGAAAAGCAGGTCTATCAGTGTATCTCCAGCCTTGTTTTGGAAGCTCATCTCCAGAGTCACTAGGTTAATGCGTACTTTACTTTGTGTGATACGCTGATCTGAGCACCTGGAATCCTCAACAGCTGCATAGTAATTTCAGAAAAAAATCCCACCTCAATCAAAGAAAGGAGAGAAGCAATAAAATGATGAATGGGGGGAAAAAGAAAAGATAAAAAGATGAAGGGATTGTAAATTTAAGTTTTCTGTTATGGCTAGATAGTGAAGCTCTGTTAGAGATATTCTGGAAGTGGTTAATACGGTAGGACTTGAGACTTTATTCCATATTCCTCTTCCCCTACTTGTACCCCTCCCAGATATTGACCAATGAAGTTGGCAGTGTGGTGGGAGAAAGAGTGAATGGTTCTTACAAGAGTGCTTAAACCTACTCAGTTCTTTCATCTGCTTATCCTCTTAAGAAAATTGCTTTGATCCGGTTTTTAAATCAGTATAATCCCTGTGAACAAGTGTGAGGGACTGAAAATGTTTGGTGTTTCCAGGTGATTATTTAACAAGTGGAGCTTTTAGTGACAAAGACGTGCTGCTTTCCCGCTTCTGGAATGGACAGTACTGAAAATGCACTTTGTCAAAATAGAGAATTGAGTGAAATCTTGGAAGCTTAAGCAATGTAAAAATGTGGTTTTTGTTTAATGCCTTTCACTCTTAATGTTCCTAGGCTGTATTTACTAAGTAATTCCTTTTTCAACTGGACCATACACTACAGTATTTCTCCAGCGATCTGTGACATATGGAAAAAACTTATTTTACAAAGGTCAGTAGTAGAAATGTATGGATGTGTGTATGGGTTGTATTTATGGATTGACGTTCCTGAATCAGAAGACTGAAAGGAAATTCCTCTTTCAAATTCTGAGCTTGATTAAATTAATTGATAAAAGACTACACATGTGATTCTTCATAAGTTCCAAAGACATTGAGATAGAAGAAAAGGCAATAGGTATTGATATATTAATGACAGCAATTCTCACAAATCATCTTGAAAACACACATTTGGAGGCTTAAGGAAAAAGAGCAGGGAAGTCTGTGTTTGTAGAAACATATACAATATCAGGTTTTGTATAAAATTCAAGGTGTTACTGGATTTGATGGTCTCTGATTTCCATCACTCCGGTAATTATAAATAAGCCTTTCACTCATTCACCTGCTCTAGAGTATGGAGAAATAGTCAGACAGTTGCCTGGCAATACACAGGTATTTTTTGACACTTTTTTTTCCATGTGAGTTATTCATTATGGTAATGGTACTGTGTGATGTGCAGTTTCTGGATTTATGACCCATTCTCGATAAGCGTGAATCCAGCCTGCATGTGCATCTTTGATAAGGTTCTAATTGGATAGCAGTGACCTTTCTGAATGTAATTCTAGGAGGAAGATTAAAAAGCAGTCCAGAAAGTGACAGGTTTGGGACAATAACATATGAATTCAGCTCTGCTGGCAGGCATGAGATGTAAGCCATGATAAATTAGAGGCAGGCCAAGCAGGCTTGCTGAGTGATTGCTCATTTCTGCTGCATCCTTGGGTAAAATCCCATGAGTAACACTGATGGTGCCATACTTTCCCCATATTCAGTGTTTACTGATTATGCATGCTATGAAATAATAGGGAAAGTTTCGGGAGACACCAAGGAGAGCCTGCTGAGCATTACACATCTCTGTGATCGTGTCCCCTCATGTGGTAGGGGAGTCATATATTTGTTGTCCTCATTTAATTACTTGGTAATACCTTGCTTCTGCTTGCTGCTTCTGATGGCTTTCTGCTCTAATTAAACTACTTTTGTAAAAGTGATCATCTTCATCCAGTGTAGGATTAAATAGCTTACAAATTGAAACTAAAATTAATCAACTTGACTCTGCACACATCTTTTTTTCTTTTCCTTTGAAAATAAGATAGCTGTGAAGTTGAGTTACAGAACTTGTTCTACGTATGTGCTTAGGCACTTCAGATAATGTAGGAATGCACTGGAAATGAAAACTGAAAAAAAAAAAAGTTGTAAAAACATATTCAAAGTTCAGTAAAAGTTTCATAGTTTGGTTACATTGCAAATTACCCAGAAGAGTCACCAGGTGCTTCTTGTATTGAGACACTTTTTATTTCTGGATGAAATTTGGGCTATATTTTAGATTTTTTTTTTTATATATATCTGCAATAATTATTTCCACACTGTATTTGTGGAGAACACTTGACGAGAAAAAAGCAACATATCGATTTGTATCTTGATTTTTCTTTTTTATACATCTGCAGATAAAGGACTTTTGTTACTATTCTTCTTAGTACAGTTTTTGTATTGTGACAAAAATACTGAGTTTCAGGTCACTTTTTAACTTAGGTGAAATTCGTGCTCTGCTATATGAAATCTGAGATCACCAAACTGAAGGGAGGTGTATTTGTCACTGCAGTAAACATAACTATGAATAACCTGTTGTTAAGGCTTTGTGTAAGCCATTGCTATTCAGCCTCCAAAGTGGAGAATCCAAATGGTTATTAGCTTTAGCTTTTGAAGTAAAATGGAGGTGAAGGGAGAAGGATGTTTTGAATGTAAATAGGGTTCTGGGTAACTGAGTATCATAGAGGTTACTGGAGTTGTAAACAGGGATTTGTAGTTTTATTTAAGTTTGTAAATTTAGCCATATGGGAAATAAAAACTGATTTTGTATTTTGTCATAATCTTATGACAAACATATTTAAATCAAATCCCCTGGTACTGGTGATACTTGTGAGAGAGGGATGTAATTATTTATTAATGCCTTGGTTTATTAGAGCATGCTGATAAAATGAGCTGTCGCTACCTCCTGATTGTTTTGTTTTACCCTAATCTGTCTTGAAACATTTAGAAAATAGGTCATAGTAAGAAACTGTCAGAGTTTACAGGCCAAAGTTGTCATTTAAATATTAATAGTCTGCCTCACGGAGATACTTAAAAGCAGATAGAAAATTAAATATAATTTGCTTTAATAATTTGACAGAAAAGTTTTTTCAGGTAAGAGGCCGTATTTTGGTTAGTCTAGTACAAGCATTTTAGAGAAAGGTTGAAAAAGGGGAGGAGTTCCCACTGGTAGCAAAACTTGCCAGCACAAATGTCCATTAATCAGTCCAAATTTGACTGCCTGCACTTCAGAAGTCATCTGAGACAAACTGCTTATGAGAGACACAGGGCTGAAAGCATTCCTAGAACCAGCAGCAGCCCCCCTGGGTGTGTGTTTCAATAGTGTCTCCATGCCATTTCAGGTCATGTGGCAGGTAATTTAGGGCTTGTGTTACAGGTGAGGTAAGAACTGTGCAACATGTGAACAAGTGTTATATTTTCTGAAAGCAGAATTGTCAAATACAATTACTTAAGGTTAAATAAGGTTCAGCACTTAAATTTAAGATCTTGTCTACTTGATTTTCTCAAATTCCTTGCTGCTGCTAAATTCAGTGTCCCATTCTGGGGTACGTGGAGGATTTGAGATCCGGAGGATCTGGATGCTTTTGCATTATGCTGAATACCAGTATATGGGGTTTTTTTGTCATGTGAGGTACAGGTGTTTATTTTGTATTTTAAAGTTTTGAATATTTTAATTAGTGATCCAGTTTTTCACAGTTTCTGAGGGTGAACTGTCTGAAACAATGGAGTGCAGTAGTCAAGGAATGTCCTTCTCTACCCAGATAGTTCAACTCTGCATCTCTGCTGTTCTTCTTAAACCAGTATTTTAGAATATAACTGGAATATGTGCTATGATACCATGTAAACTTTGGTAACTACTTCATAATGATTCAGAGCAATGAGTTAAAAGTGGCTGTTCCTCTGTTCCTTTCTGACTACGTGACTAATTAAAATGTTAGATGAAAAACAAGCAGGTGTGCAAAAAAAAAAAAAAAAAGGTAGTGCTTCTTATTGTTTTACATTGGTGTTGTGGCGTGTAAGCTGGTAGGCTTGGTGCAGTTTCTGTAGTTACTTAGTTCAGGCATTTCATCCAGTTTTCCTTGTTACCATACCAAACCAACTGTCTTGCTTGGTTGCTTTGTTTTTTTGGTTTTTAAATCTTAATGAACTTGTCATCGTACTATAAAAATTCTCTGAAAGTGGGCATGTGCTTTGAGATGAAGATAATGTTGGCTCACTGACCAACAGCATTGAAACACAATCAATACTTCTGAGACAGCAGAATCTTGAGTGTTTGTTGAAGTTGTTTGTAATGTCTTAACTCCAAATCTAGTAGAATGAAAAAAAACCCAAAAAACAAAACAAAAAGAATCTAAAAGGAGTAACGGCATGTGTTGGTGAGGTAAGATTGTAGTTGGAATCTCCTTCTGATGGAAAAGAGTCCATTTTTATGTTTTGGTTAGTGGAGTATCTCATTTTATATGTGAAACTCATAATACACACAGAGGTATTTGTTTTATTACGAACTTTTCACAGTTCATTATCTCCTCCCAAGCAGACCAGGCTGGTGGGTGAATACATCTTGATTTGCATTAGCAATTTTCCCGGTAAGAAACAAAGTCCGCACTCCAGACGCTGGTTGGTTTTGTAGCCCCAGTGCTTTCGTGTTTTCCATGGAAAGGCACCGTTCGTCCCCCACAGGCGAACTCCCATGCTGCTGTTCTGTGGAGAGCCAGGGAAATCAAAGAGCCACCTACTGACCCCACCTATTGTCTGGCCTTGTCGCCTTCTATCAGTAGCATGCCACAATCAGCGAGCTACACGTGTACCTCGTGCTTGCTCGGGCTTTGGCAGAGCCGTGCCTTGCACCTGTTTGCTTATGCATGAGCTGGGCATGTTTGAATCCAGAGAGCTGACAGAGAGGCAAGGAAAAGGGGGAGGGAAGGAGGAAGGGAGGGAGGGAAGTCACCGCCAGGCGCTTTTCATGAGGCTGCTTGGAGGAGCCAAGGCACAGTGATGCTGTGGAGGCAGAGGAGGTGTTGGCAGAGTCCACCAGTGTGTTATCAGATTGGGAATTTTAACAGATGTGGACAGTTGATCATGGCACATGAAAGGCATCTGATTTTTCTATTTATTTTAATGCTTGACTTTGATCCTTGATGCAAAAAGATTGCATCCTTTGTGGGCGATGGGGGAATCTTTTCTTGAACAGAACCTTACTTAGAATAAAAGCTGATAAAAGTGCTATTCAGCATGAGTAAGGATGACAGAATCCACCCTGATATCAGCTAACAAATCTAATCTATGCAGTCTGCTGGGTCTTGTTGGCATATGTTTACAATTGTTACAGAGGAGGGTCCTCTGATTTTTCCCCACTATGCGTAGGAGCTGCATTTAACCTTGTTCATCAAAGGCTTTTAAACTTTTTGTTAGGCATTTCTCATACTGAATCTCCAACATGAGTGTGTGGGAGTGGAAGCATAAGAAAATAGATTCCACGTGCTACTGTATGTTTCTTGTCTTTTCAGTGTTTTGAGTAAAGTACAGGAAAAGCTCATTTCAGGTCAACCCAGTAAAAGTAGGTGCAGGGCCACGTTCTTGATTTCTTGTTTGTACCTGCCCAGAGAGAATTGATTGTTGTCCTCTAAGCACAGAGATCAAATAACTTCACTCAGGTCCAACTTTTTTGGTTCTTCCATGTGTTTTCTTTCCTTCTTGCTTCGGGCTGTGCTTTGAAAATCAAACTTTGCCTCGAAGCACTGTATATAGATAATGTCTGATTTGGCTACTCTTACTCATGATGTGGCTTTATTGAGGTAGGGGTGATTCTTTGCAAGGGATAGGAACATATTCCCCATTCTAGAGTTAAATAACTAAGTGCTGTGGGATAAGGCTCTCTAATAACTAGATATTAGCTGTGTTAAGTAATGTCTAGCCTTGTGCTGTATAGATACATCAAGTAATCTTTGCCATCGTTCAGAAAATGCCTGAACAGTTTTGGTTCCCAAATGATGCATTTTCTGTTGATATGTAGGCTTTATTAATGCCAACTGGATTTAAATTCCCAAAGCTTGGGTCTTTTATGTGTAGTCCTTCAGAGGGAGATAGAGGGAGATAAACATCTGAATTCCTTTGAGAATGTGGACCCTGTGTGATTGTTGCCTTTGAAAGTGGGGTTTGGGATATCAAAGGATTTAAGGATACTCTTGCAATATTGCAACTCTAACTCAAGAGACGCTTTCATACACAGAATTACAGAAGAACAAATGAAATAAGAAGTTGCCCAGTTTTGTGAACTTAGAGCTACTATAAATCTTACTTGCCTTGTCAATGGAATTTTCTGCCAAATACACACCTAATTGCGAGCGTTACACTGATCACTCCTTTCTCCTTCTCCTTTTTTAGTGCTATCTTTATATCTTGATAAGAACCAACAAAAATTTAAGATGGTGGAAAGTTTTATTTTCCTCCGCAATAGGAACGTTGGCTTCTTTTATATGGAGAAGACTCTTACATGCGATTTTCAAAATGAACTCCTGTTATTAAATTCATATTGTTGCTTCAAGTATTCCTGTAAAACCATTTTCATAAGGTAAAATTTTCATGCATAAAATGTAATTTCAGTAAGTATTTTAGCATATTACAGTGGATTTATTTTATATGAGTCATTAATCAGAGAAGTGCTGTGCTTTTTTTCTAGTGCAAATGAACCAGTGTTTTTAATAACCTCCTTCCAGTGTTTCACCTCTAGTCTGTTGTCCCATACAGCTGTTATCTGACAAAAGGGGAAATAAAAAGAAAGAACAAGTCACATTCCTGAGGTCTATTTTGCACATTCAGCTATGGTAGAAAAAACATGGTCAGTCCTGCAGTAAGTAGAGCAGCATTTGCAATTGAATATGTGTAATAAATTCTGGGAAGACTCCACCTCTTGTGTTGCACAACAAAGTCTTGGAGCTGTTGTCTCTCTGTGCCCCACACAGCCTGAACAAATGAACACTTTCGGACTTTGCATTCAGAGTTTCAGTGCTTGGGCAGAAGGATGTACATCTGCAGGCCCTTGCATGACTAATTTCATGTCAGCAATGGGTTTTAGTGCCATTTAAATAAGAATTTATAATAATAGCTGTAAAATTTCCAGATGGTTAGACCGGTAAGTTTTAAGGCCACTGAGCTTAAAAATATTTAGGCTTTTTTTTTATACTGCCTGTCTTCCTTGAGCATAAACACATTTAGATGTTTTTTCAGTCAGCATTTACTAGAAATATTTTCTGTTCATCACATTAACCCATGTATTGTAATGCATCTGCCTTTCAGTAGATTTTTTTTTCTTTGACAGCTATTTTGATTAGATTGACTGTGTACCTAAGGAACAGCAGTGGGATAGCTCAAAGACTTGGGTATAGAACTCCTTTTGAATTCAATGGGAGTAATGGGAGTTTACCCATATTGTGACTCCTTCCCATATGGTAGACTACGTACAAAACCATTTACTTGCCTTTGGGAGTTCATGCCTTGTTTAAATCTTGGCAGGTTTAAAATTTCCAGAGGTAACTTTTGCCTTCTCTGCAGCTTTTCTGAACATAGGCCTCAGAGGGCCATGGGTTTGTGCTCTGAGGCACCCTTGCCAGGGCTGCAGACTCTGGGACTTGTTGCTGATAGTTTGACTATGAAGACATCCATGAGTTTCTACTATTCTGAACAGACTTGAAGTTCACTAAGCTTCAGAGTTGGAGAAGAGTCACTATATCCCTGTCCTGTCTGTTCCTCTACTTTAGGGGTAAAATTGCAAAGAAAATTTCAACTTCAAAAGATACTGCAGCTACACAGAAATTTCAAGTTATACAATAAACTGTTGGGCTCTTCTGTGAGGACTGATCGTGAAAAAAATTATTTTTCTGTATGTTTTGGGGTTTTCCTTGAAGCTTTTTAAATGATAGTAAGCTCATTTTCCTTTTTTGACACTGGAAATTCTTGTGTCAGTTTGATTTTGGAAATGTGTTTAAACTGTCACATCTGTATTTGTAGATGGATTTTACCTGTTCAGCTACAGTGTATCTGCAGGCTTGTTATCTCAAGAAAAGAAGATCATGAAGAAGCCAAACGTGCAAATGAGCTGTTTGTGAATTTTACAGATCTTATGAACATTTTTGTGTTGATGTTAGTATTTATTACAGGTTAGCCATCGTGCTGTGGTGGATTACTTTTCCTGTGAGATTTTTACTATTTCTGAACATGTGCAGAACATACAGCAATGCACTGATGATCTCCAGCATATTTATCAAGAGTCCAGTACTAGTCAGGGGGATATATTCCCACAGGTCACTGTTGTTTTCGACGTCTTTCAGTAGATTTTGGTCCTTTACTATCATTACTCAGTCTCTAATGTTCCTCTCATCCAATTCACAGCTTGAACTTCCTTACTTACTAATACATGTCCTTGCTGCCTGAAAAACATACTTTTGAAGGAGTGCTTTAAGAAGAATAGACTCCTGGCTTGGTTGCATCCAGCTTTGTCACAGACATGATCTGTATAAAATATTTTGATGACATAATATTTCATTTCTAGTTAATCTTTTCCATTCTCCTGTTGTTTTGACTCTCAATTAGTGTTCTCTTCTCTCAGTTTTTTTCTTTATATTTTGCATATTTTCTTTTCAGCTTAATCACTTTCTAACTATGGTTACAGATAATTTATGAAATAACAGGGAACCACATAAAAAGCAGAAAAGCAAGGGGAAAATGCTTTTCCAGGAAAATGTCAAAATTTGATAATTTCTTTTCTCTCTCTCATCTATCTGCTTTTTTTTTCTCCCCCTTTCACTGGATGTATAATTACCTCATTGTTTCAGTAATGTGAAACAAAAATTAGATGCGAGAGGGAAATCTAAATAGAAGGACTCAAATGCTTTTTCAAAATGAAGAATTTAACTAAACCACTCTAAAGTCCCCTGCTGGGCTCAGGCAAGCTGAAATTAATTCAAGAAGGCAGATAAAAATTTTAACCAGCCCGAGTGGAGATGACGGATGTGACAGCTCTCAGTTAAAATGTCTTTTAGTGGCAAATGCATGCATATTAGTCAAGTGATGTGACATAACTGTCCTGGGTGAAAGAAGATGAACCAGTGACCATTTGCATTGAGAACAAAAGAAAATTTAGAAGATTGCAATATAGAAAAGAAGGAAAAAATAAGTTAGCATTCTGTTTCTATGTGTAAACCTTTGTATATATACACACTCATATCTGAAAGAGGTAGCTTAAAAGATCTTGTGGCTGATGAGAAGTAACTTTTGATTAGTATTTTTAAGTTTTCTTTTTACAGAAGAATTCAAAAACAACTGTAGGCTTGTTTGAATGGGATCCATGAAAACTAGTGGCTTTTGCTTACTCTGTGCAATATTGGCAAAAAAAGAAAAGGCCGAGGTATGTGTTGTTAATGCATACTCTTCATTTTACAAGTATTTATCTTTTGGAAGATGTTTTTGGCTCCTTCAGTGTCTTCCCAGACTGAGCAGATGTACTGGTTGAATGGGAGCAGATTTTATTCAAGGATCATGTGAGGATACAGCCCATTTTGAAACACTGCAACAGAAATAAATAACATCAGGAATGGACCTTTAAGAAAAGAAATTTCTTGCAAAGAAAACACTTTGAGAAATATCGGTCAGTTTACTGCATGATTTTTTTTTTTTTTTTTTTAAGTTTTGCTTTGCAAGCATATTCTACCAAGTCACGGTATCTCCCAGTTAGAGCTGCCCAGATAATTGTATTTCAGTATTATTCTTATTTTTCCCCACTATAATCAAATTGTATTATCATAATTTTGTTATTCAGATGCACCTCTTACTGTGTACCTCAATAACGTTCAAGGCCGCATCTGGAACTTAATACCTTTAAATGCTGTGGGGAGAGTGGGAGTAGGGGCATGGGAATATCTTTCTGGTAACACTTGGTTGCAAAATAAGACATACTTCCAAACTCTTTTATAGAGGGAATTCTCTCTAAAGGTTAATGGCTGAAATCTTAAAACTAATTGGGCATTTGGGATATGGCTACTTTTAGTATCTTTCTGTGTGAGAATATGCATAAATTGATCCTCAGCATCTTAATTTTAATACCCAGTCAAAAAACCCCATTTGTTTTGTTTCCAGTGGTGACATTTTTAAATGTGCCCTTGTGCAGCACGCTCTGTGATCCTATTTCACTTGAAAGAAGCAGCATTCATTAAGGGAGTTTTAACTATTGAACAAAGTACTCTAAAACAGGGTCAGAGGGGTAGGGACTGTAAAATGCTGACCTGTTCAGAAATAAACTGCAATTCAGCAAGCCTATGGCAAGCTACTCATTAACATTTTAACAAGGGTAGCTAATGGCACAACAACCTGATTACAGCAATGTGTCTGTATACATTTGTTCCGTGGATTTTTTTTTTTATCCCTCCTCATGGTTTCTTTGAAAATAATGTTTATAATGTTTAAAAAGGTGATCTCAGATATTATAAGCTGTTTGCTAGAGAGACTAAGTCAAAAGAGGAACATTTGCTGCATTTATTTTAATTAAAATCATGCAAACAAACGTAGGGTATATTTTTTTCTGTCTTCTGATGCTCAGTGCAGGCGTGTACATTGAGAACATCAGGGTGTAAATCAACTCCTTCTCTAAACCTGCAAATGTTCAGGTTTTCTCAGTGTCTTTTTGAAGGTCTGTCTTGTCACACTTTGGCTAGATCTGAATTTGAAATGGCCATAATTCCAGTGCCCCAGCTATTCCCCTGACCTTGAGCAAGGCGTCTGTACCCTTTTTGTGCTTCAGTAACCAATCTGTAAGATGAAGACATTAACTTTTCCCAGCATCACATGGACACTAAATATTAACTGCTTTTTTTGAGTAGTAGTGTGCATACAGTTAATGTACACCCTTATGGACAGTGTGCAGCCTTTCTGGGGGAAGAGACCAAGGTAATTTCTATAGGTTCACGCCTGTGACCCCAGAGTTTGCTCTTGTGTACCTGGAAATCACAGAATTGCTTAGGTTGGAAAAGACCACCAAGATCACCCATGGTTGATGGGTCTGGAATCCAGGAAAAATACCTGAAGAATCTCACAGCTTCATGTACCTGTCTCATTCAGTAAACTAAATAGTGAAGAAGGTGTATAAAATAAAATACATGGAGTAGATTACACCAGAATAAACCCTGTATGTGTAGAAATATCTCTAGTTAAGAGTTTGATGGTTTTAAGTGGAGTCACTCTTAATTGCTGTGCTACCAGGATATTGTCTGCCTGACTCAGTAGGGAATAGATTCATATTTCAAGAGGAGAGATGTTGACCACAGAGGAGATTCCTGCTTGGCTGGCTTTCCAGATTGTCTAGTTGAGGAATATTCAGATTATTTCTCTGTCCCCATAGTAAGGCTATTTCAAGCACTAAAAATTATTTTATATGATTATTTTGTATATTTAAAAACCAAGTGACACTTTCCAGTGAGTTCGTCTTTATTTGGATCAAAATAACAATTTTAAGACCTTTTTGGCATGCGTACCTCACAAGACAGCAATGCTGTTTCAGCTGTTACATCTGCTTGTACTTGGTGGATTCTATCTCTGAAATAATGCAGCAAATGCTGCCCAGGTATCTTCTGTAAATAAATAAATAAAATCAGATCAGAAACAAGAGAGAGAGAGAAAGCCCAACTGTTCTAAAAAAGAATACAGGATGCTTGCCATGACTCTGGTAGCTTCAGAAAGGCTGAGGAGTTTACTGGAGTGCAGGGAACTTTGCTGGTTAGCAACAGGTTTTGGATGCTGAGCCTTTTCCACTTGTTCTTGTGGGACTCCCAGTTCGGCCTGCATAGCCTGTAGTGGGCTTGTCAGATATGATGGACTTGGGTATCCCAAAGCAGCAGAATCAGTAACGTCAGCGGTCATGGTGAGAACAAGAACTTCACTGCAAGCCATAGTTTGCAGCATTTTGTCCAAATGTCTTTTCTGTCACAGTTTTTACTGTTATTTCTGGTTCCTCTCAGTGTCAGCTGCTTTTTTGATGGATCTTAACATTATTAATATCACATTGTAAGGTTTGAATACATCATGTTTATACAAATGAAAGGTCTGGTCTCACAGTAATAAGGGTCTTGGAAGGAAGGCATGCAAATATAGAGATCCCTTTAGGGATCTGATTTAGGGTGCTCTGGAGGTCCATTTACTTTCACATGTGGTTTTAAATGCAAAGTACATAATAAGATAATGTAGGAAAAATAGTATTGTTAAACTCAGTGCAAGATCTTATGGAATGGGAAGGTGATATTTACTTACCAGATGTTGGAGCAAGTTGTTTGCATGCACTCACACTTCAAAGCTATGTACTCAGATGAAGATGTTTGTGTCTACGCGGTCAGATCCAGATCACTTGTGCAAGACACAGGAGACAAGGGATGAAAGTTCCTCTTGACTGACAATAACAGGACAGATCATTGGTCTTAACATAAACATCACATGCTGCAAGCTTATTCCTGGGAATAACATCCTTCACTGTCAATATAGGCCATTCTTTTAAATCTTCATTGTGCTTTTATTTTGGTGCTAACACACAGATTTTCGTTTATATTTTGTTCTTACCAGTCTTGACTTTTTTTTTTTTTCCCCAATACAAATCTGTACAATAACCTATTAGGAAGGGTATATACTATTCTCTCCACAGTAGCTCTAATTTTAACTTACTGCAAACTATGGGAAACATTCTCTTCTGTAATTTTATGCTACATACACCGCTAGAAATGTGTGGAAGTTACGATGGTAAGTATAAGAGATTCAGGTAAAATGATGAAGGGGCTATAATTCAGTGTACTTTTATCATTTCTGGTATGAAGAATTTCTCAGAATTTTTAACAGTTACCTTGACCATGAATTTCCTTTTCCCCTCTCTCTTCTCACCTCTATGCTCACAGGGCTGGTTCACACACTTTACTTCTCACTGCTAAGTTACATTTTCTGCCTTTTCTTATACACACATCCCCCTCCTGCTTTGTAACTATCCTGTCAGGCCTGCCTGCAACTTACCCATACACAGCTGTTGTGATTTTTCAGACTGGTAAAGAGGTACTTTGTTTATGAATATCGTTATTTATCATCATTTGCTCTTATTTTTATAAATTTTGTCAGCAGCTAGTGCTTTATCAAGATGTAAATGCTGATGCCTTGATTCCGAGTTCCATGTGTAAAAGGCTTGGAGGAGCTGGACATGGAGCATGTACCTCATGGGTCTCAGCAGAATTCCTAATAAGGTGTTAACCCTGAGATTTGTGGAACTTGCAGCCACTTTCACTGAACCCATCTAGCACTTGGAATAACTCTGCCATGTGTCTTTTTTATTCCACAATCTGTTCTCCCTTCCTTTGCTGTAATTTTGGCACTGTGCTATACTAGGAGGTTCCATGCTGCAGAATGCTTTAAAGGAGGATGTTTTGCACTTCATGTGGAAAACTCTCCCAGACCTTTGAAGCATTCTCCAGAAGGATGATACACTAAGTGCATTATTCCCGAGTGTTTGTAGATGAGCTGCCTCAGGGCTATGGTTTAGCATTTATTATTACTGGATCTGTATTCAGAGTCTAAGATGAGAGCTCTACGCTGTTTGGGGGGAGGCAGATGGTATCAATTTAATGAGTTGTTACTGGTTCAGCACTAATGTTGTGTAAATGTTATCTATGTCTTGCTTCATGATTCTGTGCCCTCATACCAAATGCACTCCTATTATGGAGCCACTACTGGAATTTGCCTCAAAAATCTTAACATATTGATTAAAATAATAATAACAAGTGAGATTAGTTCCCACAGGGAGGATTTGTGGATTTTAGGAGGAAGGTGGGAGTTAGAATCGCATGGTCACTGGGGTGAGCCACACTGGTGCAATTGTGCTAATTTTGAAAGTCTTCTTGATATGGAACGTTTTATATCTTCTAAAATATTTTGGTTTTTTGAAGAAATTTAAACCTTATTTTTCCCAAAGTCTGTAAATGAGCATAAACAGCTAAAGGTGTCTCAACTTGTCTCTTCCTTGTTCCCTGCCAGGTCTCCCCAGTCATCCCTTCTCATGTCAGAAGGAGTTGTATAGCCAGAGAGTTCCTCCAGATGGGGGATCTAATCTAGGTTAAAGCAATCTTCTGTGGTGTGTTAGTGCATGTGTGTGTTTTTAGCCAAATTTAGAAGTTTGTCCAGGTCTCTTTTAAACTGGATTGCTCCCCAGGCCAGTTCTGAACAGGTCACACAAGTGCTTGTAGTGGTCCAGTACAGGAGAGGACGTGGAGCTGAGAAACTGGAGAAAGCAGGGCAGAGAAGCTCAACTAGGACTGGGGTGAGTGAGACCTGCGTTTGGCAGTAAATTTAACATGGGGCTTGATAAAACCCTGTCCTTAGGCAGAAATGTACAAAAAGGCACTCAGAGAGGAGTCTCTTAGCATAAAAAAGTGCCCAGTGTGGCCTGAGGGATGGAGACATAAATGATGCTGTAATGCTAAATGTGACTTAGCTTATTAGAAGAGGATAAAGTAATAATAAGTATTTTATGGAAGAACTGTATGACAGGGAGGGGAGAAGAATGACATTCTGAAATGCACTACAAATTATTTCTATACCTAATCAAAGGTTTAGTGCTGGTTCATCACTGTTTTCCACCTGCTGCTTATTCACAGCTTACCATTTGTTGAGTCCTGTAAATGTCATGAATTCATCAGCTTCCCTGTTGAGCCTTTCAAATGCCAGAGAATGGCAGCAGGTATTACTGTGGGGCCCTTTCTTCTCTCCTTCCCAGTCATCTTTGCATTTTCATTCATCTGTTTGAATTTTCTTCTGCTTCCCTTTGCTTTTGCTGTTAATCATCCCTTAGTGGTCACTCTGATGACTGTACTGTGGAAGTTCTGGGCAGCCCTGACTTTTACCCAGTCTATTGGCAAATGGGGAATATTCTGGGAACTGCCAGGACTGAAGTCTCAGCCTCAAGACTGGGTTAGCAGGAGTTTATGGATGTAATTGCTTAGATACCAAAATAAGATGTCCTGATGTCACGTGAAACCCTACAGAATAATTATACCAGAGTTTTTCTCCAGACTGCTGTTGGTAGTGGTTGCAGGAATGTGCTCTGCCAAAAAGTTGTTGGTGTTGATATGCAATAAATCTCCCTTTTAATGTTAATCTTAAGTTTCTTTGTTTATGTTGTGGTAATACCTGCAGGTCTGTTATACCTGTAAGAATCATAACCTCCTGTGTACTGCTCAAACACAGAGCACTAATGAAAAATGTGCTCTCTAGTCTTTAATATTATTATATTCCTCACTTCTTTTGAATCTTAGCATAACTACTACCTTCAAAACATCCACACCTATTTGTTGTATCACAGGTACTGTTCACATAGTGGCATAAATATAAATAATGCTGACCAAACATTAAAAAGCTCATACAGTATTTTTCATAAAATACTGTATTCTACAATATGTACTACAGTTTAATTTGTGGTATTATTTTACAGTGTTTATGTTTATATAATTTTTAAAAACATGTTACAGGAAGGAGAGACTGTTTAGATAACACTGGAGGGACCCTAATGTAGAGCTAAAGATAGCAGCTGATTTTAAGGGAGAGTTTGAATGAGAAAAAGTATGTGGGGGATATATCGAGCTCTTTTTCTATTAAGCTCTCAGGAGCAGCATTCTAAAGGATATATTGCAGGTAGTCATCTGAGAATGAAAGTTCTATTTCTGTGAGAAATCATTTAGAACCCATCTGTGTATATTTCACAGAAGCAGTGAGTGCAAGATGTATAAATGATTGAAGGTTGTGTGACTTGTAAAGGGCAAAAGTGTGAATGAGACTGTCTGTTTTACTTCTCTTGGAAAGAGAGTTGCATTTTACAACCCTAAGCCTAAAACTGCTTCATTTCCTGCCAAAAAAAATAATTAGAATTAACACACATGCAATGCTCACTCTAGAGGCAGGATTTTTAGAGCAGCTTAGAGGAGGGAAATAGTGGGAACTTTCTTAAAAATGGAGAGGTTAAGTGCTAAGGCCTTTGAGCTCTTAAAAGCATCTGGCTTTAAATGCAGAGGGCTGAGGAGAGTATGGTTTTCCTAGTGGACCTCCCATGGAAAGAAGGGGAATGTGAAAAAAAAGATGCTCTGTAATCCACTCTATAGAGACTGCATTAGGCCCTGCAAAAGAGCATGGGAAGGAACCAGAATTTATCTAAAACTGCTATTTCACACTTGGCCCATTTCTTACCACACTAGGCTGGATGTGGAATACTCTTGTAGGCACTAAATCCCTTCTCTCTCATTATAGCAAATTGCTACAGAGACTCAGCTACTTAAAGAAGCAAATAAAAAACCCGAACACAGATAATACTGACATTCATCCAAGTCCACTGCATCATCTTATATTCTGATGGTTTTGTAGACTCGTTTTCATCTATTTTAGTGGGGACAGTAAGTTTTTAATATTCTCTTAAAAACACTTCATAAGCCAAAACCAACAAAATAATGTCAGAATTGCATATAGTTAGATAAAAATGTTCCTCTGAGTTCCCATAAAACTATCTGCTGTATTATTTTCTTATTTATTAATTGTTGCTTAAATGCCTTAACAGGAATATGCTTTAAAAGTGACCCTTGTAATAAGGCCTGATGAAGTAGGATGACATTGCTATGACCTGTCTACACTCACAATGTTCCAGTTCATTGCCTGCAATCAAAGGGTGATTCTGGCTATAATATCAGTGTTACCTATCTTGGATAAGAACAAATTAAGGAGCAGGAATGTTTCCTATGTGAAAAGTTAACTTTTAAAAAAGTTGTTTGTGGTTTAAATGTCATGTGAACTTTAATGTCGGGGCTTTAGAAGAGTTTATGGACAAGTCAAGAGCATTGTTAAGAGAACAGATGTTGGAAGCAGATGCCCTATCCTTGTATGTTTAACAACACCTCTTCAGAGCCTTGGTTCTCTACAGCTCTGTATCATAAATAATGTGTTGACTCACTCTTGTTCCTTCTGCTGTTTGACTGAAAGCCAGGCTATGTTTGGATCCAGTAAAATGCATTATTGTATCCAAGGGCTGAGCTGGTTAAAGTGGAGACACTTGAATACCCACTGAGAATTTCTGTAATTTCTACCCTTTCCTAGAAGGGACAGAGAAGGTGGATTTTTCATTTTTGGTTCTGGACTCAGTCTAATCTCAATCTATTCAGTCACAGTGGTTTAATATGAAAAATAGCTTTCTTGATGGGTTTTTAATGCAACTATCTGGGTGACATTCCCAGGAAAACTGCAAGAGTTCCAATAGTGATGATGATTTTTAGCTTTTTATTTCAGTTTAATGAAAAAAATTAAAGGCAGATTGTTTATAAGCAAAACTCAGTCGAATCTTAATTCAACTATAGAATGAGTTTAAACCTTTTTAAGGATTAACTAACACCTGTAGAATATTAAACTCAAAGCAACAAAGAAGTTGACTTTCTTGATGGTGATTCTTTTCTATTATGTCTTTCCCCGTTTTCATGTTGGTTTATATAGACTCATACAGGCTTTAAATATATGGCAATGGTTTGTTGATTTAACTTAAAGCAGTTTCAAAAGTAATTTAACCTAAATATATATTCCTGTCTAGACTTAAGAACATTTTATTTGGTTTATCTTCATGCTTCATAGACTGAAAACAACTATAGTAAGCCTCTTTAACTGAATTGATGAACACATTCTTTCACTTACTGAGGTAATACAGAAAAGGATCCATATTAGTTCTGGGGGAAAAAAATGTAATATAAATCTTAACATTCATTCTATTCCTGATTTTGCCAGGAGGATTAAATATTAAAACATAAAAGCAGCTCTAAACTAGGGATTTTTTTGCTGACACACCCACATACATGATCCAGTGGAAGGTGTCCCTGCCCATGGCAAGGGGGTTGGAACTAGGTGATCTTTTTAAGATCCCTTCCAGCTCAAGCTGTTCTATAATTGCACAAAACAACAATCCCTGTTTGATGTTATGGATCCATACTGCTAAATACCCAAAAACTCCATAAGAAAAAATAATTGCTCTCTATACATCTAAATACTCTTAGTTTGGAATTCCCTTTTTGAGCCAGTACATTTTGAAGACTGCTTAGCCTAAGGGACTCATCTGCAGTAGAAAATGACAAACACGTGCATTAGATGATGTCTGGAAATGCTGCATGATGGAAAAGGGAAGCCAAAGCGTGCAGTGAAAGTCCATACCTGTGAAACTCTCGGTAAAGTCCATCAGAAGCCTCTTAGAGTAATCAACAGATTGTGCATGTGTTACCTCCCAAATGAAGGTGGAGAAGCCAATCAGCAGAAAGATGAAGACACTTCCCAGAGCTTTCGTCTCCCTGTCCCCCCATTTGCATGGAAATACTGCTAACAGCAGACATCACGTGGCCCTAATGAGAGCAGGTGTGTTCCCTCATGGATCCCAGCCAGTGGTGGGTGGTAATGAAACCAATCTGCAAATGAGATTTTAAAGGGTGCAATATTTCATCACTGGCAATACTGTCATTGTGCAGAAGGCCCTTCCCTCTCTTCAGAGTGGAATGCGATTAGTTGCAGATTAAGAGGGATGACAGAACAGAGTTCAAAGCACGCCCTCCATAGTGTCAACAGGCCTTAATGATAACATAGTGCCGCTTCCCTGAAGGAGTTTCATGTCTTATTCAATGTAAATGGCAAAAATGTGGCATTTTAGAACCAATGATGTGTTTTTCTATTGAGGCTGTCATAGTACACAGCTGCTGAAAGAGGGGCTGTTTGTCAGATCCCATTTTCCTCAGTGATTCATCAAACAGGGGCAGTTCATGCATGCCATATCAGAATGGGAATAAAGAACTTGCAACAATGCATTGGACAGTATAGGGTTTTATTCATCTCCTGCCTACTTTGATGCTACCTCATGTGTCAAGATATTTTGGGTAGGTTCATTCAAGTACTTGTTTAGTATTTTGCAAGTTGCATGGCTATTTCTTGGAAGCAGGACTTAGAAAATAGGGACATTATTGAGTTAATGGATGAGAAAAGCGGAACTATGCATTTAAATTCTTTCTACTATAGAAGTTTTACACTCCTTGAAAGTGCCATTAATGCATCCTTTTCTCTCGCTCTTCAGTTCTGTATTTTTGTCAAATTACAGTCATTCTAACAAGGAAGAGAAATTGGTTTAATAAAACTCAAAAGTGATTAAAATCTAACTTACATAGCACTTGCTATCACCTATAGAATGCAAGTGCATGATTTGACATTATTTAGTGGTAATAAAATAAATGTTTCTGGTTCAGAAGGGTATTGGCACTAACAAACAATGAGTTCTCAAGAAGTTCTGGGCATTTCTGGCTGGCACAGTGTGACCTGGATGTATATAAAGATTTTGGATGTGTTTTCATTGCTAACGTGGGAGAGTGGTGTGTGGCTTTAAGACTTAGATATATCTGAGGATTAGTTTTAATTACTGTGGGATTTTGACAATTTAGGATCTGATGTGAAGTTGTTAGAAAAAGGGGGAGGGGAAAGAGAGGCATGAGGAAAGCCAAGTAAAAAGCTTGACACATAAGGGGCTTTCTCTTTTGAAAAGTAGCTGTTGACCAGTGTTACGGGAGTTGGGCATATTTTTGTAATGGGAAATACTACAAAAGTATCACACAGTATGACTTCGTGTGCCTGAATTAATAGGCTAATGCCCAGAGACTGTATAGAGTGGTTTGGGTTCCTTAAACATCATCTGCTTCCAACAAAATTCCTCTTTAATGCCTACCTAAAGAAAGGACAGCAAATATTGTAGTTTATGTGCAAATTGTAGACCCCAGCTTGTGTGAAGTTTTGAATAAGAGAAAATATCAATCTGTACTCACTACCTGGGATGTAGTTTAATTTTCTATTAAAATCTGCTTTCATTCCCTGAGTTCAAGGGATTCTGATAAGTTCTTCAGTGTGAAATGTGTTCTCCAGGGTCTGTTGGAAAGAAAGGCAGAAATAAATTTCTCTTCTTTTGAATCCCTCTTCATCCATAGAAGCTAACCCTCACAGAAGTTGTTCTAGGGAACAGCTTTTATGTGGTCTTAAAGGATAAAAAGCTTCTAAAGTACAGTTTAATAGTAATTTAATTGGCATAATGGTAATAGTATGCAGTAGACATTTTTGTGATTATTTGTTTTGTTGCTTCATATTCCAATCTTTCAGCCCACCTGACTGAAAGATTAGTTGGATGACACAGTTTTCCACAATGTCCATCTATTTTCTTCAGCCAAATCACGGGAGAAATAAAAAAAAAAAAAAAAAATCTGTTCAGGATAGTCTGGAAGGCACAGTAGTTGAACAATTCCTGTGACAAAGATGATAGTATCCAGCAGGATTCTTTCTCTCTCTAGAGATGTATAAATTAGCATAATATTAGTATAACCAACATAAAACCATTATTAATTACTTTTAAAAACAATTATACACATATACGTGTCTAATCATAATTTCCATGCATATTACATTTTTATGTACCAACACATGTAGATCCCCACACACAGAGTACACTTTACTCATAAAGTGTCACAGCAGGGCAAGTAATTTTTCATTGGTTAAGTAATTTTTCATTGATGTCTGGTAAGGTGTGATCAGGATTTTTTCCATTTTTCTCTGCCGAAGAGCTCATTTACACATCAGTTAGAGGAACACAGGGAACTGTGGTATTCTTTTCAGTGTGGATTTAGTAACTGCTTTCATTAAAAACTTGCTGGTAGTTTTCTGTCATGTTTTGATCATAATCCCCAGAAGTGTTCTGCTCTGGAGCTTCCTTCTAAAATGAGTAGTGGGCTGGAAAATGTCACAAGATTTAAGGTAATAATTTATCAGTTCATGAACAGAATTAATGGATGTGTCTGTGACCATGAGAAACCAAACTCCAGTATACTCTTACATTTTTGATCTCATTAGGCATCTTTAGCATTGCTTTCGGGAGAAAAATGGTCAAGGTAAAGGCATCAGCAGTTTATCAGTGGTGAGAGAAACAGGTAATACAGAAGTAGTTTGGGGCTGCTGGGTAGGTGATTGCAGGATGCAGAGAAAGTGGCTTTCTGGTTAGAAAGTGGCAGATGTATACTGAAATTGAAACATGGGATCCTTTGTCTTCCTAACTACAGCTCCAGCTTGTATGTGGTGTGTAGTCCATCAACATAAATTCATGAGAATTTCTGTGTAAGACTCCTTCTCCCAGAGTAAATCTTCCAATATTCCCATTCAAGGAGCATCAAGGGCAGAAATTCTAAGAAATGATTGTGTAGAGAAGAATTAATCTTCAGAAATGTGAAATGAATACTTTTGGCAGGTATTTATGATGTAGTTGCACAGCAGTAGCATGTTGGAAACAGCTAAAAAGTGCAAGTTAGACAGAACTCTCCTCTGGGCTGCAATCACCACATTATATACTTTTTCTCAGCAGATGATGAAGTGTATGGATTTCTCAGTTCCATAAAGAATTATGGCCATGTAAAATATTATTAAAGCATCTTATATGATTGAATGGTTAACAGATTACACAAGTAAAAGCGTACTCTGGACTGGGGAAGCCTGGCAATTGCAAGTCTACTTCAGCTCTGTAGCTTGTGGTCTTTGAAGGAGGTTGGATTCAGAAAGGACTGTCTAGGGCATGAAGGTCCCAGAGGCTTTGAGCCATTTATTTGGGATTTGAGAAAAAAAATGCAAACACAACCCATGATGGTAATAATACCAATAATAATAACAATGTATTTTGAATTGGATATTTGTATCCATATCACACAGTCATTCTATGCATGAAAATGCAAACCCAGCATAATTTTATAATGCTTCATTTGCTAATGGAGCGATGTAAACCAACTGAAATACAGACACACAATCGACAAGCAATGCTATCACAGCTCATTTGTCAAACATGTTAAGCTTATGAATGCAGTTTTACATTGTTTATTAGTTACATTAGTTACACTGTTTCATGGCTTACCTCCCCTTGATCTCAATTGACACAACACAGGTATCTGATGATTTGAGGATGATTTAAAAGTCTGTATTTTTCTCTTTTCTCCAGAGTAAGCTTGCATCTTTTTCTGCAGAAAGATATCTGGGTTATTGTCCAGTCCTGGCCCTGAACTCTATTTTAAAGGCTCAAGCGGGCCAGAAAAAATGCTGATGTGTTTTGCTGTGTAACTCAGGTAAATTGCTAGTGCACACTGCTGTGTACTGGCAGTGAAAAGGGCCATGCACTTCACTTTGTGGGACCCACTTGTTGAGGAGGTTACATGCTACTAGGAGTTTTTCCTTCATAATGTTTCTAACTTAACTGATAATTACTAAAGGGATTTATTCCTGGAAGCTTCGGCCTTTTCACAGGGAGTTAGGAGCAATAGTGCAAGAAGTGTATGCAAATTTCAAAAAGAAGCCACAAGCAATTCAAAAGGAGTCTTGTTTTCAGTGTGTGGTAGTTTTCTTTGTTTAACAGAAAAAAAAAATTACTATACCTTCAGAATAATGAAATACTCTCTTATTTCTGAAAATAGTCGCATGTACATCTTCATGAAGAAAAGAGGAGACTGAGAGGAGGCTTCACCACAGTGCAGCTTCCTCAAGAGGGGAACAGGAGGGGCAGGCACCAATCTCTTCTCTCTGGTGACCCGTGACAGGACCCAAGGGAACAGCCTGAAGCTGAGTCAGGGGAGGGTTAGGCTGGATGTCAGGAAAAGGTTCTTCATCCAGAGGGTGGCTGGGCACTGGAACAGGCTCCTCAGGGAAGTGGTCACAGCAGCAAGCCTGACAGAGCTCAAGAATGGACAGTGCTCCAAGGCACAGGAGGATTTTTGGGACTGTCCTGTGAAGGGCCAGGAGTTGGACTTTGATGGTCCTTGTGTGTCCTTTCCAACTTGGGATATTCTGTGATTCATATAATACTTCGCTCATGTGGGTTTTGTTGCAGATTTTTTTAATGGATTCCAGATATAAAAGACAGCAAATGCTCATAGTCAGCTCCTATAGTTCTTCTCTTGAGGTTTAAATATACTTTAAATCCTTTTGAAAAAAATCTTTGATACAAGTTCTTTATTATTAAGGTTTTTCAGTAATTTATTTTAGTGCAAAACATCCTTCATATGATATACCTGTAAGTATTTACATAATTGTACTAATTTAGACTTTGTGTAGTGAAGGCAATAACTTTTAGTGTATCTGTAATGGAAAGAAAGAGGATTTGGAAAGGCAGAGTGGAAATGTTACTTCTACATCGTTCTAGTTATAACTTTGATGCCAGGGTATGTCTGGTATTTTGTATTGTTCCATTTGAAAAACAAGCCACTTACCTAAGCAGCCCTCCTTCAATACATGTGCATAGTTGCAGTTGGGTAGGAAAACACTGGTAATGTTATAGGTAGGTAACTACTCAAATCTACACTGAATATCCTTTTAATCCTTGGCTTCCCCATTCCCTTTATTTCTGTTATACATGTTACCTTCATCTTAGTTCTTTTAAAGGCATCCAGAGGTTTTTCTCTGTCTACAAGGGAATGAAGAACCTGCACAAAAGCCTATTAATGCAACTCCCCATTAAAAATCAAACCTCCATGAATATTATGTGAGTGAGAATTGACCGTTCCCACTAGTCAGAAAATATAATAAAAACAGCTGAGGTCTCAAGCAGAGGATTTTCATCACTTATTAAACCCCCAGCTTAAAATAGACACAGTGTAACAGTGAAGTTACATTGCAGTATAAAGCCCTATGCTCTGTATTTTATGCCATTTAAGAAAAAAAATCTGTAATCAGTTAACAAAGGTCATTTATCCCTACTGAAATTCTGATTTTGAACAGTATGCACTCCCATGTACATTAATTTCCACTGACATTTGTCTCTCCCCCTTTGCCTCCATGCATCTGTGCTAAGGGAGCCAAAGTTTATTAGTCATAAGAGGAGATGATCTTAAATACCTCTTGCTTTGAATTTAAATGGGACCAGTCTAGCTACTTTGAAATTAAAATTAAACTCAAAATTAGCACCCTTGATTATGAAAGAGAGTGTGAGAGAGCAGTCAAGTGTGATTTTTCTGAAAAAATTATCCTTCTGTGATACTGCTATATACAGTACTTGGTAGTTACTGACACTAGGCTAGGTTGTGACAGACCTTTTATATACATGGACATATGTGAAAAAGGATCTACTTCGTATCAGGCTTCATCATAGGCTGCCTGAAATTCACAGTGCTTAACTTCAGGAGAATGCAGTGGCAGATTCTCCACTGATGTCTGGGAAACAGGTTTTATGTATGGTCTTTGGATGTACAAGGCACCAAGAAGAAGGGAGCTACGAGTTCAATTGTAAGAGGATCCTCTTATTGCTTCAAAAATCCCAGTGCCACATGACATAAAAGCGCAGGTTAGTTATAAATTTATGCTGCTAATTCCAATTCCTCCAAACATTTTTTGATAGGTGAACATGACAGCAGCAGGCACTATGCCATACTGTCAGTCTTCCCACATGGCCAGCACTGACTTCATATTGTGTGCTGTAGTGGAGTTTGCAACAATCTGCCTGTGTGTCTGTGCTGATCGGGAGCAACTGTGAGCAAGAACATGCATCTGCTATCAGTAATTATGGAATTGTGGCCTCAGTGGCAGTATTGAAAGAGAATTATTGAGGAATTTTTGGGAGATAACTGTTGGAACTGCCATTAGTTTAAAATAATCAAATGCCATCTTGTTATGGCATGGTTATGAGGAGGAACATGCTTTCTGAAGTGAGAAATGAATGTTGGAATTTAACAGGATTTTGTATTTGCTGCCTCTGAAAGAAAACCTAAAATGTAACTCCAAGTTAAGTGCCTGGGTGTCACTTATGTCATTATTTCTATGTCACTGACAAAGTCTTAGTGGTAGTTTAATATGTATTCTTATTTTAATAATTCCTGAATTTATAAATGATTCTGTGCATAGAGTTTGCCCAGGCTTATTTCTTGAGTAAGTGAATTCAAGGTGAAAAACATCCAAGTTTGAGTATTTTGATTCTTAACTGAAATATCTTAAAACATTCTCAAAAGACTGTTTTAAACTTTCTTGGAAGAACTGTGCTGTGCCTTGGTGCAGAACTCTATATTTTATCTGACCTGATGAAGTTAGAAGGAAGTTTGGGGAAGACAAAATTCCCTTCCAACGCTTTATTAACTCTACTAACTACAGTATCATAAAATTAGAGAAGTGTTTCATTTAAACTTTAAACCTTTCTAAAAGGTTTTAATTAGCAATTTAATGATCAATGCAAAGGAGAATGGCACTGTGTTTGTCCATTAAATTAAAGGAAATTAAATTAAATAACACATTTTGGTTTTGTAGAGTGCACTCTTGTTGTGACAAGCGTGAATATGCTTCTGAGAGGGTTGATTAGCCTTTTGGCCTCTCTGCTTAATATTTTTGTCATTCTTCTATGGAAGTTCCTGTGTGCTTCCCATCAGGATTATTGGAATATGGAACCTTATCTATAATTGTCTACCAATAGGGGTGACACGATGTCTCTTCGCCGCATTAACTTTATCGTTCCCTGTAAAACATTAACACAGCAAAAATCTGATCTTGTAAATGAGACCCATGTCTTCATCTTGATCAGAGAAATGAAATTTGTAATTCAAATTAGAAAAGTTAATGAACTTAATGCACAAGCTGGAAGAAGTGTTGTAATGTGCCAATTTGGTCTGCCTATGGATGCTTCCAAACATTCCCATTAAGGTATTGATTGTGTCCATTTAACAAAGTGAAGGGGACAGTGAACTCCCTAATGGTTTACACGTTACACCAGTAGTGTCTAGACCCCCAAACAAAGGAAACCCATTGATAAGCCTTAAATTTCCCTAAAAATTGAATTTAGCAATGTAGTTATTAATGCCAGAATGCTTCTTTTGAAGACCAAAAGCAATTGCAGGCAGAATAAGCAGCCTTTTGTGTTTATTAATATGTATGAAGAATTTAATGTTCCCAGGTTGAAATAATGGTGGAGGGTCTTAGCACTACAAATAACAACTAAGGTGTCCCATCACATAAATGATTGCTGTAGTTTTGTAGTAACATTTTATCTGGAGACATAACGTTGTGATCATGATTATAGTTTGGAAATTCAAATTCTTCTCCTTGTTCTTTGAGAAAATTTTATTTCTGCATTGGTTACCAACAGCTGTGGTTTTATCTTCCATCAATTCTTGGTGGTGGTGGTTCACAAAGGGTGTTCAGGCACGTCATCAGATCACAGTGCACAAAGCTTTATCAGTGGAGTCTGGAGCTGAGGGCATCTAAAAACTTTGAAGTAATATTGGGGAAAAAACAAACAATTCCCCTCCGAAAATCCAATAAACTGAGGACAAAGAAAAAAAAGACCTTTTCCTCGTGGCTGCCTGTGAAAAGTAGTAAAGTGTGTCCTTGGACAAGTGTCCTCTGCGATGCACCAGGTGGTTTCCCCAAGCAATTCTTGGTGAAGATCCCTTTTCCTGGACTTGCAGGCTGAAAGCCAAGAGGCAAAGAGTGATCCAGGCATCTGTACCAGCCTGTGTCACAGCACCCACTGTGACAGTGGTCAGAATCTGCCAGCGCAGGGCTGGGAGTAGAAGAACACTTGGGGTAGTAGGAGAAGCACTGCCTCAGTATCCTCGGGGTGTGTGCTGATGAAAAGTCACAAGGGACAGTCAAGTTACAAAGTTAGAAATGGAGTGCCTTAGGAATGTTAAGGTAGTGGACAGTGGTTTGTGTAGGAGATTTGATACTGTACTCGCCCCAGGTGATTTCTAGGTGACTTGTGTATTGAAGAGTTGTTTACGAGCGAAACAGTAACAGCTGCTGCCGTAGCTCCTCATTCCGAGTAGTAAAGTGAAGTAATAATCTACAACTGCACTTGAAGATTTTTAAATTTTTTTGTGATTTGTGAAGTGAGCTTCCACATCAGTATTTTCTTCCTGCAGTGTTCAGGACTTTTGTCTCAGAAGATTCATGTCCCATGAGTTGTGAATAACTGGTTTTCTTGTCTTGAAAGATTGTGTGTGCCAGCTTCTGATCATTTTACTGTTTTACCAGGCTAATTGTCTACAGTTTTAGGTTACTAGGTGATGTATAAATGTTTGTGGACTTCGTGTTTAACAAACTGTTCTGATTGCCAGACAGCATTTTTAGTGTGTATACACGTGGTAGCTCATTTTAAATAAGGTCAGTTTTTGCACTATATGCATCTATTTCCTCTAAAGCACGGCTGTATATAAATGCAAGTCTATAAGGGATAAGTAGTAAAAAGCTGCAGTGATTTTGTATACTGTGGTTAAAGAAAAAGAATATAATTGGGAAAATAAACCTTCTGTGAACTGAAGTAAATAAGTGAAATTGGTGGGAGTAAGATATTTTTAAAATTGAAATAGAGGACTTTACAAAGACCCCAAAAGCTGCTTCCTACATTTAAGTTTGAAAGACCTGCAAAGTGTTTGAAAGGTAGCCTGTGCTAAATGGAGACCTTGAGCAGCCGCATGCTCGGAGGCAGAACAAGTCAGCGCACTATTGATTGGAGTACGGGGGGATAAATGTGTGGCTTCTGCCCTTAATGGAAGCTGATTGTTCAGGGACGTACCAGCAAGGCTGGTCGATTCTTTAGCTGTTGTTTACTGGGGAGGACGATATCAATTTTCCAGAGGGATGATTGGTGGGATGTCAAGGCTGTCACCCTCTTCTTCTCATCACTGACAGACAGTTGAGTGACAATTACAGTGATGGGACATTGTCTGCATTGGCATATACACCAGAGGATAACTGGCAAACAGAAAAAGGCAGCAGCACTTTAAAAAAGATATAATCAGCAGTTGTCAGGACTAGTTACATATATGATGTCTGAATAACAAGGCCAGAGTGTCCTGCCTCAGACTCTTGACATAAACTGTACTGTGTATTCCTCAGTCCACACAGAAATTAGCTCTGGGAAAGTTACTGACTGTTGCAATCTGCTTGGGAATTAAGCATCAAGGGACTGTATTTCCCTGTGGTTCTCCCTGAAAATAAGTGAGCTTTTCTGCAGAACTTCAACACGGAGAGGGGAGCAATGTTCTGAAGTGTATACTGAGCTCTTTCAGGAGTCCTGTTGGAATTCCTTCTGACTACCCTGACAGTTAATCAGATGGTGACTGGGATTGTGGACTTTGTGTTACATATTTAACTTGCCAGGCCAGAACACACAGACTAAGCTAAACTTTACATCTTGAAAGCCTTATTTTACACTACGTAGATCTCTAGTAGGTGTACATATGTATGTTTTGTGAATTAATATCTTGTAATAGTTACAAATCATTATGCAAAAGACTTTGACCGGCTCATGTGAAATCGTAGATAAAACTTAAGATTTCATTGGTGCATGCTGAGAACTGGTGAATCCAGTTGTGCATTATGTTAACAGCTATCCTCTTACTTAAGTTCCTCTTACTTCTGGAAGCTGAGGTGAGAATGGGGCTATCAGGAAGGAAGAGACCCAAGAAATGACTTAAACGTTAGATTTACAGCACAGAGCACATCTGGATTATCTGCAATCAACTGTATTCTCCTCTTTACTGCTTTTCTTGCCACTCCTCCCAGAAGCTCTAGATTGAGCAGACCTTTTCAAAGAGTGTTTTAGAGGTACTCTCTTCAAACCTCAATTATTGTTTTGACAGTACACTTACATTTACTTCAGACTTTTACCTGGAATGTACATCTTGCTGAGACTTTTCTCTGGTGTGCTTCCCAAGATCTCCTGCAGCAGGCACAGGAGAGGGCAGAGCACTCAGCTCCCTGCATGCCACTAACTCTGAAAAAGGAGAGAAAATGGAGGCAGTGGTTTTAGGAACGATCCTGTTCTTTCCCACAGGCCTACATCTCTGGTCCTGCCTCTAATGGATTAAGAGTAAAATGAAGTTGTGGTCAGTAGTTCAACAAAGTTGTGCCTCTCCAAAGACAAGTGTATGAATACACTAACAGAATGTGAATGATGCCTCTCAGACATATGATCTCCACATAGAATCAGTGGGAAAAATGGTGCAGAGAGCCTTTGCAATGAGGAATTGATAGTCTGAATGCTTCTCAGGCAAAGTTACTCGAACTCCATTGCTGTAGTGTTTGCAACTTCCACACCTACTGAAATTCCAGTGGTTACTTTCTTTACCTTGTGCAATACATATTTACACAGATGTAGGTAGTTTATGAAGGACACACATGCTAATTTTCCTCAGTTTAGGTCCCTTTTTCTCTTATTTTCACTTTTTGACCTCTTTTCATGTGGTAACTAACTTGCTTTTTTTCCTTTCTACATTCTATTTCCTTTTTTTCTACACATTTTGTATACATGTAGGTTCTTTGTAGTTTTCTGTATGGTGTATTTGTTTGCTATCTGTATTTTTCTCATCTACTACTTTAGCATTATCTAATGACACTGCTGTTTGTGGAAGTTCAAGTTTCTTTTGTTGTCTTGATTCTTGAATATTTAGTGTTCCTCCCCACCAAGATCAGGTTGTATTGGAGAGCTTAGAAAAATCTCTACAAGTAGAGGTCATGATTTGAGACCTGTTAAATTTCCAGGTACAAGGAAAATTTCATGACAAGTTGCACCTAGAATTGCCTGGTGCAGTAGAGATACAATATGGCATATGAGGTTGGCTGTCACCAGCTAAATGGCATTAGAGAATTACATCATACACTTATCTTCCCTTTTTCTGTTTTTTTCTGAAATTATATTTTCCTTCAGTGCTTTTTTTTTGGCTATGCTGTGGCATTTTTCAGGTTGGTGCTGTGAAAGACTATGATGTAGCAACACAGGGACTTTCTTTTGTATTTTTATTTTAAACAAATGGTTCATCATCCTGCATAAAAATAACAATGCATGCAATTAATACGGAAGTGTCTTTTTGATGGGTCTCATGAAAACGCCAAATAAGTATGATTATTAATTTCTTTTTTTTACGCCACCAGCTAATTGATTTTGCACTGTGCTCATTAAAAATAGATACTTTGCCTTTCAGAGGGCTGTCTGGGAAACCTAAGGCAGGGCACGACTCCTCTGGGACACCATCAACTGACCATTCCATCAGGCAGGGAGAGAGTGGTCATGGTGCTTGTCAGAGCTGAAGTATATTTACTTCATCTCCCAGCAGATAAACATTTGCAAGGCAAATAATAAATTAGCCATTAATCAGGAGAGTGGCTGTGTTTGATGAACCCTGAATGGAGTGGAGATGTCAGGTAACGAGACAGAGTAAACTGACATTGTAGACTGAGCCGTGTGGAAATGATTGTTAGCAGTTCTGAAAGCTTTTGTGCTACGTTTTTCAAGAGGCTTCCAAGGTTAAAGTAAAAGAACACGGAAGACATGAGGCAACCAGCAGTTTCTAGTTTTCAAAATAGTAGCATTATGCAGTCTTTCACCTCAATTAGATGTGCAGCACTCTTGCAGCTAGATGTGATACAAAAAAAAAAAAAAAAAGGATTTTACAGACAAGGTACAGAACGCCCTATTATTACCAAATTATTCAAGGCATCCATTTGTTCAGACTTAATGATCTCAATACATCTTCAGGTGAAAGTTCAGATTTCTGATTGACAGTGTTTCTTAAATATTAATCTCTGTTACATTAAGTAGACCTTTTTTTCAGCATTTACAGTGTAAATAAGTGTTTTTCTCAAAACAGTGGGGGAATGCTACTCTGTTATTATCCAGGCAATGTTATTAAAGATTGGCTGTATGCTTTAATGGCCATACTTGTAAACAGAACTGGAAATAATAGCAGAGTTTCATAATTGCCATTTGTGGGTGCTTAATTTGAGCATCATTCTAGAATTGCTAAATAGTCTAGGGAAGCTTTAGATGGTCAAACTACTGAAAACTGGGCAGTTGGTGTCTCAAAAGAATTAGTCCTAATGAGTTTTGGTGTAAGCTTATAAATAATTTGAAAAGTAAGATACGTAGGGATTCTGTAAGATTTCCCAAATTGAAATGGGGCTTGTAACACTTTTCCTCTTAACTGACAGGCAAAATTGCCATCCTTACAAATTGTACATCAATTCTTTAGTCTCTCGGTACGATCTCTACGTTAGACACGCTCTTAGCCTTCGGGTGTCACGAAACACCGCTTGAAACACAGATCTGCACCTTTCTTCTTGAATGCATTTTTTTCTAAGACAGATTACATATACAGTTGCAAGTTTTCGAACTAATCAGAACATTCAAGACCTTTCATTTTTCATCTTCACTCATTCAGCTCAAATGAGTTTGCAGGCTCTCAAAGGAACGCCTTTAGTTTCTAAGATCATCTGTGTTACTGTTCATCTCAGTGCTTCCCTTGGCTCTTGAAATCCTTTAAATCATTAATTTTGAATTAACACTTGTTCAGTTCATTAGCAGGACTTGAGGCAAACACCTTAAGAAAAAAGGTAAGCTATGTGTGTGACAAGCTGCTTTCTCACAAAAGTAATAGATTTCAAAGGAAGAGATTACTGGTTACTTGTTTATTGCTTGTTCATTGCAGATGCATATTACCTTGTGTGACTTTGGTTTAAAAGTGCCCTCCCTGTCTTTATTCCAGTTTCAGAAAGGATGTGTTTTTTCCTGGGAGCCATGTGCATGATTTTCTTTATTTGGTTTGAAAAGGAACGAGACAGTTTTCTACAGGATTGTTGGGGTATTTTTATTTATTTGTTTCAAAGAACCCTCCTCCATTATGCTACCAGCCAAAGATCATCTCTCTCTCTGAAACATTTATATTGTAACCCATCTTATGTGTTAGGAAGCATCATTTTACTACTGCTGGAAATTGTGCTGCAGGTGAATGTCTCAGCAGGAGAAAGCTTTTCTTCCTACAATTCTAATTCTCTTGAAAATTGAAAATAGAGGCTTCATGAGAAAGAAATCTCTGAGCACGAAAGGTTCCTAATCTATGCATAAGTAGTAAGAGTAAATTTGAGGGGTTTAGAAACAAGGCAACAAAAATTCAATAAAATATTTTTCCATCTACCTCATCTGGGATAGCTGCTCAAAGGTGCCTTTTGTTTGTTCTGGAGTTTTTTGTAAAGTTAATTGTTGTTTAATAATGCACTTGCCTTAAGTTCTCTTGCTGGTTTTTGTAGGTCACAGAAGATCTTTCAGTTTTTTAATCTGCCTGTATATAGAAAAGAAAACCCACAGAGAGTGAAAGCGAGAGGAATCATTCTCAAATCTAGATGCTTTCCCCTATCTCTTGTGATCACAGCAAATCTCAACAGTCATTTATAATATAATAACATACTGTTCATTTTTAGTCGGCAGTATGACTCCAAAATTAATGGTGACCCTTCAGATTTCAGTTTTCTGTGAGCTAGCTAGGTTCTTAACACAACCTCAGAATGCAAAACCAGCCTTCAATACCTGCTTTCGAACACAGGATACCTGTGAGTACAACAAGTACGTTCCTGTAATATTGGAAGTATTGCCTTGGAGTGAAATGGTGCCTCCAAAACATAATGCTGTTTTGTTATAAAGTTATTTTTCTTCACAGTGTGTGGGAGCTAATAAATAGTTTGGGTAGAAATAGCCAAGGCCACAGAATGTGTATAAGAAGCTCCTCATCAGATAACTGTCAGAAAACTGACCTCAAAAAGATAAGTTTGCAGATGAGTGGCCAGAAGACTCACAACAGAGGTATTTGGGGCTTTCTAGCATTTTGTCTTTGGGAAGGATTTGGGTTTTGCTCTATCTAGTCAGGGAGATCAAACATTTCATATTCTAACATAGTGTTAGCACACTGAGATTAAAAGAAGAGAATCACATTTACTTTTTTTGTTTTTTTGTTTTCTTTTTTTCATTTTTTAGCACCAGATTATTTTTCACCAAAAACCCTTGAAGTAAAATAATTACAAGATGTAATTATTATGATGCTCTTTTATTTAAAATTTATTTGTTTGATGGTTTATATTGCGGTAGAAGCACACATCAGTAGACTGAAAAAACCCTTTGTTTTACATGTGTAATTTTAAAAGTATTAGGAGATAAAGTTTTCGTGGCTTCTTGTTGTTGTTTAATTGGTAGTGGTTTAGACACTAAATAGTGTGGATGTTTCAGGCTTTTTTAATTGAATTTTGAAATCCTTCTTAAATTTACTGCAGCAGCCTTGTGCTTAGCTTTCTACAAACCCCTATACTCAACAGAACAGAGCAGTGTATTCATATGTAGATAACATGCCAAGTATTCCTGACTGACTTGGTTAGGTTTCTGAAAATGGCCTTTAGATTTTCTATTGTTCCGTTGATGAGCCAAGTTTAGTAGAGGTTTATGTCAGAGAAATCTGAATGCCCGTAGCCTTGTTCTTCACAGAAAGATATTTTAATGCTTTGCAGATTAGAAATTTGTCACTAAATGGAAAAACAAGATTTTTTAATATATATAACAGCATGATGAAAACAGTATGTGCATTATGCAGCAAAATAGGATTAACCTTGGTGTATTTGCACTAAGCCTGATGGAGGAAATGTTTTGCTTAGCTACCCTAAAATACATGTTTGTCTTGCTCTCAGGGTACTTTGCACTGGTATTAGTGTCTCAGGATCACTAGCTTGTATATATCAGGTAACAAGGTAGTTTGAATGTCCATTCCTTTATTTATTTCAGACTTTTCTGTAATTCTCAGGCTTTGACTTGTCGCTCTTGTATTCTGATTGCATAATGGTAAAACAGAGATTATAATTTTTCACTATCTAATGAGTAGAGGACAGGGGACTGTATTAGAATGTGTCGTGCAGAAAGCATCTCTTTACATCTTTTTTCGGCAATTTTGTGGGTAAACAAGAGAGAATTATGATAATGAGCAATATCCTTTTTTAAATCTTCCTTATCCAAGTAACAGGGAAACTGGGCTGATGTGAAGTCTTAGCCATTAAAGTAGAAAACAATAGTATAAACATAGAAAGGTAAGTTATACAGTTACTTTTCTATCAGTATCACAAAATATTTCACACTTCTTCACTTTAATAAGGGGTGTTTTCCCACAGACATCTCGATGTGAAGCCGAGTGAGCATGTCATGAACTCTGTTCAACCCAGCTGTGGCTGGATATCAGTTCTGGAAGCTTGGGCTCTGTACCTGCCTTTGCCATCTCTCCTTTCCCTTTGCTCTTTTCTTGCCTCTCATCCTTTGTTTGTAAATAAATGTCCTGGTGAGTTCAAAGTCTGATAAGTTTGTTATCTTCCTTTCTTATTCATGTTGCAAGTATGGTGGCACAGAATGCACATGAGGTAAATACATTACCTGAAAAAGTAATCTGACAGCACACAAACATTGGGAAAGGGCAGAAATTGAGTCTATTGTGCTTTCTGAATTGGTTAATCAAAGTCTGTGTTCTTCTGCCTTTGTTTCTGGTCAGCTTTAGGAGAAGAGAGACTACTCTATCGTTGGCCTGGATTGAAATCATAATTCAGCAAATGAACTTCACTTCCCAGGTTCACTGAGTTTATTAGGAGATCTCTACAGCCAATACTGCTTGCCTTCTTTGTTAAAATAATAGTTCATAATATTTAAGTAGTCATTTCTACTTAGCCTTTTCACTGACTAATCTCTATGTTTCAGTAATGTTTAAAAAGGCAGAGATGGCATGGAATTTTCCAAATTAATTCTTGTGTCTTCTTAAAATTTATTTTTGTTTTTCTTCCTGATGAGCCAGTAACATGGTATAATTACACATATTGCAAAACAGGGCTCTGTACAACAAACTCAGTAGCTTTTGATTCTCTCGATGATTCACCATGATTTTACTTTCCCAGCAGTGAGTATTCATAAGCCCCAGTAGGATTAGTGGAAAATACTCATGAATTTTAAGAGACTCATCATACTTTTTCTTCTCCTGTTTTATCTCTGTTGTGTCTGCTTCTTCACTAGAGTGCTCTAATATGAACACTTTCCTTTGTATCTGTCACCATTGCAGGTAGAAAAAGATCAGTTAAAGCTTGTTAGTTGCTGAATTACATTTTCATTCTCAAAGCTATTGGATTACACAGTAAAACTCAGTTAGAACTTTCAAGGTACCTTCAGCACTTTGGAAGTTTTTAGCTGTTTGACTGCCTTTGGCTTTCCTACAGAAGACTTCTTAGCTTCATCACTTGTTTTTGGTCTTTTCCCTGTACATTAGGGATTTCTGAATCATCCATTTGGGGTGGGGAGGGGGGGGAATAGGTAAATTCCTACATCCCCTCTGCAGCTCAGCTGCAGGTTTGAAATCTCTCCCCAGGGGCACTGCAGAGGACTCCTGCCTCCCATGGGAAAACTCCAAATGCTGAACTCTCTTGGCTTAAGCTGGGTTAAGTTACTCATCTCACTTCTGTAAACACGTTTGCTTCTCTTACTGTTTTGAAAGGATTTTGCAACTCCTGTTTATTTGTTGAAAGAAAAGACCTAAGTGCCGGTCTTTGTGAGGCAGTTTTGTGTTGTCTTCTCGGTGGAGGGAAATGGATTCCAGCAGTGGTAAAACAGAAAGGAAAGGTGGGGAAGGGGGAAGTCATGTGGAGAGTGGAGTCAGAGGGTTGTTTTAAAGAACTTACACTTTTAGTGGTTATACTTTGTCCCATCCACTCTGACTCCTGTTTTCCTTCACTTAGTTGAAGGGCAGACCTTCCCCTAGAGCAGGGCAATAGTTTCTACCTGTGGGGATATCGAACATCAGTCAAAGAAATGCTCAACACTGTGATACGTATTTTCACCTTTGAATCTCATCCTTATTTGAAATCATATTTAGCCTGTGCAATTTGAGACATGCTTTTGTGGCTGAGAGGCAGCTAAAAGTCTATGGCATTTTATATATGGCAGTTCTGTGTGGTTGACTTTACCCATACCATATATACCATATACCATGCAGTTACAAAGCAAACCAAAATGCATACCTTGCTAATTCTCCCTATTTCAGCTTCTGCAAACTAGATCAGTGGCTGCTTTGCTTGTAGTTGGTTATGAACTGTCCATCCAAACTGGATGTTTCCAGAGGTTTTGAAACTAATTTTCCCTTGGTGTTACTGAAGTGGTGGTTTTGAATGACTGTATATTTTGCACAAAAATAGAGTAGAAAGAGTAGTAGAAGGGGAATTTTTAGGAGCAGGCTCTGACAGCTGCAGAACAGCAGCCTGTGTAGGTCAGCCCGTGCTGGAAGTTGCAGCTGAGGCGATAGAGCTGTTGTAACTGCAGGCCATTTGTAATGAGATAAGGGATACTGACAGGAACACTGAGTTAGTGGCTCCCCTCCAACGAGAGCTATTGACTGAACATTAGGTTTTGCATGAGATGGTGATGCAGTCGATAAAAGCATCAGGCCTTGTTTGGAGTTACACCACCGATTACTCCCTAATTTGCTGCCTGGAAGTGAGCCACGGGCATTTCAGCCTTGTGTTTAGTGTTGAAGAGATCTAGAGCGAACATTTAATCTTATGTTTACTAGCAAGCCACTTGTAAGGAGGATGCAGCACCACAAAAGGCTAACTCTCTGATGGCTTTCCAGCAGTAGAGCTTTGTTTTAGCAGTAGCCCAGTTCAAAGCTGAAACTTGATAGGGATCGTTCACTGTAAGCTGTAGCTCAGGGCAATCTGTTAAACCTTTGATGAGTGACTTGTTTTTGTTTGTTTTTTTTTTCTTCAAGGTATGTGTGATGTTTACCTGGTGACTGAATCACAGTATTCTTTTTCCAAATTACAGCAGTCCCAATTCTTCAACGTGCTCTAGATGGAAAGGGACATCTACTCACTTCTATAGTGTCACTGCTGGGAGTTCACAGTTGCCACGGGCAAGCAGTTTACAGAGCTCTTTTGCCAGCCTCCTCCTCTTTGCTTTGACAGATTTCTTATCAATAGTGCTTTATCAATGCTGTTTGATTTTTAGATTTATTCATGCAGTGAATTAATTTGAATTCTTTTTTGTTGTTGTGTCTGGAAAGTTACTGAGCACGTACAGGGGATATGTGATTTGCCTTGCATGAGGACTACAGGCTGATAATGTTTAGCTGAAATACAGCTTCAAGTGTAAGCCAGCAAATGGGAAAGAAAAAAATACAGCAGAGGAGAGAGAGAACAGTAGCTGAAATAATTTTTAAACATCTTTCAGGAATGCATTGGTGAGATTTCAGTGCAGTTCTGTTTCCAAGAAATTAGTTAGTTCAGGTGCCTAAAAGAGAAATCTTGGCCACAGGAACTAAATACAGCTAAGAAATTTGGTGCAGAAAATAAGTTAGTTTAGGAGATTGGGAATATGAGGTTTTTCACTCCTTGGCTTTTCATGCATTCATATAACATGTGCTTTTCCTATCCAGTGGTGATTTGGATCCTCTGTGCAATGAAAGATGCAAACTTTAAATAATTACATTAGGAAAGAGTCATACCACAGACAAAGAAAAAGGAGTTCCCCAAATTATCACTAACCCTAGCTGTGGTTTATATCCTTCAGAAGAGGTCAGGTCACATCTGTTTAGGAACCTTACCAGTTTAATTACAGTTGGCCAGTCTCCCTAAAGATATCCTCCCTTAGCATTGGGTGTGTAGGAGATGCTTTTTCCCATTTTGTAATTCCTGTTGCATGAAAATTGAGTTTCTATTCGTGTTCCAAAGGAAAGTTGAGCAGCTGTATACAACCTATGAATTCTGACTAATTGTACATACTGTTTGGCACTACGGGCTTTGTGTTTGATATTGCTTTAGCTAAGGTCAATCTGGATTTGAAAGTATTTGTAACATTACATAGCTGCTCCTAGGGTTCTGTTCAGGCTTAAACTACCCTGTCCATCCAGTGAGGTCGTTCACTAGGAGGTCAGTTTTGCCAGCCCTGCTGTAAATCTGCTGATAGCCTCCGTCTGCCTTTAGAAATGCTCCAGTCCTTTCAGCATGGGAAAACAGTCACACTCTGTCCAGTCCATTGGCATAACTTCTTAATGTATTTATCTGAAACTTGAAAAAAGGGAGTTTGTGTATCACGTGAGCCTTTGGTCTCTCATTTTTGTATATGCTGGAACCATTTTAACGCAGTGACAGTCATGTTTCATGAAGAATGGCGCTTGTTTTCATGGTTCATGTGAATTGTGACTAATAGGGGGTTTTCAGAGTTACTTTCAAAGAGATATGTAAACCAGGAGAGGCTCCCAGAAGCTCTGAGTAAGGCAGAATGCAAAGAGCAAAATGGCACAAGTGTAGGAGGCTGGTTTAGGTTGTTGAACATTCATCAGAGGTGGAAAATGGGAAAGGACTTATTTTAAATTCCAGAAACTCGAGAATAAAAGTCCTGAACTATCCTGGAGGTGCTGCTGTAGAAAAAGGAATGTTTTGTGGGAAGAAGAAAGGAAATTAATTTAAGGAAATACACACTGGTCTTATATTGTCTGTTTGTGGGAATATGTCTTGATATGAAGGCAAGAACATTAGTGCGGGTTTTTTTTTAATTCCCTGTATCTCTGTGTCCATTGCATAAGAGAGTATAAACTGCAACCTGACCCTGACAAAGCCCACCCAGAGGTGGGAGTCCTGGGAGAAAGTTCATTTAATTTTCCCATTTACTGTAGAGACTCATCGTAGTTTGGGTATCACCTCTAATGTTCCTGGGAGCTGGGTGGGTGGGTTGTGTGAGTTTATTTCTGTGGATGGTTGGCTGTAATTAAGAGAGGGCTTATGCACAGCAATACACCAGAGAAGCAGTGGACTAAACCAGCACCACCATGCTGCTGCTGAGATTAAGTGATACTGTTCTTCCTTTTGCTGGAGGGCAATGTTTTCCTCAGAACAGAATATCCCCGAGCTAGTGTAGGGGATATTAAACTCATGCAGATGTATTCAGGCTCTTATAGCTGTTCAGTGTAATGATTTAATTAAATTAATTAAGCCAGAACAGTACTTGAGCACTGAATAATTTATCAAAATAGATTTAAGGGGAGAATCAAAACAGTGTGTCTCTCCAGATTTTGTCTGGCGTACGGGAAGCTTCGCTGTGCTGTGATCATCCTCTGTAAACAGGCAGGCCCTGGACAAAAGTCCTGAAAGCAGCTGAGGTGGACTCCATAGAAATCTCTGCTCAGTGTATGTAATATGGCACAGAATTTGGAGGCAGGCTTCTAGGCAAGGAATGTGTAAGGAGAGTGTTTGTGAGGAGATGTGACACAGCACAGGGGGAGGGGGAGCCCGCCCAGGCTGAGATTTCTCATGAGTAAATGATACACAGGGCTGTATTCAGAACCCACCGTGGTCTGGGGGGGAAAGGAAGGGAGAATTTGCTGTAGTGCACTCTGAGAAGACTGGCAACATCACAAGTGCCACTGAGGGTGGGCAGGGGTGACAGGTCTTTGTTAACCTTTTCAGGCCACTGCCAACATGAGTGATGTGTTGAATTTTCTTGAGGTTCAAATGTCCCAGACTGAAACATCAGTTTAGATGAAGCTTCTGCTTCCAACTTGCTGGACTTTGCTGGTATAGGATTTTTCATTTTATCAAATGGGTCATTTTGTGTGCTTTATGACAGCTGATGCTTGTAAAAAGACTTAATTGAATGTCTCAGCATTAATTACATGCACAGTTGATGAAATGTATCCTGGTAGGACCTATAGGAAAGAGGAGGAGTTGAAGTACTGCAAGAAACATTCATATTTGTCTTGAAAGGGATCAAAGCTCAGTTTTTGTCATAAACATTTTAAACCTAGTGTCCTTATTCTGCTTTTGACATTTTCTGCTTTTTCTTTTGTTGCCATACTGTGCTCTGGTCAGTGTCCTGCTTTTTTTTGGAAGGAGCTTCAACTGTCCTTCACAATGAAGTTGTATGTCTTCAGAGTGAAAGTTAACTCTTTAATAGCACCAACATCACAGAGGAAGTAAATATGTGTACTTGATAAATTGAACCTATAGGAAATTCTTAGGAAGGCAGATGGTAGTTAGGTAAATTGGAATTTGGATCCTGAGAACAAATGCTACAATAACAAGAGGACTTTACCAAAACCCCCAGGGCTTGTAGCAGCGCAGTGCTGCCTAACTCCAGCCCTGAGGTGTAGACTGAACACCACATTGGCTCTGGTTTGGGCTTTATTGAAGTTCATAGGGGAAAGAAATCTCCTGCTTTTAACAGGCTTCTGATATGTCCCTGAGAGGGAATAGTGTCAGCTTTGAGCCATGAAACTGTTTCCTGGTGCACCTGTGTTTTCCTTGGAGGACTCCCATGCAAACATAGCCTTGCTCAAAATCGTGAGATCTGAGATCAAAGCCCAGGGCAGAACAGCTCTGGAGGCAGGAGCTGAACAGAACCAGCCACAGTGCAGTGGGGTTTCCTGTGGGAAACCTCATCAGTCCTCCAGAGGTGATGGCCACGAGGAAAACGACAGCTGAGGAAAGAACTCAAAGTGGTGCTGGGCTGGATGCAGCTTCCCTGTTGTTGGGGGAGAGGAGGCACATCTGTGTTCAAGACCCTTGGGTTGCAAACCCAGCAGCTTGCAGACTGGGCTGGGCTGGCAGTGGTACCAGAAAGTACAGCCTTCACACTTCCCTCGTTTTCCCATCTCCCATGTAAAGCAGTACCTCTGAAACTCAGAGAGGTGGGGTTTTTTGGTGGTGTCTTGTGTAAATAAAGATTAGTAGGATTAGTTACCTTTTGCAAGTAATTGCAGAGTAAGAGACCTTGCTAAAATTTCCTATTTATGTAGAATAAACATTGAAATCTAGTAACCATGATCGGCTACACAATCTCTAGCAGAGATCCTGTCAATTTTCTTTTAGTCCTTTATGACTGTGGCTTAACTCATGATCTAAGGATAACTGCTGTTCTAGAGGGCTACTTTTTGCAGACTTGTGATAATGAACTGTATTAAATCTGTCTGAACAACCCTGTGCCCAGAATGCCTATAGGTAATTACCATCCTGTTCATTAAGGTTGGTGTAAGGAATAATTACTCTAGAGGCATCCATATCACTGGACAACACACCTGCATCTCAAGAGACAGTGGCATTAATTGTCAAGTGTGTATTTTTAACTTCCTGCACAGCTTACATCAGCCTGCTTTGCAAAATCTAAAATCAGCAAGTAATTTAGGTTTCTTTCAGTGCTTGGAAAGCATGAGGATTTTAATTTCCTGAAAGGGCTAAAAAAATCCCCAAAAAGCAGCCATCAGTGATCACTCTATAGCTAGTGAAGTGTGGAAGCAGCATGTTCACTGAAGATAGCTTCTTCTTGTCCTGTATACACCCTATATTATTTTCGGTGATGAGTTTGCATTATTCATACCAGATGGCATATTTGTTTTACTATCCATCAGATGTCATAGTGTATTAACTTGAAATATTTTTGTCAGTAAATACTGAACTGTTGCATTTTTTTCACTGGAAAAACTCTGTATCAGAAGGGGAAAAAGGGCCTATGTCATCATCATCTTCGCTATTGTGGGAATTTTCATGTGAAAGAGTATAAAAATGCTGTCAAAGATGTTTATAATGTTGGTTACAGTACTAAATCATAAAACTGGAACTGTGCAATTGTATAGTGTTTCTAAGAGTTCTTTTTTTCATAATTCCTCTGGGGCACTGCTTTATTAAAGAGGTATATATAATGATTTGCTTTGTTTACAGTGCACCAAGGTAGTGTCTCATGAGTATGTAGTTAGGAGCACATTAAAAGTTTAAAATCTGTTTTAGAATATGACCTACAAATGAAGACTTTTACAATTCTGTGCATTTTGTACTAAGAGTATCAACTAGATGGTTCACCTGGAAGAAGTGCACCTGAAGTCCCTAAACTGCAGACCCTTATGGTTTTTAGATGAGCCTGCAGAGGAGAGTGACTTTGTGTTTACAACTTTAATAGTGTTTACTTCAATTAACAATTAAGTTCATAGTTCCAACAGCAGAACCTCTGGCATGGCAATAGTTTCTATCTGTAATGAGTGTGAAAAGGACTAAAATTGAAACTGAAATATAACTATATTCTTTTACAATTTACTGGGAAGACCAAAAGCCAACTGAAGATTAATCATCAAAACTGTACCAAATTTTTCTTCCTCTTCTGAGCTCAATTATGGGACTAATAATCAGCAGGTAGAGCCACTGATATTTGAAATAGAATTCTGACTTCCCCTGATCAATAATGTGTGATGTAATTTTCTTTTATATGCAGAATGACATGTTGGAATTACAGAATGTCTTCTGAATTGTGCCTATGTGTGGGCATGCCCAAATGTGAGGCAATATAGTGATGAAGATGAAATTGCATAATTAACTTGGTTTGCCTGAAAAGAAGGCTGCTGCTTTGTGCCATTATAGTACGTTGTTGCCAAATAAATTCTTCCAGGAGTCTGTAAGATTTCATTAGACAAGAGGATTGTAGAATTTAAATAACAAAGATTTTGTTTTAATGAAAAACAAAGAATTACAATATTACAGATTTTCAATGACCTAAATGAGGCCAAAATGAAGATAATAGTATATTTAGAACACATGAGTTTGTCTAGTAAAATAGTGAGCTAGACTACTTGTCATGAACTACAACAAAGGTCTGTAGATGTTTTAAACACTTTAGAGTATAAGAAGATATCAGACTATAAAATTTTTAAATAGTGTAAATTACTTTACTGTTGCAAAGGTTTAGAATCATGCTTAATGCCTTAAGAACTAAAGTAGTCTAACATATACCTTTCTCACAAATTTTTGTGTGTCCCAACAATTACTTTGTTTACCCACAAAATTTCTCAGTGATTTTATATAAACTGGTGCATCTCAGCATGGATCCTCTGAGGTTCAGTTCTCATGTGTAGATTTAGACTAATTATTATGTAATTACTTCTGTCAAGCCCAAATAAACTTTGTTCAGAGTGATTTAAGTGTGTCCACAGGAGCTTTTTAATTCTTACCTGAAGTTATTTATCATACCTTTGGATACTTCAGTTAAGGGAAGAAAAAGAAGATACAGTTCATCTGTCTGGATAATCAAGAAGTCAGATTAGGTAGCAGTACCAAACATTTCTTGCTCTGCAGTCTCTGCGTGTTGCTGGCTGGTTTTATTATCTTTGACCATAAAAAGTTGTTAGTGTTTATTTTTAATAATAGTAGTAGTACTTTTACTATTTTTTGTCTCTAGGCAAAATCTTTTTCCCTCTGAAGTATGTAGGAGTTTTTGCCAGTGGAGCTTGGATTTCACTCATAATTGCTGTTTGTCTAATGCTGTGACACCTGATCTGATGTAAAACTTTCTCCTTTGGTGATGATGTTTCAAATTTTCCTATCCAGGACACTTTGCCTTCTCAAAAGACAACTTAACCACAAGTGCCCTTACCTTTATTTTTCCCAGGCTGACGTTGTGTAGGTGGAGGCAACAGACTGAAAATGACACAGCTGGCAGCAGCTGCCAGGGCACTTCTCCTGCCTACACTGCCACCCTCTTTGGGCTCTCAGGCATGTGGTCAGGATCTGCTGCTCTCACACCTCTGTGAGGGCTCCTGGTTAGGATAATATTGAAACCCTTTTGAACAAAGCTGCGACAGATATGATGAGATTTAATAGCTGGTGAGCGAGTGATGTGGCAGAAGGTTCTTCTTTTGCTTTGTCCTGGCTGTTCATGGCAACACTAAGCAACACTAAGACCTGCTCTTGGAGACACAGTTAATAGGGGGCATTGTTTGAAACCTCCTTTTATGTCTAGCCTGCTTATTTAGTCATCCAAGTTTTGCTGGGTTTTAAAAATTGCTTGTTCTGGTAGCAAACCAAATAAAAATTTGACTGGTTTTGTGAGCAGTCTTGGTTTTGAGGGAGCTTTCTGTAAGAAAAAACATAACAAATACAGGCAGTTCTTCAAAGCCCTGGCAGACACAAGGTCCCATTGCAAAAGGGCTTTTCACATAATTGATCTTATCAACAGTATATTTTTTAAAAAATTAAAAACCCTTCCCACATAATTCATGTTACTAGTTTCTTGAGGAGCTGTGAAAAGGGAAATGTGGCTGTGTTGCAAGCCTTGGGCTTTGCATTTTCTTGTTTTCATGTCTTCGAAAATCTACCTTAGCTATAGGCATTTTCTCTTTTTTTTTTTTTCCCCCCTCTCATTAAAAAATACTCTTTTTCTAACTCCCATAGACCAACACCAAAAAGAGGTACTGGTATTACTGTTGCTGCAAGTAATTCCATGATCTTTGCTATTAGATTAGCAAGTGACCTTATACACAGAAAAAGGTTGCTCACAGGCTGTTTTCTTCTCTCACTACAAGGCTTCAGGGCTGCTTGTCACTATTATTTCTTCCTGGACGTGCAAATTGTTTCAGAAAGCCAATAACTGTCATAAGAAAATGCAGAATTCTTCTGTGCAGTGTGAATTTTTCAGGGTTTTGCTTCTCCATTTCTTGATTTACTTACTTGTCTGTAATAAAATAAATAAAATTATTAGTTCAAGTTGGTTTTTCAAGTAAGTACAGCATTTTTTCAAGCACTGGTGACTCTCTGTGTTTTGCATATTATAAGAATGTGGGATTGAAGTTTGACCATTTCACCAGCTGTTCCCACAATCTTTTCAAAATAGTTTTATAACTAAATCAGACCATGTAATACAAAACTTGAGGTCCAAGCTGTTATCTTCCATTATATTATAGAAAACACTTTACACATTTCTAGGGTAGTAGTATAAATGCAAAAGGTTAGTAATTGAACACAAACACACTTTTATGATGAGCTTGAAATGGAATGAAGCATCCTGGAAACTGAAGATGTATGTCATTTTGCAGCTTTGAAAGCTACTTTATGTTTCATTTGCAGCAGGTGAAGTAACACGTTAAGGAGCGTGACTACCCAGCCATACAATGTTCTCTTAAAGAGCTGTGATTTGTAGCTTATTCAACCAGAAATTTCCTAAGACAAGGATAATCATTCTGAAAGAGGAGTACACAAAACCTGACCTACTAGCCTCTTTTTTTTCTGTAAGCTTTTATCTCACAATTCATCTGGAGAGTGGGAGGCAGAGAAGTCTATCTGCTTCTCAGACAGACTGTCATAATTTCTGCTCAGAGTGCAGCAAGGATACCCTGCCATGTTTGCTATGGCACACAAGTCCATCCTCAAGGGGTACAAACCTGAATAGACAGAAGGAATGTTATTGCCAGATGTGCCTTTGGTCTTTGCCCTGCCCGAAACCTACCAGGGAAAGCATCATGGAAAAGGGAGACAGAGGAGACAGTTGCTGGACAGTTCCTGCTTTTGTCCTTTTCAAGCAGTTACGTAGACACTGTGCACAGTAAGTTGAGGAAGGGGAACAGACCACAGACACCAAGCAAGTAATTTTATTTTACCACCTTTCCTGCAGTATCCATTCTCCTGAAAAGTAGTATCCATTTCTCTTTGAAAGCAGTAAGGTGGTCCTGCCCACCTCCTGCCTAGAGTTGGATGGTATTTACTGTAAAAACAGTAATCCTTCATTCCTCAGATATATTGATCTCCTGGGGGAAAAGAAAAAAAAAAAAAAAGCAGCAGCTCTTATTATGAATGAGGACAGCTCTTCCTTGCCTGCTCTGGGGTAAAGTTAATTATAGAAATGTTTCACTCCCTTTGTGAAGGGCAGTAAAAAAATAAAATGGAGCTCTGATTAAAGATTCCATTTCAAGTTGGAAGCCAAGGAGGTATTCTTTGTAGAGCTGTGTAACTATAGTGCTTATCCCTTACCTCCTTGGTAGGTGTGCGTGAGGTGCTTGGAACAAGTATAGGTGAGGTGCAGAGTTACAGCCTCAGGTAACCTTTAGAATTCCTTTCTAGGAAGCAGAGTGTTCTTTTTTGTGCATGTCGGCTTGACACTGCTCATAACATTGTAACCTAAATAATTACAATTTGTATAAAGGAAGAAAAAAAAAAAAAAAACAGGGAAAAGAAAGAATTAGAATAAAAGCAATAGTGTGGGACATATCTGGATTCACAGTCCCATGTGCTAAACCAGATAAGATGTTTTTTTTTTTCTTTAGTATCAGAGAAAGCATTGCCTTTCGTCCTGGAAGAAGCACAGGCTTTCCCTTATTGCTCTTCTGTTCTCTCAGCATCTCCTGTCTAGTTCTGTGGCCACAACTCCCTTTCAGGTCTCGTAACAGAACTGACTTCTGTGTTTAGATTCTGCCTGTCCTGCACATCCTGAATCTTTTAGTTGGCTGAGCCTGGTTGTGTCACAGGCAGAGACTCTGTTGGAGTGTTAGGAGGCCTCATCCATTTGTGAAGAGAAACTACAGAACCACGTTTGTGCTTTGTCTCTTCCCCAGTGTTCTTTCATCCAAAGCCTTGATGCTTTTTATTTTAGGTTCAAGACTTAGCAGTTTTTTTCTTGTAGTAATGTTAATTAAGGATGCTCTTTACACAGCGCTACTAACACCTGATATACTTCGGAGTTTTACTGGAGAGAAAAATAACCACTAACCCAAACTTGTTAGCATTTGACCAGGGAATGAGAGTGCTGGTAAATCGTTCTTTTGCTGGGAAGAAATAATCAAGTTTACAGTGGAACAAACTTAGCCAGTGGAAATTGTAATAGCCAAAATCAAAAGGCAGTTTTTGATCAGACCCATTGTACTTTGCCATAAAGCTAAACTTTACTTTTCATCTGCAGTTTCCCTGTCTTCACCATTGGCCATGGCACTTGACATTTTGCTTTCTAAAATAATCTATTATTTTTCTTTTTGAATAAAAAAAGCATACACTGATCAATGATGGTATCGATGAATATTTCATCCAACGGTGCTTGGAAAAAAAAGAATGAAATCAAGAAAATGAGAGCCTTTGCAATGCAACTTTTCTATGTGGATTTCTGGATACAGGAATATAGTTGCAATATAATTTCACGCCTTTGGAAAAGGTGTTTTTTGAGACGGCTTATTAGTTCCTTTTTCCATACACCATGTATTTAACAAACATAACAAGTTGATATGAAGGGAAAGCATATACACTACTGCAAAATGGCTGAGCTCATGAACCTTCACCCTGATTTGTAAACTACAGTGTTTCAGTCTTGGGTCTCACCTTGAGTGGAAATTGCTGATTGTAGAGTTGGTTCATGATGCCTGTAAATGTCCACTAGGGATTAAGGCGAGATCACAAATCTGTTAACTCGTGACCTCAGACGGACAGGAACGTCGGCCTCCGGAGATAAAAGGCTTATGCACAACCCCACGGCTGCCATCTCCCCATCGTGGTCTCATTCTCAGTAAAATCAAGGATTATCAGTGCTTTGTGGGTTGTAATATTTGATAGGTGTGAATACAGAGTAACCACATGGCAAAGAAAAATAAGAAAATGTGAATCAAAACAATTGACGCGGGGAATAAGGAAAATTTATAAAGCTCAGTTGTGGAAATACATGACACTTATCTGTTTCTCACAATTCCATGTACTCAGATGAATCTAAGGAGATCCAGAAAATGACCATGTCCTTTTATGGTTAACAGTCAAAAAGAAAGCAGCCGAGCAGAATTTCTTTTAAGACTCTTGTTGCTGTTAATAAGAATTCCTGTGGATCTTTCAATTTCTTCTAGTGTGATACCAACAAAAGTGGCTGCTAAAATGTGCTAAACAAAGGCAGTAAAATTACATTTTCCCCTTTGAAAGATGGTGACCTGTTGATTCAAAGCACAGCTGTAGACATGACTAAGATTTTGCTTAAATGGAGATGGTACTCATGCCCTTAGCAATGAGTTGAACAAAAGATTTGGGAATTTTCACAAATTACATGAATTTAGCAAAGTTAGTAAAGTGTGTTGTGTAACACTTATCTGAGAACAACTTTTATAGTGTGAAATGAACAATGAACAGAAGACAGAAAATTTTAGGTGATTGATTTAATTTTGCAGCAAATTTATTGTTTCCCTTTTTTCATAATAATAATTTCAAAGTACTGTATGTTACATGCAAAATTAATGGCTGCACTAATTCTGCAGATGATTACTCTTCATTTTAAAGTGTGCAGTGAGCTAAACAAAAAGGACCATTTATCAGGACTGCTGGATGGGAGATGATGGATCACTTCGTAAAGAATGATATTCTACAATATTGAATCTACCAGAGTGTTTTCACTCCGCATGTGCTTTTCGTGGTGGGGTGGGATCACACAAGACCCTTCTTGTATTTGCACATCAATATGTGGCTGTTCTGGAAGGGGAGGCTTATGAGAGCCCAGTTTGATCCCAGGTCTGATCCTGTTGTCGTGTGGTGGGTTGTTGCTCCTTGTTTGGCGTGAGGTGAGGCTGCAGTTTAAACCAAAACAATGGGCATGCCTCCCTCGTTTTGCATTGGGATTGGCTGTCAGGAGAAATAGCACAGCAGGCTGTGCTGAGAACAGTAGAGGAGGTTTAAGGTAGCTATTAAAGATTTTGATGCTGTTAGGTTGAATAAGCTCTTTTGTAATTTAGTAATGTTACTAATCTTGAAAGTTTTTTGGTTTGCTTTTTTTTTTTTTTAAATAAGCATGATTAGCAATTTGAACCTTAATTTATGATTTAGGAATTTGCTGTATCTCCTGTAGCGTAGCAGAGCAAATAACTTCTTTAAATATGAAGAGATCTTCTTGAAATGTTCAAAACATAATGACTGTTTCTCTAGGGTCTTTAGGACATTTGCCAAACCAAAGCTCTTTATTGGATCTGATTGCCATGGAAAGCAAGATTACAGACATTTCATATTAAATGGGCAGGCTTTAGTATAATTTTTAATATACTTTTCTTTTTAAATTAAAAAGTCAGTTGAGATAATAATTTGTTTCCTTGTCAAGCACTGAAAACTATTTGAATGGATGGTAAATTCTTCATAAGGAAACCTTGCTTTCTTTTTCCAAAGCTGTATGAACCCTTAAAGTTACAAATTTTCAAAAAAGCATGTGGTTTCCCTTACAGTTTTTTAATGAAGGACAAAGCCCTCATTCCCTTATAAAAATGAGATGAGCCCTGTGCAAGCCTGTTACTCGTGCTAACAAGTCCATTTTATTAGTGCTTTTTTCTTGACAGGACATTGTTTGAAGATTGTGAAAATAGATCGATACAGAATGGATGGAGAGGTATCAGGCCTCAACAGAAAAGCGTTTAACCACATGATTAAGTCTTTTTTACGTACTAGAACATCTCCCATCCGCCCCATGCCTAATTTCAGGTCTATGATTTAATTTTTTTTCAAAATTCAGCGTGTGGTTATTGTTCCTAATTGGGTCTCTAGCAGAAGCTTCTGATGTATGTATTTTGGGAGTGCTTCATTTTCCCTGTGCTGCTGTTTATGAAAATGCACATTTTGCCAACACCTCTACAGTTTCTGCTTACTCTGTTCACATGTCTCATCACCCTTTTTATGACAACTGGAAGGATAACTTTTGAGGTAGCATTCACATAGTGGCTGCTGCATCTCTATTTTAATATGAGTTACGCCACTGCCTGTGGTAGACAGCCCTTTGTGACATCGGAAGTTTAGAGGAAGATGTTTATAATGTATGATGCAGGTTCCGCTACTTTAATGAGATACTACTCCTCTGGTATGTAAAATCGACATGAATATTTATGAGCCAGGCACAAAATCTACTTGCCCACCTTTCATTATGTTGATGAAATTGTAATGAGGCTTCAGTCGCCTGTCAAAAAGTTGCTTCCCTTGGATGGATTAGCAAAGAGAAATTTTGCAGGGCGGTTTGTCTGGGTTTTCTCTCTGCATAAGAAACTCTCTGCTTTCCAATGTGACTTTGCATTGAATTTGGAAAGATTCGCTGTAGTTGCTGCACTCTGTCTGCAAGATAAGTGATAAGAAGGGAGGGCAATTCAGGCTGTGTTTGAGTGCAGGATGGAAATGCCTAAGCCGTGGCGCTCCGCCTCTTGTCTCACCCAAGGCTCATTAAGCCGGATCCCAGCGCCAGCGCCCGCTCCAAGGCAGGGTGGGTGTCGTCCTGATGAGTCGGGGGCAGCCCACCCCTTGGCAGACCCAGTGGGTGATAAATGTCCAGAGCCCTCCAGGCTGACTACACATTTTTCATCATTAATCCGGCCTATTGTGAGCTGGTCACTCACATTGATTCCAACTAGAGGGCATCATCTGCTGTTAAGAGGGTGATGACTCGCTAAAAATGAAGGCCTGAAACTAATCAAATATAGTTAGAGCCTTTGCTGGCAGCTTGCTTGGATTGCTCTAGGGCACTAATAGGGAAGCTGCAGACACGTGGGCAGATCCCTCCAGGCACTTGCGGGCCTTTGTATAGGAATGCGATGGTTTCCTTTGACAGCATGTCGTGTTATCATAGCTATTACGGAGTCAAATGCTGTTAGGAGAAATTCTTCTGTCTATTTTTGCTTTTTTTTTTTTTCCTGGTTGTTTGTCAAGGAAAAAAAAAGCCCAAAAGCGGGGCGAATTTGGAAACCGTAACGTAACACCCATCCTGTCAAGTCAAGATCAGACTAAATGATCATGCTACAAAGAGGAGAGAATTCCCTCTGCAGCAATCTTTGTCTGCCTATCGAAATCATCTGCCTGTCTTTTCTTCTATTTAGCTACTTATTTATCTATTTATCTAAAGGCCTCATTCCTTTTGTTTAAAAGTAACGCATATGCCCGGCTTGATGCCTAATTCAGTGTTCGTCTTTGAATAGTTGTAATTTGCTTGTATGGAATGAGTCCAGCTGAGAAGCAAAGGCTGAAGATCTGTGTAAATCACAGCCTCAAGTGAAATTACAGATTTTACAGAAATTACAGAAATTACTGAGTTAATGTGTTTGTAAGCAAATTGTCCCCTGTGGTTTTTCTTCTTCACCTCACTGAGCGTGTCCCTCTTCTAAAAGTTCCCGTTCCCCTTGGAGGAATTTAACACTGCTGGGAAGAGAGCCTTTTCAAGAATGTATCCATTGTTGGCAGGAGGCTTTCCAAGAGTCTGCATTTCTGGGGGGGGCCCCCAACCCCTCCTGGGATTGTTTCCTGGGGTTCTCCTACTGAGAGTGCATGTTGGAGAAAGCCAGAATGTTTAATTGGTATCCCATAAAGCTCTCTCGTTGTGAAATGCCTTGCCCACAGTAAAAGGTTAGTAAATACATCACACAGCATTCTACTTTGGTTTTATTGCAAGATGTGCAAATGATGCCTAGTGGCAACTTTTCAGAATGTGAAGCTGTTGCTCTTTTTGAGCATTGATTTAGTCCTCCTGTGATAAGCAAGTTCAACTTCCAGGTCATGTTTTCTTAGAAAGCTGTTTATGCTACAGGAGTAACCACTTTATGTTGGGAAGAATTGCTGAGAGTGCCGGTCTTGGCCATTCATTTAGGCATAATGCATTGATGAAGTGGTCTACTAAAAAAGAATCCAAACAACAAAAAGCCATCCCCCCCCAAAAAAAAAAAAAAAAAAAAAAAACCCAAAAANAAAAAAAGAAAACCCAACACAGAACAAAACAGGGCTGGTTTCCTCAAAAAAACGGGACAGCTGTTGTTTGGAACTGAGGGGTGAGAGGAAATTCCCTGCTGCAGGCTTTCTTAGCCTCAAACAATCTCATTGAAAGCAAGCTAATTGAGGAGCTCCAGACCGCCTTTGTGACTGGAATCGGGGCATGCTGGGGAGGAGCCGGCAGGGAATTTGCTTCACAAATGCCCTCCTGCTCTAAAGCAAAACATGAATATAGATGCATCCTAAGGGTCACAGTTTTGTAAAGGGTAAGATGGACTTAGACAGCCAGCTCCCACTGAAGTCATCTAGGATGCCAACTTTTTTTGCCAAATGCTAAATTTCAGTGCCTTTACCAATGCTGCTGCTGCTATGGGAACTGCCTTCCCAGACCTGAAGGGGTACAGGGTGAAAATGCCCTCTGTGGTTGTTTTGCCACAATTATGGACTTTATCCAGGAAAATGCAACATAGTTCAATTCCTTATGGGACCATTCCTATTTTTAAAAGTGAAAATGCTTTCTTCTGAGCTTCTTTGGATCATTTAGTTTTGTCATGGCCATTCTGGGAACCTCATGTTTCAATGAAAAAGGTGAAAGTAATTGTGTGTTGGATATCAATCCCAGTCATACATTTTCTTTTGGAATACTGGACCTACCTTTTATGCAAATATTTGTTTGTATAACAGGTGCCCTGATAAACTATATAAACACTTGCCTAGATTTTGCAAGATTTTATTTGATTTTCCTCTGTCAAATCCAGATAGCGTCCAGAACAAAGAATATTCATGTTCTTCAATATTAGGTTTCTCACTCTCTTACATTTTGCTTCTTGTTTATATTGTTCTAGCACTGTAGATGGTTGAGTATTTTTTAACATAATTTATGACGTCTTGGTAATTTGATTCAGAGAATGTTATAAGTATTTCTTGTCTATTCAGCATCTTCAATAAAGTGAGCTATTTTAATTTCTCCTACCCACAAGTAAATGAATGAATTATTACTTTGCTCACACATTCAGAGGCCAAGGAAAGATTTTACAAATAATATCAAAGAGGAGAGAAGGCAGCCAACTGTGAAATTACTGATCATCTGGATTTTCTCTCCAGTTTTGACTGCATATAGTGAACTGGAATAAATGCATTTTCTGCAGTATGCAGCACTTCTACCTTATAGTAGTTTATACCAATTTGCTTCTTTTGATTACATGTCCATCTTACTAGAGCAGAAGTAGTGTACTGGATGGTTTGTAGCTTATTTTCTAGTGAACCTTCAGAAGAGGTTATATAGGGCTGGGAAGGGAGGAAAAGTCTTATTAATGTCTGTTTGCCCTTAATGTCCTTAAGAAAAATACTCTGAGGAGAGATTTCCCTTCTAAAAATGGAAATAGTCTTTCTTCATAGTGTTTTAATGCAAAGAGACAATAGAAAATAACTTGATGTGCAGTAATCCTTTTGCAGTGTAAAATGAAATGAAACAATCTTTTGTTGAGTGTTTGGGAGTACACTCCATGTATTAGACCTTAACTTCAGCTGCTGCTTGGGAAGTAATGAGCTCAGTCACTGAACAAAGTGTGCAGCCCTGCTCCTCCATGAGATGAGCAGAACTCAGCCTGTCTTAAAGGAGTCAGGCTTTAGGAAGTTATAAAGAAGGGATCCTGAAGACTTACCTGTCTCCTGCATGTGGCAGGTTTTATGTGCCCTGCATTGCATATGCAAAGGGTGATTGACTGTATATGATGAAAGGGAAGTTTATCAAAATATCCCTGACCCTGTAACAACAAATACTTCAAGGTTAATTTTAGAGTGAGAGTGGCATGTTTATAATAAAATGGGTGAGATACTGTCTGTGATCTCAGCCTGGCCCTTAAATAAACCCCATAATGCTTCCCTTAAGAGGATGTTACCATTTTGTTGGTGGGAAACTGCCGTCATTGTACGTGGAGACTGCGCGGTGTGCTTAGTGGGAAAGCTGCTTTAAAGATCCCCTGTTGCTGATGGCTGAGAGAGCATAATGTGGGGGTTGAGTTGGTTGGGTTTGCTGCTGGACTGTTGCAGCAGATCAGAGCACAAAGCACAGCCTCCTCATGGCCCCAAACAGCTCCACTGGCAAAACTGCGGAAGCCAGAAAATGGCAGAACGGGTGACAGGAGGATATTGCTGGGACAAGGTGTAATGGGAAACTTTGGAAACCAGCACTGTGGGCAGAGAAAAATACAAGGTCAAATTGCACTCTGGTACACTTCAAGATAAGTATGTGATCAAATATTTTGCTATCTGGAGCCTGTATTGAGTCATTTTGTACGTGTTGCTGCTTGAAACAATAAGGAACTGGTGACTGCAGCGTCACAATGCTGTGTTTGTTTTGGAGCATGTTTAGATTAGATTTTTAAGTTAAATTGGGTTAAATGATACATGATTTAATGTATTATAACCTCCTTAAGCAAGCCTCATCTTTCTTGCTTTTTTTCCAGTTCTGTGACATGCAGCAGGTTCTCCTTAGGCTCTCTGCAGTGTTTTACACTCATTATTTGTTTTGCATGGATAAAGGGAGATTGTACAAACACCAAGGATACTTGTGTGCTTACATAGAGCATCTGTGTCTCTTCTGTGGTGCTGGTGGACCATTCTGTTGCTGAGGAATTGAGGTGTGATTTCACAGCTCCTCAGTGACACTTAGAGGCTGTGTCAGACTCTGTTGCCCAAATTGCTCCATGGCATCTCTTCATGATCTGTACATTTGCTTGGATTTCCTGGTGCTGCTGATTCTGTAGCTATGTCTGAGGTAAAATGAACTGTCTTTGATAGGGTAACTAAATTTGACTGAAATTTCTCAGAGAACCCTGACACAGTCACTGCCTCTAGAGTGAGGCAATTGGAGCTGTATAGCAAGATGTAAGCTATTCACGATTCTGTCTTTTGGCCCACAGAACCATTGGCAGCAAAGGATACAAGAACAGCTGCTGAAGTAATCCTTAAATGCTGTTTAGTGCAGCAGAAGTGTTGGATATTACAGAGAATTTTTTTTGCATCCTGTTCTTCTAAAATAGCAATATTTTGTGGTAAAGAAAATAACTTTTTATCCTATGGAAGAGAGAGGTTATAGCTTTTGTCATGTGTGTTTTGCCTGTGGGAATTACATTTCATTCCTTTGCATAAGCAGGACTTAATCCCTATTACAAGTTTTACAAAGTATTGAGGACACATCAGCCACAGTGTCAAACTGAAACTATCTATTCAGAAGAGAAAATGTAACATCTAGGTAGTCTCATTAGTCAGATCAATGCGCTTGGAGGTGGGGATGTGCCAGGACCTCATGCCAGCAGTTATTGCCTCATGTGGTCTTACACCAGCTTCATAATCTGCATGATTAGAGGAAGCATTTTTCCTGTCTGTCAGGAGCAGACAGAAAGATGCTCTGTGACTCCAGAGGAAATGGCAGATTTCCCTCTGGCTGTACATATACATCACATTCTATGATATTTGGAACTGATAGCTTTTCTCAGAAAGTTGTTTTTCAGGGACCTAGATGAATTTAGCACCAAAGAAACAGGAGAGAAAAAAAAAAGTATTTCCTTTTTTACCCCTATATCATCAACATGCTGACACCTGGGTTTTGAGAAGTGCTATTTGTGCATAACATGTTAATATGTCATGCAAATTTGTTGTGTTTTAATCTATTCTGGTGTGTTTCCAGTAAAACATCAAAAGCTGGTAATGGATAGCAGTGATTCCTAGTGGAGTGAGTGATAGGGTATCATAATCTTCTATTTTGTCACAACAGGTGTTTTAATTACATTTTTAGATGTTCACTAGGTAGACATTGGTTGTGTTTAAAGTGTTATCTTTCAAGTTGTGTCTTTACATGACCACATACAAAGCTCAGTAGCTGCATGCAGGCCCAAGGCCATACGTCCTGTAAAGCTTATGTGTGTCGTGGCATGGCTGTGAAGTATGAAAGGTCAGTACATACTTGCAACTTTTCAGCAGACATGTAGTGTGGCTGCCGAGCCAAAACATCAGGGCTGGAGAGGACGTTTTGTTAAGATTGTCGTGCAGCAGTGCTACATTCAGGCTGTGTGATGAACAGTGCATTTTGCAGGTATAAGTGCAGAGCCCTGGCACACAAACCGCTGAGGTGGGGAGGTAGTACAGTTCCCACACCTTGTGAGAGGATTCCCCGTGCTGTCTGGCCTCTTTTCATACTGAGCAGGAACACACCAGGGCTGTGTCAGGTTGTGTGCTGTACACGTTGCCTTTTTCTATTCACGGCTCTGTCATTGTGGCTTTGATTAGTGACCACACACGCTTGGAAACTCTAAAGACACAGAGAGCCTCAGCATCTTGCAAGATCTACACATTTAATCTTTCTGTTACTTACTGTCCTTTCCCACTGCTTTTCTGCTAAAGATTAGATTTTCAAAACTCTTTTGTCTCTTTGCATTATTCAGTTGACTCAAATGTATCGTGTTCCAGGGAACTCTGCATGTGAGCCTGAGGACCAACACCTGCACATTCACATCCTTCCTGCCCTTGATCCGTGCTAAGAATTGATAGGCAACTTGAAGGCAGGCAAATTATGGCACAGGGTGAAAGGGAGGATTTAGTCAGTTTTATATGGGCGATAATAAAAATAAAATGTTTCCTTTAGAATTAGTGCATTATGAAAAAATAAAATCAGCTTGAAGTAAAACCATGTGGGGAAAACTTTCAGGATGGTCCGATTTTTTTGAGGAATCTCAATTCTTTCATGTCTGAATTGAGGCATCTCTAAAGTACCTGGTTTACAAAGGGAGGTGATCGGTACTTCTGGAAAATTATGCCCTTTGAGAAAAAAGGAAGAGCAGCAGGTCGGGCATCTTGAAGTAAAAACATTCAAAATCACAGGTAAATTAAAAATAATAAGGACTCCGAATATGAGCCGTACTGTTACAGATTTGCCCTGTTATTCTTGCCAATGGTTGAAACTGATCCCTCTGTAAAGAGCTCACCCTTGGCCTCTACTGTACTTTCCTTCCACTTGAATGCTGTTTTGAGATTTCAAGTGGAATTTAAGTGGTAGGGATGCATTGGGCAGTCCTCCTGCAGAGTTTTGAATTTAATAGTGGCAATGGGAAGAGTTTCATAATCCAGCACAACAATAGAAATTTAGTCCATGGAAGGAGCCTGTGTTGTCTTTGTGAGTAATACAAATAAGAAAAGGAATATAAATGTAGAGCACTTTTCTAAATACTGTTATGTTCTGACAAGTGCAAATGTCCTGTGATGGAAATTATTAAATGAGATATTTAAATTGGCTCCACTTATGAGAATAAAATAATAAAATTATTTTTAAGGCACATCAACATTCCCATGTACTTTTGTCAGATACTTGTCACAAATAAAGACCGTGTGCTCTTTGTATGACTGCTCTTTGCATTTTTATTTTTTATTTTTATTGATCAGAGTGCGTTACCATCCAATTAGGAAAACATTGAACTTGATCTTTGTGCAGTAAGTGATGTCCTTAATTGGATGCATGTGCATGTTACAAGTTGTACTGCCTAGGGAACATCTAATGTGGTAACAAATGACAGGCTAAGCAATGAATGAATCCATGTGAAGGGTGAGCTGTGAGTGTCCTTTCTTCCTGGGAGGGAGCACTTCGCAGGAGGAGCTGGAAGTTCTGCCTGAAGGGATGTGAAAGGACATGGTCACTGATGGATGCTCCCCAGTTCCTCCTGCCACAAAACCCCCAGCCTTGTGTTCTCAGACACACTGAAAGTGCTTCCTGGCTGGAATTTGGAGCATTTTCAGTGAAACCATTTTGTTTAAATTAGGGTTTTGGTGTTTCACACGTTATCTGAGTAGGCAAGTAGTCTGACCATCTTTTAGCAGTCTGACTTTGAGCAAAGTGTGCAAAGTTACAGTGGTAGAGACGTGTGCCATGTGCCTGCAAACTTCATTATGCAGTAAATTGTTTACCACCTTTTCATTGCCTCTGACCTGCTAAACAGTCCACTCATGAGAGCCTATTAGTCTTGACCTAATTAATATTAATGTCCTGAAGCTCCTTATAATTCGGGTTTAAATGGGCCATCAATCTTATGTTGGCTTGTGAGTGGCGCAGACCTCATCATTTTGTTCCCTGCCCTATGTCAGTATCTTCAGTCTTCTGGAATTGCTGCTATATTTAAAAATAAACACCTGCTGTGCTTGCCAGTACATAATTTTAGCACTACAGAGAAGCTTGAAACAACATTGAAAAGGAATACCAAGGTAAAAAAGCCAGCTCATTTTTCCCAGTTTTGGCATGCCTGAAGTTTGGCAGCAAAGTCATCAAGAAGTGCTGCTGTGAGCTAGTGATGTCATGTTGGGGCAGTTGTCTTCATCTCCTGGTCTGGGACAGTCAGTTGAGACTTCCTCATTCACTTGGGAGGTTTGTGGTTAGTGCCTGATACATTAGATAAATCATCAAATATTTAGTTTTCAGCGAGAACTGGAGAACTGAGAAGCCATAAAGTAGCAAGACAAGAAAAGAAATAAGTTTGGCTCTTTTTTCATTGTGGCCATGTTGTACAACCAATTCCTAATGTATAACAATCATGTGGGCACTATCTAATGTGCACATTGTTGTTTTCTAATGATTATTTTTTACATTTCATGTCAAGAGCAGAAGTTAGAATTTCTTGAGCTCCAAAATGCTAATGGAAGCTGACTCTCCTCCACCTGAAATTCCCATCATGACAGCCTCTTTGCAATCCACATAGGAGAGGACATTATCTCTTGTTCAATCTCATACAGCCTAAGAGAAAGAAAGAATGAGGATTATTTAGTGGTTGTTAAATCCTAAATATTTGTTATTTTAGAAGAATTATTTAATTCTGTATTATTTTATAGCACACAGAAATAGAATCTGTTCAATTAATTGTGCTTAGGGTACTTGATAATAGGGTACATTCTTACAATTCTCAAAATCTTGCATTCTTTTATTTCCAGAAGTTGATTATAATTCTGATAAAGGACTAAAATTTTCATTCTGTTCCCTTCAAACACTACAGTGAAAGCTGAATCAGTAGGAAAAAAAAAACAAAATTTGAATTAGTAAACAACAATAAAATGATAGAGGTATTTTTAACATAATCATTACTTAAATGGGATAGTATTTTAACACTATAGAGAATACCCTAACCCTATGGGATTTTTGGTTTTCTTTACCTATATTATGTTTTAAAAGCATCTCACTCCATCATCATGTTCCTTTAAATATAATTGCGTTCCTGTGTAATGCATTATATCATCAGCTATTCTGCATGGTATTCTGGAGAGTATGCTATTTATATACTGCAACCATTTAGTCATGTAAGAGATGCATTAGAATAATTTTCCTGAACACAATGCATGATTAAAGGACAATGTCAAAGTAATTTTTCAAATGATTTTCCCCTTTCTGTGTTGTTTATAATGGCTTTTTGGAAGAGCAATACTTGAGGCATATTCATTTGAAATCGAATAATGTCTCAGAACATTTTCTAACTTGCCTTGGTTCATTTTGGTGAGCTAATGAAGAGAGATTAATATCTGTTTCACTATTAAGACATTAATGAATTTTAAGTCCTGGGCACCCAACTTTGCCATTCATCTTTCCTAAGAGACAAATTATTGCGTAACTTTCAATAGTGCTTCAGAGTTTTATTACATCTGTAATGAGAATACTTGTTTAAGCAGCAGCATTTTTATTCTAAATGGCTAAGGGGCATAATCCGGTTGAAGTATAAATAACTCTGCAACTCGGCGATGAGGAAGTTCTTAGCATATTTTGATTAATAAATGTCTTGAGTCACATTCAGAATGGCAGCATACCTATGCTTCTGGCTTGATAGAAGGGGAGCAAGGACAAATCTTTTTTCAAGTTATGCTTTGGGGAGTTTCCTTCACATTCTGTGGGTTTTATCTGTTTTTATATCCACTGCCACCCTGGTATGAAACGCTGAACTCTTATGCCCAAAATGAAAGGTGTGTTTGTCCAACGTTTCATCATTCGGGGTTGATGGATCTTTTGCCATCTCTGGCTCCTGAATGGCACATCTTCCATCAGAGTTTTGCTACCAGGGGTAGTATTAAGGAGTTACACTCTTCAGAGATGTCACAGCTGAGTAAATGTGAAGTTGGAGTGAGAGTGAGCTTTATATTTCATCTATGTGTGTAGTCTCTTGCATGAAGGATCTTGACCCTTGATAGATGCATGCAAGTTGTTGCCACAGTAGCAGTAAAGTTGTTCCTGCAGATGCTGTAGAAACATTGCATTGCTGTGAGCTGGGGAAAGTGGGTGAGCCCACCTGGATCTGCTTCTCTCTTCTAACGTTCTCTGTGACAGTGGGGTTGAGGGGATTACACAGGATCCTGGATTAGGTCTGGAGGAATTCATGTGACTAGGATTATATAGTTAATGTCTGTATTTTGTCTCTTCCACTGAGATCCTTGGTCTCAGGCTTTTTGTCCTGCATGCCAATTGTGTGTGGCTCAGGCTTTGTTCAAGTGGTTTGGAGAAGTTGGGTTCCTTTTTAAGAGAAAAACTAAAATGGATTAGTTCATCTATTTCCATAATATAGTTCGTCAGCATTATTTTGCTATTGTCACTGGTGTTCCTCTTGCTTAATTTTTTTAATGTCTTTCTTTATTTAGCTGGGTTTTGCAGAACTCAAGCATACGATGATCAAAGACTGATCTGTTGTAGAATTGACACTGATCTCAGCGATAAGACAGTTGAGTCCCAATTTATTTTCTTTTCTGAATATGAAGGTCTATTGCACTGCAGACATCTGGTGTTTTGGGCACTTAAAGCTGCAGATCCCTGACAACTCTGTTATTTCTGTTTAAATACGCATGAGCTGTTGTTTAGGTAATCCACCCTGTCAAAATAGCATTAAGTGTAATATATTACTGACCTTCTCTTTTGTATTGTGTGGAGGACTGGAGAAGTTACTTATGCTTGGCAGCTACAGTGGCTGTGTTGTGCTTCTTATACATTCAAATCTTTGAAAATGTGAAGATTATAGAGGATGTAATATTTGTAATAGGTAGCTTCATTTATTCATACATTTTATTCATTTAGCCCTAAACAGGATATGGCATTCATCTTTTAAAACCACAATCTTGGTCTTAGGGATAAAGGAATGTAATGAGGTAATTTGGCAAGCTACATGCCTTACTCTGCAGCTTGTGTAAAACATACCATGAATGTACTTTTCCCCCTTCCTGATCTTCAGACTGGAGGGCTGCAGGAGCCTGAAATCTCTGTAGTTATAATTTGGCTTTTGGTCTTGAAGGAACCAACCTTAGCATCACCCCGGAGGTCATTTTAACAGTGATAATCAGAGCAGCACTTTAGCCTTCGTACTTTCTCCCCAGCCAAGAGGGTCTGCAAGCCCGTGGCAAGTGGCCACTCCTCCATCAGACAGATAAAGGAGTTTAGTGATTGAATTGCTTCTGGAGTCCCATGGAACAGAACTTCTTGGGATGGCATTGCACACAATTGGTATTTCAAGGAAAACAGGCTTTGGGTTTATAGTCAAGCCGTGGCAGTTTACCTGCCATGTAAACACACCCCTTTCGGTGGAAATTACGGTCTGTATCAAATAAAGTGAATCATGTCCTTTGATCTGATCTTTTTTTTTTTCTTGTGGACAAGCTAAAGTGGAAAATGGTTTCTAAAGGGTCTTCTGAATCAGTCTCTGTGAGTATTTTGAGTTAGCAGAATTGGCCTTGGCTAGTATTGATATGTTTATGGATTTCTCTGCCACAGTTACTGGAGGAAAACCGCTTCCAGAATATGTAAAACTCAGAATTGTGTATAAGCTTTGTAATTTGGTTTTCTAAGGGTGAAATAAAATCAACTGTAGTTGTTCTGTTGTTTTTTATTTGTTCTTAACTTTACAATTTAAAGTATTGCTGTAACGATAGGTGTGATTTAAAAGGTACAGGCTTGTCCTGCTGCAGATGAATGTATTTTTTTAATGGGCACTTAATCCTTGTGAAAGGTGCTGGGTTGTGACAGCACTTGAAGATGAATTCCTGTATTTTTCTGCAGTTGTACAGCAGGAGACAATGGCAAGGCATGGTTCTCTCACAAATATGTCTGAACCCTGACCTAGACAGATCACCTCTAGAGATGAGTCTCTGTGCCCATTCAATCCTTGACCTCCCTGCCAAGACTCTCTCAGTGTTGCCAATTTATGACATGGACCTTGGGCCGAGAGGACCAGCTCATTTCAAGTTGACTACCAAACCAGTTGTGACTGATGGCAACTCGATAATGACCTGGAGGTGGTTTCAAGCCAGTGGTCACTGAGGAAATGCTCCCATCCTATTACAGATCTTCTGAGCCATCTAGCTTGTGGGGCAGGTGCTCTTGTTGTCAGAAGGGACTTTCTTTGTCTTTATTCTTTGTCTGTTAATTTTCATAAGGTCTTCAATGCTTTGTTTTTAAATATCTGTGAAAAAAAAATAAAAAATTAAAAATGATCGGGATTGCTTTTACATCAGGAGTTGCAAATTTAACATGTATGTGCAAAAAATTGTAGAAAGAGAACTGTATTTAACTATGACAGATACACCAGGGTTTTTTTTTCTTGCTGAACCCTGCTTGTGAACAGCGAACTTCCACGAGGAAGGGGAAAGTGTGTGCATGGATGTGGCAGCAATGGCAGTGGTAGCTCTCCTCATTCAGTACCAGGTCATGCACAAACTGATGCCCAAGCAGATGCTTCCCATCTTCGCCAAGGAAAAGATCTGAGATCTTAATTTTTTAAAAACCGGGGGAAATATTTATTTGTTAGTATGCAACTAAATGCACGTGCATGCACGTGTGTTCTAAGTAAGCATACATGTTTAGACATCTTGAGTTAAAGCATTCTGCAAATAATTTATTAAATGCGCACTATATATTGATAGGCCCTATTCTGAATCTTTCCTAGGCTTTATCCTACACTTACTGGGTAAGAGAAAAACTCTCAGTGCAGCATTAATTCAGTGCCTTGTCCTTGTTAGTATTTTCCATAGAGTTTGTAGGCACACAGAAAAAGATAGTGATTGGAGTGATTATTAGGCCTCTATTTCTTGTTTTATTATAATTATCCTCCTTTACATTAGGAGGAATGAGAGCCAACTAATGCATTTTGTGAGATTTTTCTCTCCCTTATCTTTTCTTTAATAATTGACTCAAACCCAGCCATTTTTTTTCCGTACAAACCATAATGGTGTCAGAGCCCTTTTCGTCTTTCCCGTTCTTAAACATTTGAATAACATTGCTCATTTGGAACCTGTCTTAACCTCGGCAATATGCTTAGGCTATTTGAATTCTTGTTCTCTTTCCCCTCTTTGTTATTCGCTGTACAATTTGTTTAATGCTGCTGTAGCCATGCATTACTAGTCAACTTTATATATAAATTCCATAATAAATTAAATAAAGCTCTGTATGGGTCAGCTTAGACTAGCCCGATTAAAAAGTGATTTACTAAAGAGATAGAGGTAGCAGGATGGTAGAACATGCTTCTAAATCAATTATGAGTCCATTCACTGTCGGCCTATTGTGCGTAATAGTGTATTAAAATGCATTCTATATTGTTAAAAAAATTGACTCTTTCATTGAAACTGAATTAACATTTGCAAGTGCATAATAGTGTTTGGAAAGCTATAAACATTTAAATTCAATCCCTTATTGCAGGCTAAGTGTATACAGCTAGAATTGTAATATCCAGATAAGTCTTTATGTTGTGCTCATTTCATTAGTGCAGCAAGATGTTCACCATGCTAAAGGTGAGATTGGGTGGATGCTTGCATTTATAAGCCCATAATTACAAGGAGAAATCAGCACCACTGGACTGTAAAAGTGAAGTTCCTTTTGAACTGAAATTAGTGTCTGTAAGTATTTGTGCATGTATACACACATATAGAAATATACATAATACCCATTGATAAATTTGTACTGGGGCACATCTTAATGCTGCCCCACCCACCCCCTCTGCCCCGAAGCCTGTAACCTGTCTTTTCCTTGTGAGGGAGCAGAGGCAGGGAGCAATCGAACAGGCTGCCAGTTCTTGATGGGCTGGAAAGGAAGGCTGTGCCCATGCTTGCAGCTTGGCACAGACCCTGTCATCCATCAGGGAGCCACCTTCTTCCTCTCCTCCAGGGACTGCAGAAGGTCTCAGTTCTCACCAGGGGCTGCCTGCAAGGATTCAGCCTGGCATTAGTGACCTGAATGCATGTACGCCCTGAATTTACAGGCAGCACACTTGCTCCCATGGTAGCACTCAGACAAGGGATGCAGTGGAGTTATCTGCCTCTAGAGCATTCCTCTGCAGGGACTAATACTGTCTTTAGTGGGATTTGCTTACTTCAAATTCAGCTAATTAATTTTTATGGAAAAAATTCAAAAGGAGCTGAAACTGAGCTTCCATTTCAGTTTTACTTACGTTTGTACTTGCTTCTGTGTTTCCAGTATACTGAAATGATAGGAGAGGTTCTACAGGAAATGCACCATGCAATGCAATCTGCAGAGTTTGAGAGTTTTAAAGAAGTTGTAGTCTATTTTATTTCATGGAATAGAAATACTGGGACTGGTGTTGAGCCCTTTTTTTGTTTTATAGACTATATTTGCTTCCATTGTGTACTAAGCTGGTTCTGTGAATGAGCACCTCCCTGCACACTCGTGCATAAATCCATAACAAGAAGCTGTTCATATCTGAAGCAGATCAGTTTAAAGCAATGCTGTTCTTCCTGTCAGCATGGATCTGGGGTAGCTCCCAGAGCAAGAGCTGAGCTTGTATGTTTGTAAAACGTTAGGTGAAGAGGCACAAGCAATGGATGATAATTTTTTGTGACTTGGGAAGCAGGCAGTGAGCATCTTCTCTAAAGTTTTACAGTGTCTAATGTTCATACCACAGTTTCCAGGATTGCAAGAACAATTCTTTCAGCCTTTAGAGTTTGCCTGAATTTGTTGTTCTGAAAGTGTGTGTGTAATGCAGGTTGACACGTAGGATGTTTGCAGAAACCTCTGAGAATTACCTAAGCACTTTTGTTACGCCTGTGAGGGACATAGAGCTGAGCTAGCATGAAGACTGATTTATTTCTCATCTCTGAAGAAATTTAGCCTTTCGGTTCTCTGAAATGAGCAGGTGAAGCATAAATTCACTGGTGTATTATTTCTAAACCAAAGAGAAACATGTATGGCTTTAGAAATTGTGCTTTTCCAGAAAAATAGATGTCTGCAGGTACCATTATAGCTGTACTTGTATTTTATATACAGAGAAACACTGGCTGTGCATCTATGTGTAAATGGCTTTTGATATATTTTCTTAGGATTGGGACAAATTTATGCAAAGAGGAATATAACAGTCTGCCAAAGGCTTCATACTGTGGAAAAGTGTATTAGGGTTTCAGGTTAATTTTCTGTCATTTTCTTAAGCATAATGTGGTTTATTTATTTATTTACTTATTTATTATTAATGTGCAGGACAATTAAAAAAAATAATTTACATTTTGTGTGTTACATATTTATGTTGTTTGGGGTTTTTTTCTTATAAGAAAAAAAAATTAATGACAAATTTTGTAGGTTACTTGGTACCTGATACTCAAGAAAATACGTGAATATTTAACCTCACTTCAGCCTCGAGGTTCATAGTGCAATGCAGGGACTATCCAAATGAAATAATTGCTTTGTCTGGCAAATAGATTGTCTCATAAGAGGACTGAACTGTATTAAGTGATTTTCCCCTGGTGATTGGAAGTATCTCTCTCGACTGGTTCAGGTAATTCTAAGGTTGTGCCTTCACTCTTTCATGCTAGACTGCTTTTCCAATAAAATAAAAAAATGTAGAACCTGCTACACAAATGTAATGTTAACCTAGATTTCTCTGAGGACAAAGGTGAATGCTATAGGGCTTGCTGAAGGCAGAGGAGGAAATGATATTAAAAGGTTATTAGAGATAGAGTTGGATGCATGGGACTGTACAAAGCTGAAAGGTGCAGACTGGGGTGTATGAATTTTATATCAGTTTACATTTCTCTGAGACTCCTTAAGGCAAATCCTAACAGATTTTTTAAATATTTGAATACTACTTTCTTTTCCATAGCAGATATAAATTCCCATTAATGTGTTTCTGGGGTAGAAAAATGGTCATATGCAGAAGAGGAAAAAGAAAAGCATAAAGATCATTACAGAGGAGGCTTACACATCTCTTTGCATTGTTTCTGCTCAGTACTTGACCAGGGCCATGGCTGGCCAAACTGGGCATGTCTAGTGAAAAAAATGGAAGAAGCAGGAGTTCTGGTGCAATAAAAAACTCCTTTTCTACTTTAAATCCTGATGTGATCTGTCAGGAACTGCAGTTTTTTTGACATGGAACAACTGGGAACGCCCAAAGACACAGCTGAATTTTTCCATAGTCCTGTACGTGGGCTGAAATTACATATGCAAATGCGGAAATGCACTTTATGCCTCGCAAACCATCATATTCAGCAGGGAAGCTGCTTTCACTGCAGCTAAATGAGTGCAATCTGGACGTATATTTGCTGCTGTAGTGGAATAAATGTACACATCTGGAGAGACGTTGGGATAGAGTACTGGTGGGAAGGAGGGAGTGCATCACTATCCATTTCATGAACGTCTTATTCATGTGCAATTATGCAACTTGTGCTCAGTTGCATTGCAGCTTGAATGGGATCTGGTGCTGGGAGTACTCGGGGCTTCATTTCTCTGCAGGGGCTTTAAATGTGGGGTCCCTGTTACACAAAGGTGCCCAAAAATCTATACCTCATTACATTGTGCATGAGTACTTTAAAAAAAAGCCAACAAAACTTTAATTCTGAATAGAAAATAAGTTTAAAAGCATGCATTTTGAAGCTATCATAGAAAATGTTTTGCAAGAGAGAGAGGGAGCTATTATGGCTGCAGTATGCCTTAGAAAATAGATTTTTCTCTGTAAATTTGGTAATTTACTTGAGCTCAAAGATAACATAAAGAAGAATTTAATAATGATAAATATTCAGTATTTCTATGACCACTGTTCATTCTCAATCCTTGGAAAAGAAAACTCGTTTTGTATTGTTCTAAATAAGAAAAAAATCATACACCTGATGTGACTGTGTGGGACTCAGTGAAGTTTCTCTAGGTCTAGTGATTCAAAGTCAGAGGTGAGTGATGACAAAAGGTCTGTTCAGGTGCTAAAGCCAAATCTAGCAGTGGCAATTGGGATTAGGTTTTTGGAAATAATTAGGCTTTGGGGAAATAATTTTTGCCTTGGTGGTTTCTCTTTGTCAGAAGAGCTGACTTGGCTCCTCTGCCAATCAGGTGGTGACCCATAAGACAAGTTCAATTTGGAGAAAAGCTGTAGCTCTCCCTCTCTCCTACTCCTGTATCTGCATCCACTCAGAAAGTGAAAGGGAGCCGGAATTCTCAGCCCTCACATCCATGGTGCACTGATCCAGACCCATGGAAGAAGACATGACCACTCCCCACTCTTGTGACACCAAACATCTGAATCCTGTTTGCCTGAGTTACTGTTGCTGTCAAGAAAATCTTGATGTCTCTTTCAGGTAGCAGGTAAACATGCTGAAATAATGATTTCCTAAATCCCATATGGAGAATGTTCTAAATCTTTTGGCCAGGAAAACAACAAGGCAATTCCAGAACCATTTCCAGAATACAACACAGTGCAGTGTTTTTAGTCAGATGTTAGCATATGCCATGGCCCACATTGCACACAGAGTAATTGGATATTACTTGGTAGGAGCAGCCTGCAGGAAAAGGAAAAAAAAATGAAGAAATTTTTTTTCTTTTATTGCCAAACTCCTTTTTATTTGGCCGAAGACCTTAATGACAGCTACTGTGTCTGGTGGAGTGGGCACCAGTGTAAGAGCAGGCTCCCTGCACTGCATTTTGCCCATTATCTTGCAAAGGAAATACTTTCAGAAACTGGATCATCCTTTTAGCAGCGCAATCAGTTTCCAGTCTATCAGGCAGTTGTTGCCCAAGGATGATTTAAAACAAATGCCTGTAAATTCCAGTGGTTTCCATCATGCAGCCCTTCCCCTCATTTCCAGTGGCTGGACAATCAGGATCAATCAGCACATGGGTCACTGGCATGTGGGGTTCCTGGAGGAGGTGGGGGGGATCCTCATCTTGGGTGATGTTGTGTTCTCAGGCTTGCTGAGGAGAATTAATGGGGTTTGGAGAAATACCTGTCTGGACTTTGTCAGTAAGGAGTGTGATCACAGGACAAAGCCTGCAAGGAAGAAATGGAGAGGGAGGTAGAAAAGGCCTGAAAAAGTCTTCTTGTCGAGGCATATGCAGAAATGCAAACAGGCTTCCTCTCTCTCAGCAGCTGTGTGTCCTTTTTGTGTGTATACCAAAGGGTCTGCAGTCATCTTAATATTTATGCTTCAGTATTTCTTCTTCTGATGCAAAGGATGACCAGGCATTGATGTTCTGGGCCAGCTGTAGCATTGCCTTTGTTGTTATAAGAATACAGAGATCTGCCTTTCTCGCTGTGGTGGTGTAGAATAGAAGAAAGTTTTGTAAAGTGGCCAGTAGATTTACATCAAATATCTAATATAACTGGGACAAACATATAAGCTTTATAGCCATAAAATACACAAATACTGTCAGCTCTCTGAACCAGGATCTGTGAGGATTTTAATTCTCTCTAAAGAAATTTGGGTATTTTAGTGCACAGATACTTGTTTATTGTTAAGTTTCTATTTATGCCCCTGCTGTGGGAGGGAAGACTTCATAGGCTTTTTTTCAGCATCACAGATGATGCTGTTGCTCAGCAGCCATTAATATAGCTTTATCTATAATTAGGGAAGGTCTAACACCTTTCTGGCCATATGGAAAATGATAAGTTAGCACCTGCCATAACAGGAAAATAATTATTGGGTAAAGTATAAATATCAAAACATGATAAATAAGCTTTCTCAGCTGGATAAAAGTAGCATCTGCCTTCAGTTTCTGAATATCACACATGATTAATCTGGAGACAGCGAGGTGCTTTCTCAGCTGTGCTGTCTCTACGGGGCAGTGAAGGCAAGATGTCTTAGGCCTTCTCTTACCCTTAAACACTGTGGTGATATCTCTGAATCAAAAGATTTCATCTAGATGTTTTTTTAAGGAAAAATGGGAAATAAGGGCAGGGGTGAGATGAAAATTTAGCATTGGCTGAAAGTATTCAGTTTGCTCTTACAATTTTGTTTATGGAAGTGCATCTAAACAGAGCTCTATTTTATTCTTCTCAGAATTTATACTCTGTGTGTGATGGGAGAGATTCTACCAGCCCCTTGCATCACAGAGCTTGACTCTCATTCACTGTCAGGTAGAATACAGATACCCTGAGCATCCAGTTTCATTCAGAGATGTGACCTGACAAAACTCTTCAAATCTGAGTTGAAATTCCAAAGCTGGTGGTGGGTGTTAGGCACTGTGCAAAGCACATCACAAGTTGAACCAAAGCCCTGATGGATGATGATGTTGTTGCTAGGCCAGCAGTGCCTCCAAACATTTGCCTTTATGACTATTTATTTGATAAAAAAAAGGTGAAAATAAAGGTCTTTGTGTGTGTGTGCACATGTTAATCAGGAGAAAATAGGGGAATGGCCACCAGTCCAAAGGAAATTCACTGATAGAAAACTGAAGTTCTCCTTTCACTGTTCCTGTGGAAGCTTTTGAATAAAACCTGCTGATGTCACTGGCTTTCCTAAAATGGTGAAGTGTTTGTAAAATCATTGCTCCTGTTTGAAATGAATAGCAGTGGCTAATAATGCTCCAGAGTGTGCTGAACTTGCTCCTGTAAGCTTGGTGCTAACTGTTAATCCACCCTGACTTGAGAGGCAAAAGGAGGACTGTGTCAGGGGAGAATTAAGGCTGATTTTTATTTTTGTTTGTTTTGTATAATCTCAAATATCTGCACATGCATAGAATTTCTCAGTAAAGTATCTTTCCCCCTTCCCTAATAAAACTTTTGAGTTTTCTGTGGATTCTGCATGGGTATTTACTATTTAAAATCATCTTACCTAGCTTGAGGTCCATTAGCTTCCTAGAGCTCTGGGACTTTGCCCTTTGCCTCGGGAAATTAAATATTTAATATTGCTTTGTCTATGCTTACTTTGAAAAGCATGCATCCTTCATTTGGGTACCATATCAGAACTCGTTAGGAAGCAACAGCTGATGTTGCCAGATGGAATCAAACCTTGACCCTCTCCTTCCCCTTGTGCCGTCAGGGGCTGTGTCAGTGTTGGCCATCTCAGGAGCCCTTGGGGTTGATCATGATGAAATGAAGGGAAATTAGGGCCCTGGTAGAAAGCAGGCTGATATCCCAGGTAGTAATGAAGAAAAAGACCCAGTTTGCTGGCAGGGAAGATCCTTCTTGCTCGAACAAACACTGCAGGATGTGTATTTGTGTATGACTAAAAGCCATATAAAATGTGAGTCAGTTGAACTGAATATATAGGGCTCCTTTTTCTTACGAGTTTTGCTGGAAATGAACAATACACATACATAGAGTTTATCTTGCCCAGCTAAGAACATGTTTCTTCCAAGAAGAATATGATGTGACGTAGAAATAGGCAGGATGAGGGGTTTTTTTTAATATTGTATTTTCAGTTACGTTTTTTGCAATCTTTTTTTCCTTTTCTCTCTCTGTTTATATGGTGACCTGCCTGAGTGCTTTGGGAGTGAAGCATCTTTCCTGGGATTAATTTATTTTGAAAGATGCATGGTCAGTGGACAGTGTGCACATAATATGGTAAAGATTCAGTTCATGTGAACACTGAGCACACCTTCCCTGTAAACTGTCGTGCTGTAAATTGAGAATGCTTTGAACAGGCTCTCCAGATGTTTAGTTGTGTGATTCCAGCATTGCTATAAAGGCAGTTGTCCCAGTTTTTAGGTGTTTCATCTTGCTCAAGTCTTGTTAAGAGATTTTAACAGTACAGGTTACATATCTCTGTAGACAGATTCTTAAATTTCATGAGGCCTTGTTATAATTTATTAAATAAAATAACATTGGGTTTGGTTTTTTTTTTTGCTTCAGTAGTTGAAAAATGGCACTGTATCCATTCAATAAGTATGTGAATGTTTTAGAATTGAAGACAAAAATAGCCACAAAGTAGAACACTTTTTTCAATTTTGTTCTAAAAGAATTATGTTTTTGTTTGATTAAATTTAATTGCAGAAACTAAGACTGCTGAAGACATCAACTTCAGTATTTCATAAAACAAATAGGAAGGAACTTCTTTTTTCTTGTAACTTTAGAAGAGTGCATACTGATATAATGCTAATATTTTCTCAAAGCTCATATAATGAGGTTTTAGCAAGTATTTTATATGACATTAGGCACTCCTGGGAAACAAGGAGGTGATGTGTGATCAGAGGTGGACACTTTGCACTTCTGTGGTTACAGTTTAGTTCAGCTGCCCCTGAGTTACTGTGTGATGAGTGCTAATGTTGGTTAAGAGGGTGGAAGTATTTTCAAGGTGTTAGGTTGTTTGCGTGTTTCTATTTTTAAGTTCATTTATTGTACATATCTACATCATTAAAACTGGGGGTTTTTTGTGTTCATTTTACTGGCTCACCAGGATGTACATTTCATGTAAAATTATGTCCATATTTAATAGTGGAAGGATAAGTTTTCTTTCAAACTATTTGCCTTATCCTTTGCTGGAAATAAAAGAGGAAGGGCTACAGCATGTTCTTATCTAGGACTGGAAAGAGTAGCTGAAAGGTGCAAGGAGATTCCTTCCCCTTAGTATTTTCACTACAAGAGAAGACTGCCTGATGATGGAGGTACCACGAGGACTGAGCACTTGTGCCCTCTGGGGATGACCAGAGTGCAGCCTAGGGCCTCTCTGACTTCTGTGCTCGCCAGCAAAAACTGGAGAGTGGAAGCATAGGCTACAATTTTTATTAATCTCACAGAATCTTCCGCTTGTGTCCCTCCAGTGTTTTCGCCATTTCAGGAAAAAGCCCCCTTTGCATTATCCATCTACTCATGTTGTCCTACCTTTTGTGTCTCAGGCACAAGGTGTAATGGCCTGTTTGGAGATTTAAACTTCTTAGGGATTGCATGTTTTATCTATTTTGCATGATGCATCTTTAACAACAACAAGAAAAAGTTAATTGATTCAAAAAACCCCGCAGCAGTTGCTCTTGAAAGTGGAATTTTTGCTTTGTCCTCCTGTGAGAATGAAAGGTATGCTAAAGCTTAGTATTGCTAGTGCCAGCTGCTTAGGTACCTAAATTCTGCTCTTGAAAGATAGTATTTGTAGTGAGTTTAGTACAGCTGCTGCTTTCATGCAACTTTTTATAATTATGATGTCTTCAGTAACTGGTGATTAGCACTGGTCAGTTGATAAGGAGTGATACATTCAGTAGAAATATGTCCAAGCTCCAAGAGACTTGGCTGTAAGGCTACAACCTTTCTGAGGGACCCAGAAATCTGGGCACATGACAGCAGAGGGTTGGAAGGAACGCTCTCAGTGGTGCTCCCAGTCTTCTACAGCAGTTTTTCTGGCCAGGACAGCCCTCACCTTTACTCCTAGAAACTCTATGGGCACAGAAGTTGGTCTTACCAGCTGCTGAACTTTTACTGAGCAGCTATCAAATATCAGGTTGTTCTATTCAAATGCCTGGTTTTCCAAATGGTGGTGGCCCCCCAATATGCCCTTCTGCTTAATTTCTCATTACTTATTCATATTTGCTTGTGATGTGCAGCTGAAATATCAGCGCCCTCATCTTGAGCAAGCTTGTAGTTAATTACATGTAACCCTTGTGAGTTATGAAACTGAACAGCAATATTAACCCATGGTGACATTTGAGATTACAAATTAGAATAAGAAGTGGGCATGATAAGGTTGTCTTAGTAGTGGTTTAGGTCTGGTGGATTATTGTAGTAAATTCTATTCAAGTAAGAAAAAAAAAAAATCAAAATTAGTAAGTGAACAAGAATAGCCTATTTTCTTCTCAAAACAAGCATCAAGATAAATTTGGAGAAAATGAGATCATGACTTTAAGCAGCATAATGTTTCTATTTTATTAATATGCCAAGTAATGTGTCAAAACAAGAAATCAAATGCAATTTGCCAATTTCTCCCTGCAAAAACCCCAAAACAGTGCTCCACACAATGTAGTCGGAATTTTAATTTGATCTTGTCTGTCTAGATTGAAGTCAGCCATCAGGTTTCCAAATAAATTTAATACCTTATAAATGTGATTGATTGCTGATGTGGTAATCCAGTTAGCTGCTGGGAGGTTTAATAGCTGGAGAATCCATTTAGAGAAGAATAAGGATCTTGAGGTTAGGGTACTGGAGTATTTTCAAGAGGTCTAATTTCAGTTCTTATCTTTGACATGAATTTGGCATAAATCCCCTTCTCTGTGCCTGTTTTTATGAAATGGGCATTTCTGTCTTCTCTACCTGGTGGGTGTGAGCATGGGTGTAAACAAAGTGGTCCCATCAGCACAGATACAGACATCAGGTTCTACTGTAGGATTTTCCGTATATTTTAGAAAGATCAAGCAGACAAATGTTACATGCAGCTCATGTGTTATTTTAAAATATTGTAACCTACTGAGGAGAAAAAGGATCTGAGAAGCTCTTCCACGCTGATCTCTCTGCTCACATATCTGTCTCTTCAGGACAATGGTAATTGTACTTTTGAGTACAGTCAGAGCTTAAACAGCTGTTGGTACTGCTTGTTTCACACTGAAGTTACAGCATCTCATTAGTATGTCACTCCCTCAATAACAACATATCTTTACATCTAAAATGTTCTTTTGCTTGTACTCATACAGGAGACTTAATGATTTTAGCTTTTGTCCTTTTCTCCTGAAAATGGTGAATGTCAAATGATTTTTTTTGGTGACAGTTTATGTCAGAGTTGTGCCTTTCTTTTTTTCCCATTAGGGAAATCTATCCTACTTATTGTTACCTATGTTAGAAGAAAAATCATTGGTAGTGTGATGTGGGTGCATAAAAGCATGCAAAGACAGTGCTGGTGTGACAGCTAATTAAAACCAGGTACTTTAATGCTGAGAAACAAACAAAAATCTTTAACGTCACTGGAAACCAAAGTGTTACAAAGGCAGAACAGAATTGCAGAAGGCTTGTTCAACAGACAGCTCAAAAGATTTATGGAGTACAGAGGAATATGAATGATTTTCTGGAGGAAAGCTGTATTATTGTGGCTCCCAAATGACAAGCCATTGTTGCCTTGGTGCTGGAAGACTTGCTATAGTTGCAAAGCAACTATAGGTGATTTTTCAGATTACAGTACTAGATACCAACAAAACAGAGTATTTTAGATCAGTCAGATTCCCCCCAAATTCCTTTGCAGATGATCCTTCAACCCGATCCATTGAGTAAGCCCTTCAAAGTTCTTTTTAGCCTCATCACACAACTGTGGTATGATTCACATTTGCATATGAAAAAATGTAATGTCTAATTTTTATCTAAGGTATATTTTAGCCCCAGTATTTTATATTAACAGCCATGTAAAAGTAGTGTTGGGAAGAGGCTGTACATTTAGTTACTTGCTCTGATCTGAATGCAGGTTGGAACTCTGTTTTTAAGTACAGATGCATTCCTCTAAAGCCTTCACATGCCACTAGGTTACCTTCCATTATTACGAGGAGGTCTTATGATAAACAGATACTTTACAAAGCCTTGTGATTCACTGGTGAGTAATTTGTAGAGCAGTCCCACTCTCCTTTGAGGTGTGCAGCAGCAGGGCTGGCGGCAATGGCCATAGGTTGCAGCAAGGAATGTTTCAGGTAGATAAGGGAAAAAATCCTTCATGGTGAGAAGTGTGATTTGTGGCATGGACACTGATGCCCAGAGGGGTGTTGGAATCACCATTCCCAGGTTAGTCAAAATCCATCTGGAAAAGACTGTGAGCAAAATGACTCCTACTTTGAAGCTATCCCTGCTTTGGGAAGAGGGTCTCACCAGGTCACCTCCACAAGGCCTTACAACACACATTTTTCTGTGATTCTATGATTTTATATATATATATATATATAAATACACACATAAAAGTGATGGAGAATGTATTGCTGTATGGTTTGCTGTTGGCAGAGCCTTTCAGGGTGTTAAACACACAGGTTAAGTAGAATTTGGAAGAATTGGCATTTTGCTTCAGGAAAAAATAGAAGTAGCATCATACAAGAAATGCTTTGAAGTGGCAGTGAGGTGTCATGTGTTTGGCAGTTAGAGATAACAACATTTAGGCCTTGTGGGAATAGATTCCCTTTCCCCCTTCTCCCGCTCTGTTTTGCTTCTAGAGCATGCTTTTGGCAGTAGAAAATGTCATTCTCTGCATCATGCAACACTTTGGTTACATTTCCTAAAATAGGATTCAGCTGAGGGTACAGTCAGCATTTGAAACCCAACTACTGTACATGGAGAGCAGACGTAAAAGACTTGTGCTGAAAAAGATGAACCCATTCCTGTTTCATTTTCAGAGTGTGTTGGCAAGAGTTGCAATTGCTGACATTTTGGGGGCAGCTCCTGAGAAGTGCAGCACTCAGTTGTCTTGCTCTGTTATTTCCACATCAACATTTACACAGTTTGTTTGTGCAAATGTGTTGTCAAAATGAAAGCATTTGTTTTAAATCAGTCCCGTTTTATTTCAAAAGTGAAAGAAGATTTTTGGCATGTATTTTGCAAAGCCATAGAAGTTTATGTCTAGGAGGCAAAGCAGTGGAAAAATGGGGGTATAGTGTGTCACAGACATGAAGAAGCTGTTTGTACAATACATACAAAAGCCTGGGAATGAATACAGTCTCTTGTCAGTAAGTTCATCACCACCTAAACCTCGCTTGACTTTAAAAATTAAGTGTGGCAAAAACCAGAACAGAGACTGTGTTCATTACAGTCATCCACTTGTCCACAGTTTTGAAAAGAAGAAGCAAGATGTGACTTTGGCATGAATATCGTGTATTTTTGTTTGTGTGTTTGAAGGACGTGGAATATTGAGATACAGAAAACATCAGTGCAGGAGTTTTAGTTAGGCATAAATGAGGTTTCTTTAGAGATTTGCAGAAAATGCAATAACGTTTAATAAGCCCTGGGAAGGAAACAAAATCAGCCTCATCCTGAATGCTACAAAATTTCAACAGATGCATGTCTTGGGCGACTTGAAAACATGCCAAATTTCTGGTGGAATTGTCCCACGGCTCATGTGTTTGTTGTGAGCATGTACGTAAGAGGGTAGGAGAACTTTTTTTTATTCTCATGTGTTATTTAAGAAATATATGTATTGGCCTTGGAGGCCAAATCTGATTGACTTCACAACACCCAGGATTCCACCTTACGTTAGGGAATTTTAAACCAACCTATGTGATTTACAGGTCTGAATTTTAGTGTGGGAAGCTCTGCTTTCTCGACTGTCTTTCCATTCACCTTAAAAGATTTTTAAATTAGATAAGCTTTGCTTTGCTGTTCTAACGAGTTGGAGAACATGATACATATAGGCCAGTCCTTACGGTTGTGCAAAAGATTTCCTGATTTAATGATGCTCCTGTATAACAGCATAGTCAGCTTCCATGCCTTCTGTACAGACTGGGATCAATAATGATGCAACACAAGCACTGAACATAGAACAGTGAATAGGAATCCCAGCTTTTATTTTCATGAAAATAACCAAAATATCTGTGCAACGCCTATAAAGGCTTTTAACGACTTTGAAGTATAAGGCATGACATGTTGTTTTAATTTATATACAACAAACACCACGTTTCTAAAGTTGCTATTTGGGTTTTTTAGAAGATGAAACTGATGATAGCTGAAATGAAATGAAGTAAGTTTTATGCATGTTGCATTTTAACAAGTCTGCTGTCTCATTGGAATGCACTGCCTTCTTGTGCTACATTTTATTTTTGGAATTTAATAAGGCGCCTGTCATATCTGCCTCAAGGCTAAAGAATATCATGAGGGAGAAATCCAAAGTACTGTCATGTTTGACTGACAGGGGGCCAATTTTAATTTTTTTATGGGAGGTGGCTGATATTAACAGGCTGTAGTGCTGAAGATGCACTGCTCTACCATCTGCTTTAAACACCCTGTGTTGATGAGCCAGTAATGACGTTGCTCAGTGACATTTATCAGGTGAATTTGGCTCTGACACTCAGTAGAGGATTTTCATTAAAAAATTAATTCTGTGCATTTTACAGTGAAGCCCATTGTGATGATAGATTCTGGTACGGTGCCATGTATCTCCAGAAGCTGCTCTAATTACCTGAGAAACTTGGGAAAGCAATAAACTACTACTTTCCATTTCTTGTGTGTACTCCCTTAGCATATAATTAACACACTGACTCACTTAGCTTAAATCTCTGAAGATCTATGTCTATGTGATGATTACTAGCTCTTCAAAGTAATAAGCAAATGCACCTCGGTGGCTGGATGGCAGCAGGCTCAGCATCCTTTGTGAAGTGCAGTCTGATGGTGGCGTTCCCTAAATGGTCACTGGAAAAGTGAGTAGGATACAGTAATAGTGAAAATCCTACAACTTAGGCAAGCATTTAAAAAAAACCCACCCAACTTCAAAGAGAAGATCTAATAAAATATTCCATCAACATCTTGAATCTAATGGGAGAAAAAAATGTTTCTATTCACCAAAGTATTTTTTCAATATTTATTGTAACATTCTTTCATCTTAGTTAACTTTAGTTCTCATTAGCTAAACATTAGGGGAAAAAAAATCTTTTCTAAGAAATCAACTCAGATTCCTTAAGAAGCAGAATCCCTCAATTATATTTGGTATTTTATCTGGCATCTTTTCCTGTTCTTAGACATGTCAGATCTGCATGTATCCTTCTCCACTTGGGAATGACTTTCAGGTGACCTGGGAGGAACAAATAATTTTACCATAGCTTTTCAAGCCCCTACAAGTGCACCCTGGCAGGTGGTGGCACTTCCACTGACAATGTTGGTGAAAGAGGAGAGGCTTAATAAAACACATTAAGAGGGGTTGTGGCTCAGTGTTCATCAATACTCATCTCTGTTAACCCAGATTATTTTGCAGTGCCTATTTGCTTTGAATCAAGACTGAGCACAAGTTCTCCTGAATTTATTGTAGCACATGATAAGGGGTTTGTGCCAAGTTTATGTACCTAACTAGAAGAGATTATGCTTCCCTCAGCCTAAAGCACCATACACAGAGCATTGCAGGTGCAGCAGGAGGCTTACTAAGGCGAGATTTACTCATGGCATATGATGATATCACCTCAGATGATTGGGGACATGATATCTGAGCAGAGCAGCTGAAGGAACAACTGCCTTGAGAAAACAGATCAGGCAGATTGCATAGCATTATGCTGCTGATCATCAAAATGCTTAAGAACAGCTTAATGCAAACCAGGTGAGTTACCCATTAGCGTCTCTCGAGATGATTTGATTAGCCATTTCATCAAGTCAGATCATTTCAGATTACAAACATTCTATATAAAGTATTAAGACTTTTTTTTTAAGCAATCTCTTGTGTTTTACAGTGATTGGAGAGGTTTATTATTTAGAAATAGACTATAAAATTCTTATCAGCATTTTTACAGAAAATTTATAAGGAGTTTTCAGACAGATTTCTCAACCTTCTGGAGGGGGGAAGTGTGTTAATTCTCTGATATTCTGCAGTGTTTCTCCATCCTTCTGTTACACAGCAGTACTTCTTTATTGTCTGGTTTAGTAACATGAATACTTACAAGTGTATTTGGCTCAGCAAATCATTTGGTGAAGAACTGATGATAGCCTACACCTGGCTTGGGAGTCATATGCTAGTGAGAGAGGGAGAAAAACAGTACTCTCTTAATGGGTGTCACGAAAGAAGTAATTTTGTGACCTTTTGAGAAAGGACTATTTTGGGAGCATTTTCAGGGCAGGCAGGTGCCCTGTGCATGAACCACTTCCATGTGTCACCCGGGCCAGGCCTTCCAGCAGCTTTTCTGGTGGGGGACCCTGGTGAGCACCCCCTTGATCTGCCCCTGGCTGCCATCCGATCTCCCTGGGGACTCTGGCATGGCTCCCTGGCTCCCTGAAGTGAAACCAGCCACAGGAAAGCGCTGGATGGCTGGGAGATGGCGCAAGGCAGAAGGGGCTTGCTCAAATGCAGTTTGCTCCTTCGGAGATATTTGGTTTCTAACCCTTCCTTACCCTGCCCTTCTCAAGTGGCGATTTTTCCAGCTGGCTGCCCTGTCCAGGTGTTGGTCCTCCTGTCACCTGTGCCCCTCGGTGGTGAGCTGGCCCTCCTGCTGGTGGTGCGGGCAGAGTTAAATGAGCGTGTGGCTGCCTGCTGCTGAGCTCAGCCAGCTCACTCCCAACCTGAGCAGATGGTTGTGCTGCTCAGCCTTCAGAGACAGGCTCTTTCTCTTCTAAGAGCAAATTAACCCATGGCTGGAGGCTTGTGGAGATGTTTTTGGGGGTTTTTTTGCTTGCTTTTTTTGTTCCTTGCTTGTTTTCCCACATAAAGGTCTGTGGTGCCTGAACAGGAGTCTGTCAGTATGGAAATGTAGCAAAATACTAGGTGACTGTCACAACAGGAACTGTAATTTAAATATTAGTGTAAACCCTAAGCAAACCTGCGACTTTTTGTTGTTGTTGTTCATTTTCAGCTATTTCCTTCTCATTTACTCATCCATCTCTCAAGGCTCTGATTGTTTCAGGTTTGCAGCACTTTGAGTTGAATGTTGTTGTTCTTTACAGGGAAAGATCTTTAAAGCCAAAAGGTTTTTTTAATCCCTAGCTGCTGGTCATGAGTGAAAAACCATGACACAGAATATGTCTTGTTTGCCTGGGTCTTTCATTTAAAGGGAAGAAAAAAACCCCACCTCTGCTGATGGAATGATTTCTTGCTTTTTTCCTCCCACCTTGTGAAGAAGTAGCTGGTTCTGGACATCCTAAGCCTTTTTGACAAAATTGGAATTAATTGCTGTTCATTTCAGCCACACTTCTGTAATAATTTCATACTTGTAGAAACAGAAAGGTAGATTAGGTGCATCCCTAGAGTTCTGCAACTGGAATTAAGAGCAAGAGAAAAATTACTTTCCTGAAGGAAAAAACTGTAAAGTGGGTGCCTTCCTCTTCCTTCCCCACTCTCCCTCGGTTTCCTCTCTCTGCTTATTTTCTCTGTGAGTATACAGCACCAGCAGCTGGCTGAGGCCAGATCTTCGTAAGAACAGGGATTCTGAGGAGAAGAAAGGGCCAGAGAAATAGGAGGAATACATTTTCCTTTGATCAGAAGAGAGCATGTCTGAGTTAGCAGAAATCCTTCTATGGTTGTCAGCAGGTTAATGCAAGAACTAACAATTTTATGATATTAATAGTTGAAGCAGTAGTATTGCAATCATATAAAACGTATTAAGGGTTTTAAAACTATTTTTATCAGGCCAGGACTATCTGTTTGTTTTTGTCTATTTTTTCAGCATTTTCACCTGAAAGTGAAGGATGCTTCCTTCCTTTTTCAACCACGTATCTTTTATGATCTTGAACTTCAAAAGAAATCTTGTGAATTGCTTAAAACCTGGTGTTTCTGCAACAAAAAATCAACAAACCGTTAGCTCTGCTGCTCAAGTTTTGTATATCTCACGTGGTAGGGCATTAAAATGGTGTCAGAGGGTACAAATACACATAAAGAGAGACAGAAAAAAGTCCTGCTTTAGTCCAAGGTAATCGTGCCATTGTAAAGGGATTACAGGAGAAGGGACAGAGTGCCCTTAAATGCAGCAGCAGGTTCCAGAGGAATTCCTTGTGCAGCTTTCTGCTGCATAGTGGAAACACCTTGCTCGAAGTAGAGGAATTGCACAAGAAACAAGATTTTATGAGAACAGCAAGGAAATGATGTAGGCTTTACAGTTTGGCATGACTGCTCCTACAGTTTGTGGGATGAAGCATCCAGACCATTTGGATTTGGAAGCATCTAGATGAATGTTAGTTTGTGTTTGGACACAGCAGAAAGAACTGTCTTGTGTGCAATGACTTATGGAAAAAGCAGCAGTTTGGCTTCAATGAGTAAGTACTTTTTGATTCCCTCCTTTTTCCCCTTAGGATGCAAAAAGACAGATTATTGTTAGCAGAGATAATAAGCTACATAGTAGTACTGGAAAGAGTGCACTGAATAAATAAAGACTGCTCTAGATGCTAAGAAAGCTGTGTAAAAATTGTTCTCGCTGAAATGCGATGTCTCTCTGGGTGAAGCAGGCAGACTAACCAGATGCACTTATCAGACACTGCTGCCAACAATTTGCTTGTTTTCTCTAAGTGCTGAAAGACGTAATTCTTTAAGGATAACAATTCTAGTGACATGCATCTTTTTCTCCTTTTTCTTTTTTCTTTCCCCCCACAGTTCCATTTGTTTTTTAATTCCAGCTGTGTAACTTTATTGATCTACAAATCAAACCACAACTTTTCCCTTTCAATAAGTGGATGGGAAATAAATGGAAAGGCCCTGAAAAGACAAATATTTGACATGACAAACTGATTGGCATTTACACCTGGGAAGCTAAAGTTGTACTGGTGCCTCAATGCTCAGTTCTCTCCACAGGAAGTATTTCCACATTTGACTCTGTGGACTCAAGAGATGTGATTGATATAGGGTGTAACCTCTAATGTTGATGCGTTCATGGCCTTTTTTTGCCATGAACAAGTGATGCTCCAACAACTTTTGCCTGTGTTTTCTACATTAGGACTAAAGTTAAGGGATAAAAATATTACAAAGAGATTTTCATAACACCTCAAGAAGTTAATGCCTTTTCCATTAAAATCCTGATGCTAATTGAGTTATGTCAGCATGGTGTTACACCTTTGTTAAATGCATCAGGGTGAACACCTCATAGATATGAGGCATATGGATACAATTTTGGTAAAAGTTTTGTCTGTGTTATACTGTACACCATATGAAATCACTGTCCTGTGAAGTTCTGCTACATTCATATGTTCCTGAGTAGAATTCCAAAACTAGTCTGCCCTTTTTGAAGTACCATGTCCTGCAACACCTAATGAAGAACTTTTTCTAGTAAAGCCAATTTTCAACTTTTTCTGGCATGACAGTGATTTCCATCTAAATAAAAAAGCCTCAAAAATTTAATATATTTAATGTCAGGGCATTTAAGTAATAGTATCCTGATGTTACTTAAATTTGTAAGCAAAAAGTAAATACACTGCTCAGCTAGGGAAAATAGGAAACAAGCTTTACTGAGTTTTTATAAAACTGACAATTTCAGAGACTAAAAGGGATAACAAAGTGCCTGAAATAGAAAGAGGTCTTATCTTCTTCAGTGTAAGAAAGTTTACTTGCCTCTCTGATTTGTCCAGTTTAATAACTGAAACCTGTGTTCAGCTTCTGATTCTTCTTCAAGGTCACACTGGGTTTTCACAGATTAAATGTATCCCATAACTGCCCAGAACTGGGCAGCAATAGTGCATATATTGCAGGAAGGAATAAATGTAATCCACTGAGAAGATAGGATCCACTAAAGTTCCATTTGTGTTTCCTGAGCATTGTAGAAGTGTTTTTATTGGAATGAGAGGATCTGCTGGAAGCTGCAGGAATTTCTGTCTGCACAACAGGACACGAGCCTTTCGAAGTCTATCAGCTGACTTCAGTGGACACTGTCTTCAAATTTCTTTTTGAGTTTGATTTTTTTAAAATGGGAGGTGGTTTCAGTAGACAAAGCTTCAATCATAAAATAGAATGTAGTATCATGGTGAGAGTAGATTGAAATCTCCAGGAGCCTGAGCTTTCCCAGTAACAGTTGTGGCCACTGCTGAATTTTTAATTTCTATTTCATGATTTCTTTTTTTAAGCTTTTTTTTTTTAGTTAAAATTCCTCTGGAGCAACACTTAAAATAATGCAAAGTGTCAAATTGGAGTTCAAGTCAATTTACAATCATTTACTCTTGCAGTGCCAGTGTAATTTCAGATGTGGAACATGATCTGATGATTGATTCAGCATTTTTCTATCATTCTATAAAGAATTTTGAAACAGTTATTTGTAACTGTAAATATCTGTGTAATTTTTTTCTGTTACCTCCTGCCTAATGTGGTCCACTTTTCACACACTAGGAAAGATGACTGTAAATTCTGGATTATAACAGAGGAAAATGGGAGGTGGTGAAAAAGCTGAAAATATTCTTGGTCAGCATTGAGAATGTCCAAATATTTTTCATCTTTAAAAAAAATGAGCCTAATTTACAGCTCTTAAGGTGTGCAGATATTTTGTGAGATAAATTTGCTGCTATCTGTTGTGCATAGCGAGTAGAAATGTACCCTTAGATGTAGATGGGTTGCGTGTTTTTATCTGTAAAAACTCATGATGCTTTGTCATGTCAAAAAGACTGAATCTTTGGTTTGTTCCCCTTTGCTTTTGCCTGCCAGAGTTCTGCTGTTAAGCAGCTCTAGGGTGTGGCTGTCACCTGTTCAGTCATGTCATGTGGGAACTTTTCTCTCTGCCATACATTTTCCTTTGCGACATAGATGAAAGTCACAAGACTTGGGGAAAAAAGTGTATTTTTCAAATTGAGAAGGGGGGTCACTAGCCTACTTGCTAGCAGATACCTGGCTATTGGCAGGCAAAACTAGGACAATATTGTCATTTATTTAAAAAGCTAGAGGCTGTGACTTCCTGCTTTGAAAGCACATACAAAACTGTAAGTGTAATTTGTTTTGGTTTTGGTTCTTTTTTCCAATGGTAATTGCTCTTAATAATGAAGAATCTTAGTCTGCAAAAATAGGATGCTGGGGTTGAAAGCAAGTAGGTGAATGTATGTATTTAATGTTAAAAAATTGGACAGCACTCTCTTCATGGAAATTTGTTATTCCATGCTTAGCTTTGGCATCACTCTTCTGAGTGCCAGAGAGACTCTTGTTTGACCTCTGCCTCCGACCTTCCAGAGCCAGCACTTACGGCCACATGTGGAATAACAGCTGGTGGCTGCAAGATCCAGGTGCAGGTGTCAGGAACATGTTTTTCCAGCTGTGCCATCTGGGTCTTCAGACATTTTCTTTTTTTTTTGTGTCTTTGCTGTCTTTACTTCTGGCAGTGGTGGGCAGGGGAGCAGCCCATGGGACGTTTGCTGGGCCAAACCATTTAAGACAGTCCCTTGTCATCCTTGATGCTCTTTGCATTGAATCACTTTTAAGTGAGAGTGATTTAACTCCATTTATGCTTCATTTGAAAGAAACAGAACAGTTGGTCTTGAAATTTGGGAAGGCCACTGGGTATGTTAAATATTACATAAACACGGTCTGCTGTAGACTTTTTGCTCTGAAGATCATTTATAGGTCAGAAATAAAGTTACTATCTTCTTGTCTCAAAGCACTTAACATAATTGTATTATTTTATCTCTTTATGATTTGATAGTATCTCTGAAGCTTTTCCCAGAGCAGGTGGCAATGTTTCCTTAGCACCAAGTGTTAGGTCAGAAGAATAAAGGCATACTGGATTGTTAATAAAAAGTTAAGTATAAAAACTTTTTTCTAATATAATAAAAAGAAGTACTCGTCAGTTTTTTCATTGATAACATTCTTAAAAAAAAGGCAAGAACAAAGAACAAACAACAAAGGTGTAGTAGGATTTTTTTTTTTTAGTTTTAATTGCTTTCTATTTTTTACCCTACTGTGTTGGGGGTTGTAGTTGTAATGTACGTAAATTGCTTCAAAATTAAACAGGCTTCTGTGACATGGAATTGTAAGATGTCCAAAAATTCAGTGTTATAGTGCAAGTGTACTCTGTCAAGAAAATACGTAATTGGGAAGGTTGGACCAGTTTGACAATTAAAAGTGATTGAGGACTTGTCTCAGGGGAGAGATCTCTTTTAGAGAACTGGAAAGCTGCCTTTTTAACATGAGTTAGTACAAAGTTACGTGTCGGTGAGCTATGCAGACCCAGGCCCTTTTGGAAACTTTATGCTGCCCTATAAAAAATGCCGAAGCTGGCCGTGAGTAGAGCCGGGGTCCTGCTTGGAGCCTGCCCGAGCCTCAGCGACAGGAAGGCCAAATCCAGCTCTGGCGGAGATGCCGACAAAGGCGATGGTGCTGTGTGAGGACGGGGAGCAGCTGAGCAAGGCTCTCCCCAGCCTGCTCCCAGCCTGACCTGCAGGACACTTCCTCGGGGTGAGGAGGTCACTTCATTCTGCAAACTCAACAAGGCGTTCAATCCACAGGTGGTGCCGGCGGTGCCAATTAGCGGCAGCTGGGGTTGGGATGTGGACAGCTGGGAGCTGGACCCAGACAGCCCTCTCCTGCCACGTGCAAGCAAAAAATTACAAAGGAGCCCAGCAACATGCTTTATGCTTTCTGGATGATTAATTTATTTTTATTGTCTCAGTCACCTTTTGGTGTTTGTTTGCTTGTTTGCTTTTTTCCCCCCATTTCTCTGTTTATTTCTATTCTGTTCTGTTCCTTCCCATGTCATGCTGGTTGTGGTACTAACTTCAGCACAGCATTCAAGATCATCTTCTCTAGCCAGGGCTTGCTCATTACCTAAGATGATGTGAAAACAGGCTAGACTAAGGAAGAAATTGGTAATGCTGTATGAACCACAGGAAAGCATGAGGAAATACTTTAGTTAAAACCTTAATGAACATATTTTTTGAAATGTGAGCTGAGCCAATAATTGGGTTCAAATCCTATTGAAAGACTGAGAGCACAATTAAAATATCCGAAGTTATCTTCATGCTCAGAAGAGAGGGCAAAGGCTGTAAGCTGAGTTATTCTTCTGCCCTTAGACAAAGTCTGTCTGGGTCATGTTTTAGGAAGCTACTGTGGACAGGCTTCTTTTACTGTCTCCCTTCTCTAAGTTGGAATTATTTTACCATTTCCTGAGCGAAGAACTGGAAAGTCTGATGTATAAAAAGGCGCCTAAGTCATAATGACTAAGATTTTTCCTGAAACATTTGCATTTCAGATTTCAAAAGATTTTTCAAAATCTTTGAAACACTCTGAAGGTGTTCCTTTTTGAAAAAGATCCTTGATTGAAGAAAAAAGTACACTATCTCAAAACTGTGTGTTTTCTCAAATGATGAGTAAAGGGAACTGGATCATCTGACTTGTTTTAGTCTCTACAGCAACATAGCTTAAGTAGAAACCTTGAAGTACTTCCTTTTGGAACTTGGCAACGACACATGCAAAATATAAGTAATAAGTAAAAGTACTTATTACCTCATCTGTAGGAAACCCTATAAAGTGTAGCAGCTCCTTTATGTTGCTCTGATGCCAAAGAACACATTTCAGACTTCATCTTTTATATGAGTTAAGATTTGCAAAGAGTTTACTGGTTTTCAGTAAAATACTATTTGTCTGACTGGATTCGTCTCAGCTCTGCTGAAATATAATACCTTGAGGCTGCCCTATGTGGTAGTTTTCACTGCTTCAATTTTGTACAGTATGTCTTTAGCTGGAAAAAATATATGTCATTGAACACCTTTTACAGGTACATTCACTAACTTTTGTAATCCAGAGCAGCTCTGCCATGGAAACAAGTCTTGCATAAATAGGAATGACAACAAGCGGGTGACCTTTTCATGACTGCTTCAGCCTTCCAGAGTACCTGTGTTCAGGACTTAAAGGGAAGACGCTGTGGAAGATGTAATATCATCCAGAAAGCACTTTCTGTGTATTTGCATGTATATGTCTCTATCTCCAGACAAGGGCATTAAGAAATTAGAATTTACATCCCTAATCCTAACAAAAAGAGACTTACATGCCCGGATGCTTCAGATGCTCACTCATCACCTCACTTCTCTCTTACTTGAAGTAATTGGCCCAGGTTATGAATGGGTTTATGATTGCACCTTGAAAGACATTAGCAACTTTTTCAACATGTCAAGTCCCCCACTAAAAAAAGATAAGCCTTTTGTCTGGGGGCTTGAAGGCAATAAAAGCCAAAAAGGTCTGTCTTCTGGTTCCTCATTGTCACCTTGCTGGTGGAGATGAAGTTCATTTCCATTTAGAAATGCTGCCTATGTAAATTCACATACTCATATTGTCTGCTTTAGCTAGGGAGGGTTAAATTAATGCCTTCCATTTTTTTATTATGTAGGGCACTATCACACTTCTGCAGTTAAAATGAACATTAAAATGATATTGCTTGTTTTTTGAAGACTGTGTGTGGAATAGCAGCAATGTCTAACCTGTGTTCACATGACTGTTTTAGAAAGTTAAATCTGTTGTCAGTCATTGTATATTTGCTAAGGAGAGGTCTGCATGTCCATTTCACAGGGAAAGGTTAGATGTCTGTAAGTTAAAAAATGCTGAAAACCACTGCATGAGGATGGTGCACTTACCTTTTCGTTGTCTTCTGTATGCAAGACAGAGACTGTAGCAAAGAAAGGACAGAAGAAAATGCTTGCAGCAAGACAACTTCTGAAAACGTGGCTTTTGAGTAGTTATTTTATAAAGTGTTTGTTTTTCTGCTTTATTTGGTTAATGGTTGAAGTAATTTAATTTTCTTTTTAATTAAGGAGCATACTGTAGTAAAATTAAGTATTTTGCTTATTCTTGGTGTTGGTTTAATATAGTCTCAAACTGCCCACAGATGTTTTTTCTAGGTTCATCCAGTCTTTAGCATTCTTCTTGGTACAGTGTGGTGATTAATACCAGATAACATGGAGAATGTTTTGTCCTGTAGAAAGCTGCTTGTGAGAATCTGATTGAAAATAAAAATAACATATAGTTGACCAGGCAGGGGTTATTAAAGGCTTTACTTATCTAATGTGGTTAGATAAAAGATGTAAAAGTTAATACCTCTCTGTTCAGTGATGAAATACATCTCTCTTTGTACTGATAGGAAATAAAGTCATCTGAAAATATAAAAATACAACAGCATGTTAAATTTTGATCCACTAAGATTCATGAAAACTGAAACAAATTAGTAAACCTGAGGAGGTGCAACACTGATTTTAAACATAGTCTGGCTTAGGAATGAGGTACACAAATGCCTGTTAGATAGTTACTCTTAATTACCTTTGATCTGTAGGTAGTTGAGGAAGTGGCATATCAGCAGCAACGGGATAATTTTGGTGATTCAAAATAAATTCTTTTGTACAGCTGATGACACCTAAAAGTCTGTTGATGTAAGTGTTGTCATTCCATTCTTTGGATAAGTTAACATATCCAAAGTCGGGCTGTGACGTGAGTGGAAGTGTGAAAGTTAGACTTGGCAAGGTCCTTCTGCAGGCAGCGGTTCCAGCATCATTAGCTGACAATATAGGATTGGGCATTTGTATAAATGCTCACACAGAAAAATAAGACTGTTAAAGCCCGCTTCTGCAACTCACACATTTTCACTTTAGGACTTGATACATCTCGTCCTGGTAGGAGATTGTATATGCTTGGGAAGGAGATAAGGCAGGCAGAACAATCTGTGTTTGTTAGTGCATCTCGTTAGTACATCTGTCTGCAACAAAATCCCATTGTGGGAGAGGCTAGCCCAGTGTACATGGGTGACGTGAACAATAATAATAATAATGATAATAATAATAATAAAGAAGTTTCTTTGTAAGTGGGGTGGTCCCTTCAGCTCATGCATTAGTGCTTGTGCTTCAGCAGGCTAGTAATTTATTGATGCAGATGGCTATGTAAAGTGCATGCAATTTGTGAGGGGGCTTGACCCTTGACTGATGGGCCATATGTTGCAAAGCCCCAGAGGCATCATTTGACTGAGTTCTTTTCCTCTCCCTGTCTCTGCACCTATGGTCCTTGTTCAATCACCACATATTGAACTATAGACTTCCTAACTCCCCCAATAAATCTCCAACTAATGGCTCACGAAGGCCATAACTTAACCCTTTACATACAAAAGAGCACATCATTTTGCATTGCATTTTTCACACTCCTTGAAATAAATAATACATGACCTAGCCTAGTTATCAAGGACCAGGATGTCACAAAATAGGACCACCTGCAGGCTTGTCATTGTCTGCATAAACCAAATTCACTTGGAGCATTCTCTAACTTTAATGTGTGTGACGTTATTGAGAGCTGTGCCCTAAATGCACACGTGTATTGTACAAATTGTTGTTGTATTTCTCAAATACCACAAGTGAAACACAGTAAAGTACCTCATGTACCTAATGTCTTGTCTGCTACTGTTCTTGTATTCTAACAGAGTTAATAGCAAGTTCTTCATGACCTAGGCCTGCTTCAGTTGCATAGAGATTTGGCAGACAGTTATCCAAGTCGACAATCTTTCTATAATCTCATAAAATGGATCAACAGTTTTCTCTCATTGAAACCCCTGTATGTGTTCATTAATGTATTCATGTGCAGTAAAATTACAGCTGCAGTTCATTTCATATACTCTCCTTAAAGTGTATGGTGCTGCAAGCTGCTCCTCAGCTGGGCTGGCATGGGGTTCTGCAGTGGTGGCTGCAGGCTGCTGTACAGCAAAGCAGCCCTGTGAGACAATCACTCACTGCCCTTAAACTATGTCTATATAAGAAGCTGAACAAGCTAGACCAAGCAAAAAACAGTGGTAAAATCTGTGTGAGACTAGTACTGATACAGCTCTTTTAACTATTAACCCCACACACCTGGTAATGTAGCTACAAGGATTCAGCTTTAAAAGGCTGACTTGATATTGGAAAGGCTGATATTTTTCATTAAATTCAAAAAATCTGAGGAAGAAAACCATTCCCGGTGGATAATGACTGTTCCTCTTTCTCCACAGAGTCATGTGAGGTGGTGGTTTACCTGGGCAAAAGTTTTAGCTTTGGCCACAAGGTCTTTTCTAGAGAGAGCTGAGGCATTTTGCACTATTTTTAAAATTTTCCTTTACTGTGGTGTAGCTTTGTATAGTGTTTTAATGCAAGAAACTTTTTATGATTCCCCTAATTTTATTCTGAGATGACTTCCTAGCAATGAGGTTTTGTGTGAATGAGAAGTGTGACAGTGCTCAGTTATTAAATACTTAGAAATGTATAAAAACTGTAGTTCATTTAGGTAGTCATTGTTCTGTAGTTTAAAGTCTGTGTACAGGTGATGCTTTTGTTTTGTGCATATTATCTGGAGGGAGAAAATGAAAAAAAATACCAGAGCAATTTGGAGTTCTTCAGTGAATCTGAGCTAGTTATTATGGTATGAAAAAAAGTGAGCTGATGGCAAGCTGATGCAAATGAACAAATTCATAACTTCCTCTCTTAGAACTGCTTCCTTAGCAGTTTGTGATGTGATGCAGTGAGAGAACGAGGTTATTTCAGCACACATCATGCGCATTAATCACGCACATTGTTGTTTTCAGTCACGTGTATTAAGGCCCATAGGCTTGCCAGTTTTATTCATATGGATCCTATTTCTGTCCTGTAGCCTCTGCAGCATCATTTTATTACAAGTCTTCAGGCTTGAAGTATTCCATGTAACCAGAAGCCAGTGATAAGCATTCCCTCCTGAGGTTATTATTTCACAATTAAAGTGATGATATTGAAAACATTGATGGCAGTGGGATTTACAAGGGCAGAGGTCTTTACCATTGCCTAGAATACCAGAAGCAGTTGAAAACCTCAGTTTTAAAATTTCCTGCATGCATTAGTCCCCATGTAAGGGCTGTATATGGGTTTCAGTATGTGTTCTGAATGAGCTGGCCCAACCTATAATTTAATGTTCATTTTATTGAGCTTCGGTCAGAATTTCATCTGCATTTCAACTCCATTATTCCAGGTGTGATTATATATTGTACCCAGTTCTGTTTCTGTAGTGACCACTTATGTTCAGATTGAGTGGGCTTTGTTTCCTTAGTGTCCCCACTCAAATCAGACAGACCCCATTAGAAAGACAGAAGCAGAACAGTATAAAGAAATTATTTAATGTTTTACAGCTAAAACAAACTGACAAAACTGTAGGAAAGTGTTCAGGTATCATGCAGATAGATTTTCTATCACATTACAGTAGTATTTCTGAAAAATGTGAGTGTCAACAAAAGTCTGGAACTGGCTGATGTGAAATATTAGAAGGTAGAGAAAGACATTTGTTCCAACTGATCATAAAAGAAGCTGTAGAAAGCTGCCTGGAAGAAATTGTGTTAGTGAGCAGGCACACTGCTGAAAGCCATTACCCTCGTGAGTTCCAGGTGTCAGTTTGGATATTATCACTGCTGTGCTACACGTAGTGAAACGCGCTGTCCTTGATGAGTTTGGGGTTTTGAGAGGCAGTAACAGATTATCTTTTCTGTCAACCACAGTTCTAGCAACTGCTCAGTTTTCTGAGCTTTGGGCTGGGCATTAGAAATACTGGTTGGAAATTAATGATTCTTTTTTTTTGTATTTTTAGAAGCTGTATTTAGACTAGGTATGTTTATTGCATACTCTTCCCAGGTGAATGTAAATTAAGAGAACAAAAAAGATGAAACAAATTCCATGTCAAGGTGGTGCAGTTTACAGTAGCTACTGCTTAGCTTTTCCAGCTTGGGTGTTGCGTGCAACATTTGAATTCATACAGACCAGTCATTTGCACCACAGTCTGGAATTGTGCCACTTGTACTGATCCGAGGAGGACAAAAATTTAAAAAAAATGTAGTTTACACCAAAGTGGGCACTGGAAATTCTGAATTTTCTTTCTACTTATGCCCCAGTATATTGTATAATCCTGAGCAATTTGCTGTTCTTGGGAGTGCCTCACTTTTTAATGTGAAATAGTTTTATTACCTTGATTGGTGAAGTTTGCTATCTACTTTTCATCTCCTAAGCAGACATACAAGTGAACGAGAAAATCCCCATGTAATTTCGACATAGCAAAGTGTGGGTCTAGAAATAAAGCTTATTGCTAGGAATATCTTGAAACATGGTCTGATAGAAGTCAAAGTTTGTTGCTGCCTGATATAATAAAGCCTCACTTAAGAGTTTTATGTTTTGCTGGGGTTTATTTGTCTTTGGGGAAGGTAAAGGAGAATAGGTCAAGCTGTTCTCTCCTGCAGCTTAAACCACTTTTACAATAAGATCAGCTGAATGATTGGGAAAAAAAAAATCCACTAGTCAGATAAGGGAATTTTCAGTTATGTGGCTTTAGATTTAGAGTAAATTCATTGATGCCATCATCAATGTCTAAATCATACTGTCTAAAAGCTGATGTAGCTATCATCAAATTTTATGAGTTTTAAGGGAAAGGGACTCTGTGAACAGATTTTGGAGCTGTACAAGACAGATCATAAAATCAAAAGCTGCACCAGACCCTTTTGTTTCAAGGGACTTTTTCAGCCGGAGTAGAAATCTGCCGTGTCTACTGGGTTTTTTAGTAAAACTGGTAAAACAAGAATAGTAAAAAGATCTCAGTCTTGCAAAACTATGATTTATTTTTGTTGTTTTTCATCTCCCATTATAGTTTATTCATGGTAAGCTTTTATCTTGAAGACGCAGTAATTGAATTGGTGTTGAAGAGAAAGTTGCCACACATAAATAACAAAAAAGGACAGCTTAGGTCTCTATATATTTCAGATGCATTTTCATTGTGGCCGAAGGCTCTAAAGACACTAATAGTAAATTTCACCTACTTCCTTCAAGATTAATTTATTGTACCATAATCTTTGTTTATGATACAGGCAGAATAGCTAAGTAAAACCAAATAAATCAGAGTATTTTACCATTATAACATGAAGCACTTTATTGTATTGTATTTTCTCTCTCTCCATCAAATTTAGTACACAATTTAGTACACTTGAGATACACATAATGAAAATAAGACTTCTGTGTTGGTAAAGCAAGCTAGGAAAAACCAAGTGTTTACTTCGTTTACTGAGAGATGGTAAGGATGTTTGGGGTTATTCTAACCCCAGTAATGATACCCATGGCTTCTTCCTGAAAAGGCATCTTCACATTTATGGATAAATTACCAGGGCCATCACCTGTGCTGTATTTGCTGACTCATGAGCTGTTAAGTGCATTAAATGGGGTGACACTAATACGGCCACTGCTAGGGCACTAGGGTTGATTGTGTTAATACTTTTGTATTTAAGCCTTATTTTGATTCAGTACACACAGCCTGATCCTCTTTGCCATTTATTTCAAGAAGAATATGACTGAGACTCATCAGCATCTTTTTCTGTGATTTCAGAGTCCCGTTTTTGCTGATTAGTGCAGAGGTTTTAATCTTCAATTTTATTTGCAACAGCCAGAGCCATCTCAGTGGAATAGAGGAAGCTCAGGGGGACTGAGCAGGTTTTTCAAAGTTGTTATTTGTTGCTGCATATACTTTAACTTGCTCTACAACTCACTTTTTGGTCAAAATACTGATAGCACATAAATGACCTACTGCTGTCCTCATCAATGCTGTGATGCTTGTGACAGGACAAATACGGAGAAGTTTGTTTTCCTTCATGATTAAGTCACTTCCCAGTATATTTTTCTTGGGTGAAATATAAAAGAAGAGTCCTATGTGTATTTGTTTGTGTGCCAGTTTCAAAACAGAGCCTTATCCCTAGACAGAAATTAATGTGCCAGGCATTACCCAGAGGAGTATTTATAAGAAGCAGCTGAAGAATTAAGGGAACTGCAGAGTTGTGTAAAGCAAACAAAGGAACACTCTATGATTAAATCACTGCTTGATTTAGGCTATTCTTAGACAGTATGTTCGCCCCAGATATCCACCCATTATCTTCCTATTTTTTATTGGTCTGATGTTAGCGTTCCCATGAAAAGCTGATGACTTTAATAAATAGTGGAAACCAACACAATAGGAAAGCAGAGTAGGGAATTCATTATCTGTGTGTCAAAAGCTGTTTCATGGATGTGCGTGGTTTCTATATCAAGTAGTGGAAGCTCAGGAATATAGGATAATATCAGGGCAAAAATGAGGTTTTCCCTATTTCTTTCCCAGCACAATTTTCTCATTGATTCTTCATAGAATGAATATATTCATACAGTCTTCTACCCAGGTTTGGGGGGAACCTGTTTTGCCTTCTGAATGCCTTTATTAGCTAAGGTAATGCAATGGTACAGTATTATTTTCTATGACCTTTCTAAGTATGTAGTTCTGGGCTTTAGTTTGTTTGTTTTTTGTTTTTTTTTTCCTCGTTTAATGAACTTGTACATTACCCTGCAGATAGCTTAAGGGAGCATTTAATTTTTAGCCTTTTTTTGATTAATTGTAGCACTTATATAGGAGAAGGAGTAGGTAACTATGATTTTATTCTGAGTGAAAATGTTCCAATTGTGCAAACTGTTCTGCATTTTCTGGGTTAGGCTATCATTTAAATACTTCTAAATAACTTCTGAGGATGGGAGGAGGAAAGGAAGAGCAACTGTTGATAAGAGGTGGGTTTTTTCCTCCTCCAGAATATTGTGAATTTTTCTTCAGAGGATTAAAGTGTTATGATGACAAAGAACAAGAGGCATTGTCTTTGTTAATGTGTAGAGATGATGAAAGGAAATGTAGGAAAACCACGTAGTATTTCTGTTGGGTTGGTATCCAGATGATCTGTGCTTTGGGAAAAGACGTGAAGGTTTCAGTTGGGGTTCTGCAATTATTTTTATTGTGCTGTCTTTTCAAGACCTCAAAAGAATGACCTGTAAAAGGATTTGAAAATCATAGCTAGAGGCAACATACAACTTCACAATAAAATGAAACAGAACGTTCCCTTGCCGGTGTTGTTGTTTTCCTTATGACTTGGCTGATAGAAGATGGGGCCATTCTGGACATTTTGTTTTAAGTGACCTTGAGGAAGCTATGAAAGTTTTGCTCTAAGGTGCTGAAATGATACTGAGTTTGTGTGTGGTCTCTCTCTTGAACAAAGGAGTGCATATCCAGGTTTGTTATAAATTCCCTTTCCAATATAGGTAAACTGAGGCACAAAGAAATTCACCTGCCTGTTTTTCAGCTGGGGAAAAAAGCCTCATATAAGAATTAAGAGTATGGAATCTCTACCCTCTGCCTCCTCTGTGTAACCAATTGATAGGCCATGTTTACTGAAAGATTAAAAATTTCTAAATCCCTGCATTAAGAATGGCTGTGCAGTTTGTGTATAGTAATGTGATTCAGATAAGTTGTTTCATTGTTGACAATTTGCTTGCTGCCCTTAAAATAATCCTTTTTAATTTACCGAACAAAAAAGTTTCAAGATACTCAGTCATCAGTTTCCAAGTCTGTTTGCTTACCTAAGCACGTATCCATAACCATTTTGTTTTGAGATTAAGTTGGAAATCTCAGAAGAATAAACTTCTCTGTGGGTATTTCTGATTTAATTTACATTCAAAATGAGCTGACTATCGTGTTGCATAGAATTGCTCTTTTCTCCATGTCTGGATTTTATGTGGGAATTGTGAAGTTAAAACAGAATTACCATGCTAGTGTAGCCCTAAAAGTGAAGATTTCATTTCAGCTGAAGACATTTATTTCTAAATGGTCTCTGGAAAGGGAATTCTGTCTTATTTTTGTGGTGCTGCAAAAAGAAAAGATTATTAGCATTTAGGATAATCCATAGACAATGGTATTTTTGCATTGATACTAATTCAGTACAAAACCACAGGATTACTAGTGAAAGCAAAAAATTTTCCTTCCTCAACAAAATCTCAAAAGTTACCTTACAAAGAATACTCAGTCGAAAGCAATCCCTGCCAAATTGCACCTCAAAATTGAGCGGCTTAGTCTCATATTTCATTTGTGGTTTGGGAGGTGCTCCCTCAATGTTATAGTCAAGTTTCTCTGTGCTGTTGGTGTTGTAAGCACCTGACTGCCACTTAACATTTAAAACTTTTTACTTCCCAATTAACCAAAAGTGTAAATTATATAAATGGTTCATTCCTGGAAGTCCGTTGTTCTTGTAACTCAGCCATCTAATTAATCTTTAGTGAGCAAAGAAAGCAATGGGACCGTGTCTGAAATTGTACCGAACTGGGGGAAATAAGATCCGCTTTAGTAGCTCGGAGAAAAGCTAAAACAGCTTGGTGGAGGAAAAAGCAGCCACTTTGGATGGTGGTTCAGCTGAGAAAGCAGAATCAGAAAACGGCAATTGATTCACTAACTATCGCAGCATCAGTCCATTCAGGAGGCTTGTGGAGATCCCATTGCATGTCTGGATCAAAGGAGCTAAATTAAAGCAGGCTTCCTGGAAAGGACTGAAAGAGAAAAGTAGCATTAGGGAAAGCAGGAGGGCATCTGAGTCTAAGAGGAGCATTGATTTTGAATTTTTCATCAGTCACGTGAATTTAAAATCAAATAACACACCTATTGTGGCATTGTAATTCTGCATATTCCTTTATGACTCTCTTTCCAAATTACAACATTCTCTTGCTGAATGTGCTCTTTAATAACAGGTTCCTATTGCTATGCACCCAATTTATCATTTCTTCTCTGGAAATTGCAAGTAGTTCCTTATTCTAAATAAAGCAGTGTACAGTGGTTGCTCTTCAGTAAGAAAACCACCCAGTTACATCAAATATATCATCTGCTATCCTAAGAAAAGAGAAATATCATAGTATCATGAATATCAATTATGTCATAACGCTTGGTAAATGGCAAATTTTTAATGGCAGTCACATTATGCCTTAATGTGAGCCAATTTTACAGTGCACATAACTGTAAAATCTTTTACCTCTTTCCAAATAAATTGTCTCTTCTGTTTCATGAGTACCAGTGTGATAATAGCTCTTGCAGTGAAGATGGCAAAAGTGCAATTTTCTATTGAATAAATGTGTGTCTTAGGATTGTTTGAGAAGTTAAATTTTATTTTTTTTCCCCCTGAAATTATTTTTTTTTCCAGTAAAATATTTTATTTTAGAGACAGTAATTACTTTCAGAGCATCTGTGTGGATTTTTCCAGACTTCAGCATATTCATATTAGAAAGTCTTTATAACGAAGAGATAAAAATGTTTTTATGCTAAGCTAGGCAAAACTGTGTAAACTGTTGAAGCTGAGTTATACAGTCATTCTATGAATAATGTAAATTTACTAAGACTACATAATTCTCTTGCTCACCTTTTTAATTTAACTGATTGAATTTTGTGGTTGAAAAGATGTTGTCAGGTCCAGAGAATAAGAATGTATTTTGAACTTCCTTAAAACGTGCTAAGGAATAACTGGCAAGTTATCTTACCTGGATAAATTGCAAGGTTTCGGTGGAAATCAACCAGTGAAGCTTTCATTTTTGTGAACAGCCACCAATAGTCAAAACCTATTTAATAGCACTGCACTAATTCTATTTTCAGACACAAAGACTTATGCAAGAGTCTGAAAAAAAAAGTGTTTTATTGCTGTCAAGTGACTTGGAGCTTGACAAATCTAGGAATAGGTTGGACAGCTCCTGGTAGGAAGCCCTGGCAATACAGGGATCATGGGCATGCTGAGGCTGAATCAGGCACTGTGTTTCAGGGCCTCTGGGAAGATGGATTGTTAGTGGGAAAGACCCAGTGCCAGTCTGGTCCTGGAAATAAAGAGAAATATTTGGAAGAGAAAATCAAATAGAGTTCAATAACTACTTTCTGTTGCTCCTGAAAAAGTTTCTGTGTGTTTGTGATGGAGCATGTTCTTTTTGGTCTTCTAGGAAGAAACAAACCTCTTTTGGGTTTATTGGGATTTTTTTAGGGGGATGTATGCAGACTGCCAGTCTTTAGTTACTGAAGAAATGAGTACACATCAGCCGAAGAAGAGAAAAGCATCATGTCTTTCTGTAACTAATAGAAACTTTTGTAGTGATTTATGATTGAGATTCTTACTTTCTTTCCTTTATGAAGTTGATCAGTGTTAGTAGTAGGTAGAGAGGCTAAGGAAATGAAGTTGCTGTGTTCAGTTTGAAAGGGACTGTCACTGCCCTAGGAAGCCTATAGCTTGATGCATAAAACTGGAGATGTTTCTCCATCTCTAACGTAATTGATCAGGTGTAACCTGCTATTAAATTCAGAGCTCTTCCAAGTAAACGCCTTGTGTAGTGCAAAGAACTTAGATTACACCAAAATATAATTAAAACTGAACAAAAAGAGGTAAAACATAGATTTCGTCCACTTTCGGCATCTCGTCAAGTATTTTGTTCTCTAAGAGAAAAGACTTTTTTTTTTTTTAAACTCCAACTTCTTGCTGATCCCAAACAAAGTTGCCAGTTCTGTGCAGGTCTAGTAAAGTCTATCCTCATGTTCTGTTGTTTGTGGAGTATATGTATAGAGCCCAAAGATCAAACCACAGATCTTACTTGTATATGGATGAACTTCTAAAGTAGGGCATTTCCATCTTGATTTTGAAGAAATGGAATTTTACTGACTCTTCCTGTTTAGAGTTTTAACATTTGGAGAAAATACTGTTCTAAAGTTTTACAATAAATATTCTAATTTAATTTGTTTAAAAAAAAAGAAATAAGAAAAACCTCATCAAAATGTTGCAAGAGTTAATTGGATCACTTTTTCAGGTGGTGAGGCATTGGAACCAGTTGCCCGGAGAAGCTGTGGATACTCCATCCATGGCAGTGCTCAAGGCCAGGCTGGATGGGGCTCTGAGCAACCTGGTCTAGTGGGAAGGGTCCTTGCCCATGGCAGGGGGCTGGAATTATGATTTTTAAGGTTCCTTCCAACCCAAACCATTCTATGATTCCATGTTTATTTGTTTGGTAGAGCCATTCTTGTGCATACTTGCTTCTCATAGTGTGTCATAGACTATGCAATTGCTCAGTAAAGAAAAATGTGAAGAGTTGAATAAGCTAAAACATAAAGCTCTGCAATTGAAAAAAAAAAGGATAAAAAAAGAAAAAAAAAAGAAACCCATGCACAGAACTATTACAGGCTGATAAGAATGAAGTTAAATCCTTTCGGGCTACTTGGAGAACTACAAAAAGGCTTCAGAGAAACACTGATTTTGATTTGGACTCTGATGGAAATACCCAGAATTTGTGTCTGCTGAGTTGTGTGATGGGTTAACAGGAGCAGTTTTGGTGTCCAGGTGTGTTATGACATAATTTCTTGCAGTAGTAGCAATCAGCACTGCACTCCACAGTGTCTGTACTGCTCCTGATTTGAAAACTTTCTCAGTCATTTTGAGCCTGCCTGAAGTCAGAGGGGTCAGGATTTTCTGTGAGAGTAACCTCAAAGACAGCTGAAGAAAAAAGGCAATGAAAAGGAAAAACACTGTTTCAGTAGAGTGGGACTTTATTCCTGAACTGTAAAACAAACCAAAGAATGAAACAGGAAGTTTAATATACAATAATATTGGGTTGGGAAAGGAGACAATGCTAAATTAGGAAGCAGCACACCCGATTAATTGGTATGTACTAGACGTACTTAAGCATTTCATTTTTGTGGTTACAAAACACTCAGTATCTTCTTTTGTTACAAGAAAAATAATTCTTCTTTTAAAAGGTAATATATAGGCCCCTGCAAGAAGAAGACAAGAAATATTTGGGGGGAAAAAAATGGAAAAAAGAGTTGGATAAGTCAAATAAAGAGCATCAAAAGATTCATTGCCTGTGAAAGGAAAATTGGGGTTTATTGTTAGCAGTGTTATGAACCATCTGAAATGATTGTATCTGTACAGTGCTTCTTTTTTGAGCTTGTTTTCTTTCTTTTTTTCCCCTCACTCTACCTGTGACAGATTATCACATTTGTGGCTCACTGGGTCTTGTTTTCTTTGCTTTACCTTCAACTTTTTCTTCATTATCATCTAGCCTGCATGAAAAAATTGGAGTTCAAACAGGATATGCATGATTAAGTGTAAGTTTATAAACCAGATAATTAATATGCACAACCACTATATTTAACAAGATCCATTATTTAATACATCATATTCTTATACTGCCATATGTTCTAATATGTGCATAGCAAAGGGTAGCATGTGGCTCTGTTCTCTGGTTGAACCATAACATATATGCCCACATTTCCTGGAAATCAAGATGCACTATGATTTAATTACTTAACTTATTCCTAATCCAATAACTCAAACACTCTGACAAAATTGGTACTTCATTCTTGACTGAATTGTAAATCAGATTCCACGAGCATAAGAAAGAGATTGCTATGATTATGCAAGGAGTTAGTACTGGGGTTCAGTTTTGTAAATTAAATTTTCTTTAAATAAAAATTTGGTTTCTCAAACTGCAAAATTTCACTGTGTTTGGCACTTTTTCAGTGTTTGGTTGTAGACTTAAAGTCAGCTGAAAGATGAATGTTGTGTTGCAGGAAAGGACTGTAGAATGTAAAGAGTATATATTCAACCCAGCTGCCTAAAACTTTCTCGAGTGCTTATAAATTTAATGAAATTCCACTTATGGTTCAGTATCAGTGTGGAGGTATTGCCTTGTAAACCCTGACCCACGTTTGGGAATACCTTTGCTTATTTCAGTGCCCTGTATTTGTCATTTTTGTTTTTCTGATTTGGGTTAAGGATGGGTTTAGACATTGCACCTTTGTGCACAGAGGTCCTCTTCTGTATCCAGTCATAGTTGAAAAAAACACTAGAGGTTAAGGAAACCACTAGAACCAAAAGAATAAAGCAGTGAAAGAAAACTTTAAAATTTAAAATGTACTGACACTATGAGGCAACCATGAACAGCAGGTTTATTCTTTGTAATTTAGACACTTAAAGTCCATCTGTCTAGAGTTTGGATTGCACAACTGTCACACTAAAGAGCATGTTCCCATTTGGTGCTTTGCTCCAGGCCACCCAGGGATTTCCAGTTATTTTTAAAGAGCAGTTACCGTGGAATTGACAGTGGGAAGAATGCAGGGATGCTATTCTTTTCATCCTTCCCCTCCCTACCACCAAATCAAAGACAATGGTTTCACTGTGGACTACTCATTGCATTGTCTTGAATCTCCACAGAGCACAAATGCAGGCATTCAGAAGCTTCTAAAACCTTTCAATTATTCTTGGCCTCTCCTTTGAGTTATAAAATTTACTTCTGATTGTAATAAGATGCTCCAGTATATATTTAAAACCCCCAAACCTGCTGGTCAAATAATGTCAGGATGAGTGTATAGAATTACTGAATATATGCACAGCCACAAAGGTTTCACGGATTTTGGGATGCTGTGTTCTAGGAACATCACTGTGTCAGAGTTCTGAACTTGCTCTTGAAGAAATATCTGTCATTTGAGCTGCTGGAGAATCCTTATTAGTTGCATAAAGCCTGCAAGAAAGAGTTAGGCAGGTCTAATTCCAGCTGAGAGAGGAGTCAACCACTTACCCAATAGCTTATTATAGAACAGTGTGAAATATAAGGGTTCTTTCAGGAGCTTACCAGGTTTTGCAGTTTATCTGTTATGTGGTCAGGGTGATGGCTTTTTTATTTTTTGTTTAATCAGTTTTTATTTCTGGGGTAAAGCAACATCTACTTTTTTTTTTTTTTTTTGAACCGTCATCCTGACCATTCTAAGATGTAGTTGGATTGCCTTCATCAGCTTTGTATTAAAACACTTAATGGATGTATTTATTGAAAGGAATATGAAAATGTCTGTGAATACTGCTTGGATGGAAAATTAAAGATGATAACCCTTTTTAACCATTCAAAAGGGCGTGAAAGAGCAAGAGAGATTCAAGACCTTCATTAATTGCTGTAGCATGACGTTACAAGCCACCTGCACTTCAAAGAATTTACAGTAAAGCAGATGGATAGATGAATATGCCATCAAAGATTTTGAGAATGTTTGTTTTAAAAATAAACTGCTTTCTAAGTCATTGACAATCGAAGCACACAATTTACAAAAATGTCACTGCTCTTTTTTTCTTGTATCCCGCATACTTTCAAAAGCGTATCTTTGTCTCTGGGAGTGGGGTTCAGAGATGATGTGTTTCATATGGAATAGATTTGAAACAATCTTCGTGTCATAAGTTTTATGTCTCCTGTGTGTAATGCATGTCTAATAAGGGAGGGCAGGTCAGTGGTTTTTTAAATTTAGCTACGTGAGTCTGGGGCTCATAGAGGTGCAGAATTATTCCTCTTGAGTAAACTGGCTAGACTGAGACAGTAGGACACAGTATGAGCATAGGTAACAAAATAATAATGTATACTGACAGTTTTACAAGAACCTTCATTTGGAATCTCTTTTCAACAGGAAGGATGTTAATCTCTGCCTCAATAAGTGGCTTTATGATTAGTAAAGTCTTACTCATCAAAAGACCCAGGAAACAACTCTGGAATTAAAGTAAATGTACTGCAGAGTTGTGGTTGACATCCCAAGTCCAGTCATTCCAATAGCAAAAGTGTTACTAATGTATGTGGTGGGAAGATGTATCACTCAGAACTAAATATCAGATACCAGGGACAAAGCAAAGGAAAAACAGTAAAATGTTCACCCTCTTTTTAGTGCTGACATTGCTATGTGTTCTGTTTCTTCTAGAATAGATCGACTCATCAAAACTTTCCATGGCTAAACATGGCTTATATCAGAAACTTGCTATGAAGTTACTTTTGGACCCACTTGTAATGTAAATTTCACTTTCATCATCTTCATTTCCTAAAACCATTATAAGCAGTAAAACTCTGCTAATTTTTAAATCTATTTTGGTATCAACTTATACTGCCTGCTAGATGAGCTCTTTTGAGAGAAAAACTGAGAAGCACATTCTCAATTTAAAAAGAAAAAAAAAATTTTCTAATTCTGCAGCTTGATTAGATGTTGATTGCTTCACAAACTTACCTTTCCTTGTAGAGGGAGAGTGTTTGAATATCTCAACTACAGTTAAAAGAAAGCAGAAGTTTATTTCTTCAAATATCTGAATGTGAAAAATAGTAAAAATTCTCTAAATCTATTAGAAAGAATGAAAAGTTGAAAAGGAAATTAGGGAGAATCTAATAAAACTTTGTAATATATAGTATAATATTCCCTGTGCAGATGCTTGGAACGTTTGAAAATGGATATCAAGGGAAGAAAAAACAGTGGAGAAGGGACATAAAAGATCCAGCACTTAAATTTAAATCTTTATTAATATTTAGTGTGAGATGCTTTAGGAACATCAATCAGTCTTCCTTTTTATTTTGCAATCAGGTAGTGGTATTCTCATCTAGATCTCCACTTTGGCAAAGGGCATTCAGATGTAAAAGGATTGATGTGTCTGTGGATAGCAGGGCAATTTAGTCTACAGACTGAGTCACTTACTTGCTTTAGAAAGAAAGAGAAAAATGACAGACAAAGATTCAAAGATGAGGAAAATGGAAATACAGCCGTGTTGTGTCAGATTTGAGTTCTCCTAAGTTTTAAATGTATTATTTCAGTGTGTCCTTCCAAGTGGTTTCATTTGACCTCCGTACATGGAACATTAAGCATAATAGACTAAATATTTACTGAAGTCTTCAGTGATGAGTATTTGAACAATGATGGGTTTTTTTCTTGCAATATCAAAGAATAGGAATACCAAAGCAGAAGAAATAGTATGCTAAATACTGACAGTGTATATAAAAAACAGTGTAGGAAATGTCAGAGAAAATGTCCTTTTTTTTGTTTGTTTGAGGTTTGTTCATTGTTTTACATTTTATAGCTCTGTTTGGGTGGTGAGAGGGGAGAATGAAATAAGGAATAAAAACGTAATAGCTTAAAGAGACCTTTAAAAGCAGAAATAAAGCAAGTTAGTTTCATTAGGTTAACATTTGCTAAGCAAGGATTTGCACCCTTGGAAATGAAAATGAAGCATGTACAAATGAAAAAGACAGAAAACCATTTATTTCATGAAATACAGAACTGTTTGTAGGATGTCACTGTCCAGAGCAATCCTTGTCCTCGAGAGCCTGGTAGGACTGTTGGACTGCAGATTTACAACAGAGTGTTTGCACCTGATGTTTAGCCATACTCTGGCTGTGTCAGCCTCTGACGTAACGGTACCCTCGGATGTGATTCCTTTTTTCTAGCATGAGCTACTCATCCTTCCAGGACACTAGGTGGAATGGTAACTGTAGTAAAATATTGCATTTCTACTTTAATGGGAAATATTTGCTATTACGCAACTCTCTTCTAGAAGCTACAACCTCCCTTACTGTTTTTCCTCCTTTTTCATAAGGACATGAAGGTAAAATAAGCTTTGTTGAGCTGTTACTGTCTTTGCTCTTTGTTTATGTGAAAAATGATAGAGATGTTATCACTGAGTATTTGGTTGTTTTTAAAATGTGTAAAATTTGTCATCTGCATTTGGCTGGGTTTCATTGGTATTATTCAGCATAAGGTGATGTGTGTTTTTTAAATACCTGAGCTACAAAGAATTTGGTGAAATAACCATCTCTACATAGGGATAGTACTTTTATTATTCCACGATTCTTAGTACCTGAAATAATAATAGAAATTAAAGCATACCTCTATGCAGTTGCAGGAAATCTGAGATTCTAAACACCAACAAAATCCCTTTGTGATGGAGATGTGATTGGAAAGGTTGGAAGGCACAGAATACAGGGCATGGGGGTGGCAGAGTGTGTTATTTTCCTCTTGAGAAAGAGGGATTTGCAGTCTTTCAGATTGCAACTTGCCCAGATTTCACTGTCCTGTCAGTACTTTGGAGTGTCATCCTAAAAGATGACTGCAGTTCAGATGTGGTAACTAAGTGCTTTGATGTCTCTCTTCATCCTTTGCACATCATAATCCATTTTCCTCCTCAGATCACCTCAGACTGTGATGTTCTACAGCAGAATTTATATTCACTGTTTAGAAGAGTCTGGGTGATATCATAAATGTAATGGAAACTGCTTAAGCAATGTCTGATCTTTTCATTTGGCATTTATTTCAGAGGCTTGCTTGCAAAAATGTTAAGTTTTGAGGAAAGATATTGTCATCTCAACGGTTTATCAGAATGAGATTAAAAGTACTGTTACTATTTTGGTGTTTGGCTACATTTCATAACTAACCATTAGCATCTGTTGAATTCGGTTGTGTTTTAGTGCTTAGAACAAACTTTGGTTTGTTTTTCCTGCTTATTTTTTCCTTTATAACACTGAGATCAAATATGTGGCTAAAAACCTGGTCAAGCATGAAATTGTTTCTCACTGTGTGGGCGATGGTTCAAATGGCCGCAAAATCAGGAGAATTGTGAAGATTTTTTTTTTTTCAAGTGATGCTCAGAAACATAAGAGCACTAAATAATGACAACACATACGAATATATGTGATGCTCGCTTGATAAACTGTTAATGTTAATAAACACTGTCTAATTGGGGCCTGTGTTTAGCTCTGGCAATACCTGTAGTCACAGCCACAAGTGCAAGAAGTGGTGTAGATCTTGCGCCTTGTGGCAACTGCCACTGACAAGCAATTAGAGTCCATTATGACAGTGCTTATGCTGTACTAATTAACATTCTGTTGTGCTGTTTTCCTTGTTTGACCGTCTGACAGCCACAGGCCCGATGGCCTCAGTGGATAATCAGCTGAGGAATTGCTAGGTGCAGTAGAATGTGTACAAAATGCATTTGAAGTGAATGTGATCCTCTCTTCCTGCGCTCGGGATAAGCAGGACTGGACTTTGGCAGGAGCTCCTGGGAAAGAACAGCAGTACATGCATAGGAGGGCTAAAGGAATAATCTTGAACTTGTTCACATCCATAATAATTTGTTGCATTTCAATCTACAAAGACAAGTTATAATGATCAGACTGAATCATATGTATATGATTCCATGTATGATTAGCGTTGCTTGGTGAGCTTAGCAAGCTTTCCAAGCCATAGACTCTCTGATCTCCTCTTCAGACTACAAGGAAAGTGCTGTTAAACTAAATGCTTTGTCTCAAGTCAAAAAGAAACTCATTTTGCTGTTTTGGGACTTGTTACTTCCAGTTTGGAATTGGGACCTTGGGAGCCACAGAACTGTCCCAGTGAGCTATGGCCAGACTGTGCTGCAGTTCTTCTCTAATGAGTCCTTGGTAACATAACACTTTTACAGCCTGTAAAGGTCGGGAAGGAAGACCTTGTTAAAGGCTTGGGGGGTGAAAATGAGATGAATGAACAGAGCAGGTAGATGGACAAAGTTTGAATAATTTATTCTCCAGTATTATGTTTTTGTACATTTAATGAGATAGAACTGTGTTTTGGTAAACATTTTACAATTTTTTGGTTTTTTTCCCTGCCAAGAGTTTGATGGAATGACATGTTTGGTGTGGCCAGAGCCCAAGGAAGGGACAGGTGGTGTGAGTCAGCCGTAGCACAGTCAGATGGTGGACAATTGTGCCGATGTCCAGGGGCAGAAGCTCTCAGATGTGTGAAACATTTCCCAGGCAGGGTTGTGTGCTGCCTGTTGCTCAAGACGGATAGTTTGCCAGTTTTATGGCCAGTATCGAATTGAATATATTAGGTCTTGAAAACACATTTTCATTTGAGTTCCTGCAAAGGCAAAAGATAATGGATGGTTCTGACAGAGAACAAAAGACCCATTATATTAGGATCTTATTTGCCTCATGTACTGCCTTTCTTCATTACTTATGTTTGCATTAGAGACAAGTATGTCAAGGTGAAAGTTACCTGTCTTTATTTTACTTTTTATTTGATTGTTAAGTGCCAGGTCTCTGGCAAAGGACAGTATTATGAATAATGTATGAAAACAACCAGAGGATGAGGATGTTATCCTTAGAAACACCTGTAGTGGGAAGGACTGTAGATCACTCAGAGCACAGTATCTTTGGCATGTGAAACCCCAAGTAGTTTATTGTGTGTGTAATTAGGGAGGAGAAGAAATTCTTTAATGCATCTGTTCTCCTGGAAGTGTAAAATGCAAGTGATAACAACTTTCCTTGCTCTTCCATCTTCTCTCTGACTTCTCTCCTTAAACTGGAAGTAGAGTTGGTTTGGAATATTCTGGCAGAAGGGTTTTTCTTCAGGAGATTCCCTGAGGAGTCTCCGCTGCACAGCTAGCTTGCATATCAGAAGTTAGCAGCTTCTGTGGCTGAAAAAAAAGTAGAAGCCTGGAAGTCCTTGTGATAGACACTACCAAGGCTCACAGTTTGCAGCAGTGAGCTCATACATGTTCCAAAATCCAGGCTGAGACTGGGGCACTCTGTGTTTCTGGAGCCTTGACTTGATGTTTGGGGGCAGAGGGCAAGGGCAATGCACCCCCTGCCTTGGGCAGCAGAAACATTTCTTCTGGGAAAATGAAAATCTTTTGATTTCGTGCCAGTAGGAGGTTAAGGTATTACAACTTCTAGAGAAAGAAGATGAGCTTTGCCTTGTATCATATGACTGTGCTGTGCTAGCTGTGTTACCTGATCTTGTGGTCCTCTCATGAGCCTTGAGGTGCTTTGAGACAGGTCCTTTATGTTTTTGAATGACCTATCCAGATTCTCCATAATTTCTGGGGGAAATGAATCTGGGCAATGGCTGTAAGCTATTAGTTGTTTCCCTAACCTGAAAGTGACATTGACATCAACATCTAACTCCTTTTTTTTTTTCTTTTTTTTTTTTTCTAGGAAACTGATATTAGGTGCTTTGTATGAGAAATGATCAACTTCAGATAGTTTGGGAATTACACAAACTATCTGCAGAGGAAACAAAACATGAGAAATGGAAAAACACTAAGTGTTTGAGGGAAAATAACACAATGACAACTGAGAGAAGAGATTTAAAATAGTTTAAAATAATGAAATGGATGGGTGCAGGTAGTTCAAGAACAGTTTATGCACTGGAGAAGGAGGGAGTAAGCACAGTGGTAACAGAGACTGCAAGGTAGACAACAGATAAAGGTAAGGATAAGCAGAGGAAAACGAGAGAGCAGGGAAAGAAGAAAGAGCAGTAGAGAGCAAAATTTAGGGTAGGAAGGAATATAAAAAGGGAGAAAATGAAATAAAAAAGGGAAGGGGGGAGTATTAAGAAGGGAAAAATGACAAGGACAGTACCAAGAAGCCAATTCCTTCTGTCTTCAATGAGCAGTTAAAGCCTCCTTTTTCTTTTGGTCTGTGACTGCAGAGAGAGGAAGTTTCCACAGCCTTTGGAGAAGTAGGATGCGGAGACCAGAAGTGTGTAAGCTCTGGGAGGAGAGGGCTCACCAGAGCCCTTGTGTGGCTACTAAGGACTTTTCTGCAGGGTGAACTGTAGGAACTGACCTACAGTATGAATTTTTCATTTTTAGAGAATGATCCTGTACAATCCAGCTGATGATTGCACAGGGTTTGGGATCCTGCTGGAGTTCTTCCAAGACTATATGCAGTGGGCATTGCTGCTTAGTAGTGGAGAAAATACTTAAAAATACTGTCTTTGCAATTGGGAATATTAATTTTGTGAGATTCACTGTCTAAAAGTGATGATGAATGTAACAGACATCATAGGACGCCGATAAGGGAAGTTTTCATGGAAGGAAAAAGTCATGCAATGACTATCACTCATTGTGTGTGAAAAATATTCTTGAAGTTAAAACTTAATCAGATTATTAGATCTGAAAGGAAGTCTCCCCTCCGTTCTGTTAGAGAACTGAGGTGGGCACCAGCTCGTTCCTATTTCCAAATAATGTAGTAGACTGGAGCCAGATCTCAGCATTGAGCAGCTGCACTTACCAAAAACTGAAACTCCTTTCTGTGCTTGGAGCACAATAAGAATTTAAACTTCCTGGAAATTTGGCTGCATGGTGTTTTCAGAGTGTGTGTTTTGATACTGTGTTTTATACCAGTTAAAAAGGGGTAGCTTCAGAAATGTCATTTTAGCTCTTAAAACACATTAAATATTTTGGGTACAAGTGTGAATGGTCAAAAGCATTCAGGTATGCTTTTCACTCCAGCATGTGTGAAGAGCAGGACTATGGCATATGGGAAATGTTCAGCCAATTGTGATAACAATAGAAAACTGACTTTCATAAAATCATAGAGTACCCTGATATTGGTAAATTAAAAAAAAAAAAAAAGTTGATGGTCTGAAAGAATTTTTTGTTCAATATCAAAATACTAAATCTGAAAGACACCACACACTATATGCACGTCAGTGAAGCAGGAATATGTGTTTAAGTCTTGCCCCAAATGAAGAAAACCTCATTTGAATTTAATTGAAATGCTGCCTAGGTAGGTAGTAATATAACCATCTCACCTTGGGTGCATCTCAGATTTTACAGCAGTGTATCTTACAAACTACTTGAGATGCCATTCAATACGGGACCTCAAGCTTAATTAAAAAACAAAACAAAACAAGCCTCCCCATTTCACAGCACAGAACAGTTAATAAATGTATGAAATGGTCAGCTATGTAAGGTAGTTGGGTCACTGCCAATAAAACATTTAGGTAAATCTGCTTTAAGCTCCTTTGATAATTCAAGTATAGATGTATTAATTAAATGAGGTTTTATAATACAGTTTGGTCTTCCTTATGATACAATATTTGTCCAGGTGAATGATTGCTGAAAGAGGGGAAAAAATATGTCCTCACACTCCTTCCTTATCCAAGTTTAAATAACGTTTCTCCAGTTAGACATATAAATTGTGTACCTCATTAAGCACAGGAACCAACAATGCACATATGCCACTAGTGTCCACTTTCCTTCAGAGATTTAGAGTGATGAAAAGATAAAAGGTCTGCCTACCAGATGGAGCTTGTCAGATTAGCAATTGGAGCGGTGTAAAGAGCACTGTCATACTGGGTTTTTTTCTTTTCCTTTCCTTTTTTTTTCTCAAGACACAAAGCAATCCCTTTATAACACATGTGCATTTTT